>SJYQ01000460.1:714317-758677 GCA_006410935.1 Redunca redunca
GAAGGGGACGACCCAGGATGAGATGGCTAGATGGCATCACGGACATGATGGACGTGAGTCTGAGTGAACTCCGTGAGATGGTGATGGACAGGGAGGCCTGGTGTGCTGCGATTCATGGGGTCGCAAAGAGTCCGACACGACTGAGCGACTGAGCTGAACTGAACTGAACTGTGCTCGCAGTGTCTCAGCCACACTGGGTTTGCCCCTGCTCACGGTGTGTGTGCTTTCCCTGTCTACATTGCTTAGGCTCTAGGTTGCTATGCTGGGAACTGTCTGAGGCTGGTCCTGGGTTGTATGCACTTCCCAGGTCTAAGCCCCTCAGGTTCAGGTACTCAGATAGTCCTCAGAGGCGCAGACTCGGTTGGGCCTGTGTTTTGTGCCCTTCCCAGGTTTGAGCAGCTCAGATGACCAGGTGTTTGGCGAGCACAGTCACTGCGACTTATTGCCTCCTCCGTTCCTGCTGCTTGGTTTTCGGGGTGTGCAACCGGTGCACCTTCTCAGGTGGATATTGACCATCCAGAATCCCAAGAAGTCTTGGTTAGCAATGAAGCCTGCTTGCAATTTAGTAGATAATGCCTCTCTGGGGCTGTGATTGCCCCCTTCTGGCTCTGGCTACCCTCGCCTGCCTGTCACCAGGCAGGAGGATGGGCCGGGCTCTGCTCAGTCCTTTGTTCTGTGAGCCAGCCTGATGGTGTCTTAGGTTAGGGCTTTTCACGTGGTAGCTATCCCACAGTCTGGTTTGCTAGGCCAAGTTAGTTCCCTCAGATTGCCCTTGGGGCATTTAGGCCCGGTCCTTACTCTAAGCAGTGCAACCTGCGCCTCCCGGACCAACCCCCGCTTGCTAGTGGCAGATGCAGGCATAGGCGCTGCTTCTTCTCTGGGGGAGTTACCGCTGGGCAAGTAATCTGTGGGTTTTAATTATTTACTTATTTTTCCTCCTGGTTATGTTGCCCTCTGTGGTTCCAAGGCTTGCCACAGACTCGGCAGTGAGAGTGTTTCCTGGTGTTTGGAAACCTCTCTTTTTTAAGACTCCTTTCCTGGGATGGAGCTCCTTCCCTACCTCTTTTGTCTCTCTTTTTCTCTTTTATATTTTTTCCTACCTCCTTTCGAAGGCAATGGGCTGCTTTTCTGGGTGCCTGATGTCCTTTGCTGGCATTCAGAAGTTGTTTTGTGGAATTTACTCAGCGTTCAAGTGTTCTTTTGATGAATTTGTGGGGGAGAAAGTGGTCTCCCTGTCCTATTACTCTGCCATCTTAGGATCACCCCCCCCCCGCCCCCATAACTTAAGATTTTAATTTATCTTTGTTTAGAAAGACATCCCTGGGTCAGGAAGATACCCTGGAGAAGGGAATGGCTACCCACTCCAGTATTCTTGCCTGGAGAATTCCATGGACAGAGGAGCCTGTCAGGCTACAGTCCATAAAGTCGCAAAGAGTTGGACACTACTGAGCAACTAACACACTTTACATAGTAAATAAAAACACTGTGACAAATTGAAAGACACAGCACAGAATAAGGAAAATATGTATATTCCATTACCTTTATGGCAACCCACTCCAGTACTCTTGCCTTGAAAATCCCATGAATGGAGGAGCTTGGTACAGGCTACTATCCATGGGGTCGCAAAGAGTCGGGCACGACTGAGTGACTTCACTTTCACTTTCACCTTTAATGGCATTATTTTCCCTGCCTTTTAAACTAGAGAACTCTACATTTTCATTCTGTAATGGGTCTTACAAATTATGTAGTCCTGTCTGGACTTGACCCTGAAGGGCAATGAGGAGCATGAGGAATCGTGGAAAGATTTTAAAAGGAAGTCGACAAGACCATATTTGTGCATTAGAGACTTGCCCTGGGAACAGGGTGGTACATGGATTTGGGGGACAAATGCACTGGAGACAAGGAATCCAATTAGAATAATGGCAATAGAGATAGATTGAAAGGATTGATAGACATAGTGGATTTTAAGATATTAAAAGTTAAAATTGCCAAGACTTGTCCTCATGCCTTTTGTTACATGTCACATTGTGATTAAAATTCTGTATGCTCTCAAAATTAATTCTTTTAGTTAGTATTTTCAAGCTTTTGTCATCTGTGGACTGTCTAGTGTACGTTTGGCCCCACAATTTTTAGTGTTCTTACTTGGAGAATCCATAGACAGAGGAGTCTGGAGGGCTATACAGTCCATGGGGTCACAAGAGTCAGACACAACTTAGCAACTAAAACACCACCACCAAAGATTTGCCACAATTTAAAACAATAAAATGTAATCTCTTGCAATTAAAAATGGCAGCATTTTATTTACATCAGTGCCAGAAATAATATTACTTTCTGCATGTACATGCATGCTCAGTCAAGTCCAACTCTGCAATCCTATGGACTGTAGCTTCCTAGGCTCCTCTGTCCATAGGATTATCCAGGCAAGAATACTGGAGTGGGCTGCCATTTCCTCCTCCAGGGGATCCTCCTGATCCAGGGATCACACCTGTGTCTCCAGCATCTCCTGTGTTGACAGGTAGATTCTTTACCACTGAGCCACTACTCTTCCCTAAAGTGATGATATCCATCTGGCTCAATGATTTGTCATCATTAAATCAGAATCCATGCTGAGATTTTTTTCTCTTATTTCTCTTTATCCTAAATTAGAAAATGCTCACTCAAATTGTTGATCAAAATTAAAGTGACTATTATCTCAATTTTACAGATTATACCAGTTGTCCAAGTACATCTATTAAGAGCACCCCTTTCACTCTTAACTGTCTGTCTGGCATGTAAATTACTGATTCACCCCAGCCATCAGATATAACAGCAGATATTTAGGAGACTCTGTTCTGTTAGTTTTGGATATCTGAGTCAAGCACCAACCTTATGATTATAGACTGATTTCTAAATGAAAAGTATTTTCTGTTCTCCATTGGAAACTAAGTCAGTGAGCATATTATATGCAAAAGCTGAAGTTTCAAACATTTTAATATAAGAGATAATGGCATTCTTAATCTGTCCTTGGCTGATTTCTGATCCAAAGAGTCTTTCTTTCTGTTCTGGTTCAGTTCAGTTGTTCAGTAGTGTCCGACTCTGTGACCCCATGGACTGCAGCATGCCAGGCCTCCTGTCCATCACCAACTCCTGGAGCCTACTTAAAATCGTGTCCATCGTGTTGGCAATGCCACGCAACCATCTCATCCTCTGTTTTCCCCTTCTCCTGCCTTCAATCTTTCCCAACAGCAGGGTCTTTTCCAATGAGTAGGTTCTTTGCATCGGGTGACCAAAGTATTGGAGTTTCAGCATCAGTCCTTCCAATGAATATTCAGGACTGATTTCCTTTAGGATGGACTGGTTTGATCTCCTTGCAGTCCAAGGGACTCTCAAGAGTCTTCTCCAACACTACAGTTCAAAAGCATCAATTCTTTAGCGTTCAGCTTTCTTCACAGTCCAACTCTCACATCCACACATGACCACTGGAAAAATCATAGCTTTGATTAGACAGACCTTTGTTGGTAAATTTTAAAATTTTAAACATATTAAAAACGTTATTTTCAATATGCTGTCTGAGTTCATCATAGCTTTTTTCCAAGGAGCAAGCATCTTTTAGTTTCATGGCTGCAGTCACCATCTGCAGTGATTTTGGAGGCCCCCCCCCCAAAAAAAATAGTCTCTCACTGTTTCCATTGCTTCCCCTTCTATTTGCCATGAAGTGATGGGACCCAGTGCCATGATCTTAGGTATCTTGGGTATAATATTTAAATATGAAAACAGATTGATATAAAGGAGATTTCTTTCAGGCATTCGATATCTGTATTCCTGTTTTTCCATATAGAAATGGAACATTTGAATTTTAGCTTAGCAAGACCATCATAATAAGAACTACATTTCCCGACCTCTCTTGCTGCTAAGCAGTACTATGTGACTAAGTTCTAACCAATAGGATATAAGTGGAAATGGTATGTAACTTTCTGGAAGGAAGATTAAGGGGGGAAGACACATAGTGTACTTCTAAACTCTATCTTTCCTTTTTAGCAAATTTAGCACTTTTAAGTAACACCACTCAAAAATTGTGATGTTACATTAGCATATAGCAGGGGTTGGCAAACTTCTTTAGTCACATAGTAAATATTTTGGGCTTTAAATTCTCCATCTCAACTACTCAGTTCTGCCCTTGCAGCCCCAAAGCAATTGTAGACAATGTAGCAATGTGTATGAATAGGTGTCTGTGTTTCCAATAAAACTTTATTTTCAAAGTGGCCAGGCCAATAAGCACAGTTTGCTAACCCCTGGCTTAGATCAGTATTCTCAAGCTTGATGTATGTTAGAATTAACTGGGGAAATTTTAAGTACACCAGTTTCCAAGGCCTACTTCCTGAGTTCGATTTAATCATTCTGGGGTTAAGCCCAAATATTTGTTAAGAGGGCTCACTGTAATTCACAGGTGATGACTTTCCTTTTAACCATTGCCAATGTTGGATACTTCTTAAGAAGGAACATTCAATGTCCTGGATGGTTTCTTTTTTATTTTTATGCTTTTTTAATAACTCTACTGTCCTTGAGAAAAGATTTATGATGGCATAGTTTATTTAGTTAGACTTTCAGTGGCCCAAAGGCTGTGGATGCTAACAAGATAATTGGGCAATAAACTCTAGATTGATGCAATTAAATCATGACCTGTAACAAACTAACTGTACCTCAATTGTGAGGTAATTGGAGTTCATTTTTAAAGAAATACAATGTAAGGAACATCATTCTTTTTAGTCACTTGGCCAAACTGTTAAAAAGATGAAATTAATAACTATAGTCGCGAGTCTGGGTGAACTCTGGGAGTTGGTGATGGACAGGGAGGCCTGGCGTGCTGCGATTCATGGGGTCACGAAGAGTCAGACACGACTGAGAGACTGAACTGAAAGTTCTAAAATATGATATGGGAGGTTGGGGGAGAATGACCAATTATTTTTAGTTTGAGGCATATTGTCTTTTACATGTTTTACATGTGATTCTAATGTACTACTTTTGATTATTGTTGATCTTAGGTCTGAAAAGAGCTGTGTAATCCAAAAATTATATAGGATTGGAATTTGTTACCCCACAAATAAAAATGTTTCTGGTGTAACTCCAGAAATACATTAATGTGTTAACGTATTCCCTATAAAGATTCAGGTCTAAATTAAAGATGTGGTACGTCTCAAGTATTAAATAGAATACTGATGGAAAAAGTGAACGGTCATAAGATAGTAACAACATGAGTTCATTTTTCAGATAACAGGTGCTGCTCTTTGAAGTCCCATCAGCTTTTAATAAATTTTTAGATATTTATTTGAAGTTATCTTACACAATTTTACCCTCTAGCATTAAGCTTATATTTTTGAAGACTTGGAGCCATCATTATGGACTTGGGTTATCATACTAGACTAGGACACACTGACATCTTTTGAGGACTTAGAAAAATGAGTAAAAGTGATGATTCTGGGGAAACATCATTGACGTTGAAACTTAGCTTCCCTCCCCCTTACTTAGCCATGTAACCTGGACTAGTTACTTACAACTAGTGCTTTAGTACTGCTGTACCAAGTTTTTGTGAGAATGAAATGAGTTGATATATATGACGGGCTTAGAAGAGTGCCTGGTGCATAGAAAGTGCCTACTACTGTTCTCATGATTCTTGGGGTATTTATTTGTTCATAAAATAATCCCACACTCTTTCTTTTGCTTTTGTATTTGTTTTATAAATATTTGTTTTCTCCCTGCTTCTTTAAATTGGAGATATTGAGGACATCAAGAGTTTGTCATACAGAGCGAATTAAGTCAAAAAAAGAAAAGCATCATACATTAGCATATAGGTGTAGAATCTAGAAAAATAGTTCAGATGAAACATTTCCAGGGCAAGAACAGAGATGCAAATGTAGAGAATGGACATATGGACACCAGGGGGAAACGGAAGGGTGGGACGAATTGGAAGATTGCTGCTACTGCTGCTAAGTCACTTCAGTCGTGTCTGACTCTGTGTGACCCCATAGACAGCAGCCCACCAGGCTCCCCCGTCCCTGGGATTCTCCAGGCAAGAACACTGGAGTGGGTTGCCATTTCCTTCTCCAATGCATGAAAGTGAAAAGTGAAAGTGAAGTCGCTCAGTCATGTCTGACCCTCAGCGACCCCATGGACTGCAGCCTACCAGGCTCCCCCATCCATGGAAGATTAGGATAAACATAAATACACTACTATGTGTGAAATAGATAGTTGGTGGGAACCTGTCGTAAAGTACAGGAAGCTCAGTTTGGTGCTCTGTAATGACCTAGAGGGGTGGAATGGTGGGGTAGAGGTGGGAGGGAGGTGCAAGAGGGAGGGGATATATTAGACATATAGCTGACTCAGTCCATTGTACAGCAGAAACACAACATTAAAAGCAACTATAATCCACTTTTAAACAGGGCATGATCATTGGCCAACCACGTAGGGCATGATGGGGAAGGCAGGGTGAAAAGCACAGGACCTGCCACTAGGGGAGATAAGGCCAATCAGAAAGTGGGAAGTGCTGGCAATGGAGGGTCAGCCAGAGTGGCAAACATGGGGTCAGAATTGCTCACCCCCTCAATTCTTCAGCTGTGACCTAAACAGTCAGTAAGACTGTTTCAGTCAGTAAAGTCAATAAGAGTTTCTCAGTGAAAAATCAGGACATTATAACTTGAGGAAAATTTGACTTTGGGGTCTCGGATTAGAGACACTTAGCAGTTCAGCTGATAGGAATTGGCTTTGGAAATATCTTTCACAGGGTAAAACAGCCCTGCTAACTAAACAGGGATTCCTGGGCTGTGGGACCCCTCGAGAGGGCAGAACCCCAACCCAGAAAAGATTTGGACATCAGGGATCAACATGACACCCTGAAAACAAAGCCCTAGACTGAAGCCCAGTTAGAAGAATTAGAATTGGGAGACTCAGGAATGAGAGGAGCCTCAGCTATTACAACAGAGGCGAAACTTAAGGGTCAGATCCACACCAAAAATAACTCAATGCTGAGCCTCAGAAAAAGGTTTTCCAATGTTTAAATTTGTTGACCTTGGGAACTGGGAATGAAGATGAGCCTGTGCAGTCGGCTCCAGGGTTTCCTGTGGCAAAGAAGAGAGCATGTGAAAGGTGAGGAAGATGCTAGGGCCTGGAAGCTATTTAGGCTGAAAATCTGAGTTTTTCCTTATTGCTGTCAATGAACTTACTCCAGTAGCACTTCATATCCCTGATCCCACCAATCAACCAAGACACTTAAAATTTATTATCAGCTAAAATAGCACAAGCTGCATTTATGCTAATTGCATGTAAAGTAAGAGAGAATGAGCTCTCGAGAAAGAGTCAAGCCTGGAATGGCCCTCTTACAATTAAGTAAGTACACATTGACATCTAGACATCTACTATTTTGGCTGCTATGAAACCTTTTCAGTTTTCTTCAGTGTTATGTCCCGTTTGAGATAACCAGTTACGTGTCATCAAGATAGTGGGACGTTAGTATTATTGCAACTGATTCACTGCTTTCTATTCAACAAGCTCACAGAAATGATTAAGCCTCCCTCCATTCCCTTTTCCAATGTCAGCATTCTTTCCTTTTTTAGGAGCAATCCAAAGGTTTGATCTTGCTGTCTTGGCTGAGAGGGTCCCCCTGCAGAGTTTTCCTGTAGTGTTTTGGATCATGCCCCTCAGTTCCCAGCCTGACTTTGGAGTTCCCCTTCTGTAATGTTAATGACTACCTGAAATCTGTGTCACACTGTACCCAGTAAGCTTCTAAGGCCACAGTGGTAGATTAAATATATCCACAAATTCTTCACTGCTTCTCCCTTTGAGAGGTATAGTCTAATTCCTCCCCTCTTAAATCCTTGCTGGTCTTAGAGACTGATTTGAGCAATACGATGTTGCAGAAGTGATATTTTAAAAACTCTAATGTGAGGATGTTGGAAGTGTTGCACTCACCCTTGAAGTTCCCAGCTGGAATGTAAAAACCCTGACATCTTTAGGTCACCTTGATGCAGAAACCACATGAAAAGGCCATGTGGAGGGGCCCTGAGACTGCATAAAGAGAAGGACATACATGGCAGCTGCTCCAACCCTCAGCCACGTGAGGACCTGCCCAATGCTCAGATTTGTGAGCATAATATGGTTGCTGCTTTGTGGGTTACATTTTCAATGTGCTTGTTATTTAGCAATACATACATACATAGAGTTGCTCAGTCATGTCCGACTCTTTGCGACCCCGTGGACTAGTAGCCTACCAGGCTCCTCCCTCCATGGGATTCTCCAGGCAAGAGTACTGGAGTGGGTTGCCATTTCCTTCTCCAGGGGATCTTCCCAACCTAGGGATCGAACGCGGGTCTCCCGCATTCCAGGCAGACGCTTTAACCTCTGAGCCACCGGGGTAGGTAACCAGAACTGCCACTCTTCTGGGGTGCCAGAAATGCCTGGAATAGGAAAGCCTCCTTCCCTGTGATTAACCCATCACTTCAGTCTATCAAAGACTACTACATCAGCTATTTAGCCAAATGTATATTTCTTTACTAGAATTAGAGAAATTTCAGAAGAGAGGTATATACAACAAAGGTTATACTTGAGAACTAAAAGTGAAGACACCTAAGAACTGGATCCTACAAAGGAGTTCCCCTCCGGGATTTCTCCAAATCTCTTTTAGCTCCCATGTCCTCAGGTAACATCCTTGCCTTCAGACATCTTTACCTGCTAGTCATCTGCCTGAATTTCTACTTACCTCACAGAATACTCAACCTCTTCCTGAATCCATCACCTTGTTACTGAACCAAACTTGTCATCACCTGTCATGCAGCAAAGCTGCTCTACGGACACCAGGTTATCATTAAGGATAGTGTCTATTTCAAGGAACCTAGCAAGGAGAACAGGCAGCTCATGCTCAAAAGACCAAACTCCCTGAGAGCTTTCAGGGAACAGTTTTTAAAAGCAACATTTGGGGGTGATGTTTCAGGAATCTGGATCATCAGCCTTCTGGTTCCAGTCAGTCTGGGGTCTTTGTGCTCAGCATGAAGTCATCATCCTCCACCTGGGTGGGAATGAGGGGCGGGTCTTAGTTCTGCAGAACAACTCAAAGATATGTATCACTTGTTATGTATATTTCTTGAGGAAGTAGGACTCTGTTTTACGCTATCATTACTTTTCTTGATTGACTGCTTTTCTTTCATTTCTGTATTTCTTCACTTTCTGCATTAGCAACTGCTTGATTCTGTGCTTTGGAACTCAGGGAAGGTTCTAGGAGACAAAATCCTTTTTCTACAAACAAGAAATGGGGGACACAGCGGGGCTTTGAACCTAGGAGGACCTCACAGAGTCCTGCTTGGTATCACCTTTCCTCTACGAAAACAAATACCTCACATCTGATGCTTGAAATGGGGTAGCAGCCCTAGAGTTTAGCATGATGGTCAGTGAAGCAGGTAGGTAACCCAGCCTCACAGAACAAATAAGGGAAAAATTGTTCAGAGCCATTGGCAATGGTGATGCAGGAGCCTCTTTGTTGGATTAAATTTGATACTGTACCGGTATATGCTATAATTGAACAGATCTCCATAATTAAAGAACATTTAAGTGAAACACAAATCCAAGAAAAGTCATTAATTTGGGGAAGAATAGGGCATTCTAATCCAAGAATCACAAATTGAAGCATTTGGACCTTAAGCAGATAAATTAGTGAAATGGACTTGGTGCTATTAATGGGCACAGATGGGAATTATGGCAAAGTGGAATGAGTTTGCATGACTTTGTAAAGGGCACACCTATGATGCACTTCCTAAAAATGGCTGTTTTGCAGGGATATAGAGAGAGCTGTCACCTCTCTCTCCTGTCGATTCTGAGATCTGGATTTACATGTGGAATGTTCAATTTTTAAACACTGAGGAGGTCAAACAAAACACGTCTGTCCACTGAATTTGGGATGTGTGCATGCTCAGTCACTCAGTCATGTTTGACTCTACTTGACCCTATGGACTGTAGCCCACCACGCTCCTCTGTCCATGGGGATTCTCTAGGCAAGAATACTGGGGTAGGTTGCTATCCATGCCCTCCTCTAGGGGGTCTTCCCAACCCTGGGATTGAACCCGAGTCTCCTGCGTCTCATCTCATGCATTGCAGGAGCTTTACTTACTAAGTCACATACCAGATGAAAATATATCCTTAATTATCAAGACATGACTCCCTTCACCTTTCCCTGGACTGTATAACTGTACTGAGTAGCATTTAGAGCATTACTGTGCCTGAAGAGGAGGGAGGGCCTACCTGAATAGTTAATTCCTTAGTCTTTAATACTGACTCTTCTTGAAGAGAAACTCTGAGATAACGATTAAATCCTAAACTTGAGCCATCTCCTTCTAGTGTGGAGAGTGGAGTGTTTACTACCAATTCTTTTCACTACAAAAATGTCAATGATTTAGAGATGAGACCTTCACTAGTGTATGTTAATTCTGAAACTCTGCCTCCTTTCATTCTTTGTTAAGCACTATTGTATTAACGAGGTAGTCACTGGTCCCTGTACTCAGTATTTCTGCTATATCCAATACTCAGTTAAGGCTCTTAATTCTACACACTCCAGGCTAGAATATTGGAGAGGGTAGCAGTTCTCTTCTCCAGGAGATCTTCCCAATCCAGGGTTCAGGTCTCCCACATTGCCGGTGGATTCTTTACCAGCTGAGCCACCAGCGAAACCCAAGAATACTGGAATGGGTGAAAAAGAAAAGTGAAGTCACTCAATCATGTCCAGCTCTTTGCAATCCAATGGACTACTGGAGTGGGTAGCCTGTCACTTCTCCAGCACATCTTCCTCACCCAGGAATTGAGCCAGTCTCCTGCCTTGCAGGCAGATTCTTTATCAGCTGAGCTACCAGGGAAGCCTGGTAGCATTAGAACTTAATAAAATCCACACTTAGAAACAGTTGTGAGAGACAGCAAGAAACGCCCTAGTTGTGCTTGTTCAGAGGCCCATTCTATAATCATTTTAAAGATGTTTCAATGAAACAAAGACACTATCAACACTAACGTGGACCCATATAAATGATAGCACCTTTGTCATACATAAATTTATGTATTAAAGACCTGAGAAAATTCAGGTAGTAAATAATAAAGTATGGAAAAGAAGAATGAAAAATAATAAAATCAATAGTATTTATCTTGACATCAAAAAGAAAATTAAAACAACAGCAAAAAATAAATAAATCAGATCATACCCAAAACATTAACTTCTGTTTGAGGCCCAACAAGTGAGGTGCCCTAAAACTTGATCATCATGGACCCCACAGTAGATCTACCTTTTTTAATACTCTCTTTCATGTAGAATATATAGGTTTTGTAAAATCCAGTGACAATTTTCTTTTGTCCTGTTTGGGAATAAAAAGGTATACATTTTTCCTCATCTGTAAGGCATGCACATAAAGATTAAAAAAAGAATTTCTAACAAAGGCCCTTTAAAATGAAAGTTGTAGATGTTTCTCAAGCTCCCTTGGGGGCAAATATTTAAGTTCAGAAAGGAGATGACTTGTGTGAGAACAGTTGAATATCTATAGTTTCACCAGCTTTCTTAAGAAGGAAAAATCTTCCCATCTGTTAGTGACATTTTCAGACTTCAGTCACAGATTTTCACAAGGATCTTGGTTAAGTCTTTTTCTTCTGTATTCTTTATTATTATTTATTTTGGCTGTGCTGGGCCTTTGTTGTGACATACAGGCTCTAGAGTGTACAGGCTCAGTAGTTGTGGCGTGTGGGCTTAGTTGCAGTATGTGGGATCTTAGATCCCCCACCAGGGATTGAACCTCAACTCCCTGCATTGGGAACCTAGAGTCTTACCCACTGGACCACAGGGAAGTCCCTTCTTCTGTCTTCTAAATCAACTTCTCTCACACTGTCCGAACTCATTCTACCACTTGACCCTTATCTCCAGGAGAGCGTCTCCCTATATTTGTATTCCTCTTGTGTGTAACATAGAAATATGCCTTTGCAATGAGCTCAGTGTCTAGATATAACCACTTTTACTAAACTTCTGGTAGCTTTAGTGTTAATCCTTAAAGTTTGTTTTACTTTTCTCCTTTTCTTCCTTTTTAAAACATTTTTAGGGGACTAATTGCCGCAATGCTTTGACTTTTCTGACTCAAGGTTGTTTTTATTGAATTATTTCCTGTAATCTGTACCCTCCATGCTGTTTCTGATTCTCTCTGCAGGATTTCCCTCTTGTTCCTGACATTTGCCCTCAGGCTATGCCTTTTATGTTTACTCCTTTGGTTGATACAATGAAAAGAGATATTTATATACTTGTTGGTTCACAAACTTCCTCAGGATCTTCCTGAGTATAATCTAAAATCACCCCCATACTTGGAGGGCAGGGAGAGACTGAAGAAACAGGCAGACCCCTGCAGGTTGGTGGTGGCAGGATTGATAAGCAAGGGAACTTACCTACCAGGCTTGTCTTGGGTGGTTGCAAGATGAGTAGATTTCCAGACCCTCCCACCAAATCTTAAAATTTTTATAGAGAGGCATTAACTGGGTTCTGTTGCATGTAACATCTAGATGATCTCAACAACACACTGCTCTCTCAAGGCTGAGTCCTTGAAAGCCACTCCCATTGTGGGAAAATGGAGAGACAGTGCATTTTAGGCACAGGGAAGGTGGGGGAAAAGTGAAAGTGTTAGTTGCTCAATTGTGTCTGACTCTGTGACCCCACGGACTGTAGCCTGCCAGGTTACTCTGTCCATGGGATTCTCCAGGCAAAGGTGCAGGAGTGGGTATACCAATTCCTTCTCCAGGGCATCTTCTGGACCCAGGGATTGAACTCAGATCTCCTGCATTGCAGGCAGATTCTTTACCACCTGAGCCACCAGGGAAGGCGGGGTGGTCCCTCTTATTGTACAGGCCCAGTTCTTGGATCAACTGATAGTCATGACCTTTTGATGACCTTCTCCAAAAAGGCCCTTTAGGAAATGTGATCACTCAGCAAGAGAGTTCCAGAAAAATGTCTATTTCTGCCTTATTGACTATGCCAAAGCCTTTGACTGTGTGGATCATAATAAACTGTGGAAAACTCTGAAAGAGATGGGAATGCCAGACCATCTGACCTGCCTCTTGAGAAACCTGTATGCAGGTCAAGAAACAACAGTTCAAACTAGACATGGAACAACAGACTGGTTCCAAATAGGAAAAGGAGTACATCAAGGCTGTATATTGTCACTCTACTTATTTAACTTCTATGCAGAGTACATCATGAGAAACGCTGGGCTGGAAGAAGCACAAGCTTGAATCAAGATTGCCGAGAGAAATATCAGTAACCTCAGATATGCAGATGACATCACCCTTATGGCAGAAAGTGAAGAGAAACTAAAAAGCCTCTTGATGAAAGTGAAGGAGGAGAGTGAAAAAGTTGGCTTGAAGCTCAGCATTCAGAAAACGAAGAGCATGGCATCTTGTCCCATCACTTCCTGGGAAATAGATGGGGAAACAGTGGAAACAGTGTCAGACTTTATTTTTGGGGGGCTCCAAAATCACTGCAGATGGTGACTGCAGCCATGCAATTAAAAGACGCTTACTCCTTGGAAGGAAAGTAATGACCAACCTAGATAGCATATTGAAAAGCAGAGACATTACTTTGCCGACTAAGGTCCTTCTAGTCAAGGCTATGGTTTTTCCAGTGGTCATGTACGGATGTGAGAATTGGACTATAAAGAAAGCTGAACACTCAAGAATTGATGTTTTTGAACTGTAGTGTTGGAGAAGACTCTTGAGAGTCCCTTGGACTGCAAGAAGATTCAACCAGTCCATCCTAAATGAGATCAGTCCTGGGTGTTCAATGAAGGACTGATGCTGAAACTGAAACTCCAGTACTTTGGCCAGCTCATGCGAAGAGTTGACTCATTGGAAAAGATCCTAATGCTGGGAAGGATTTGGGGCAGGAGGAGAAAGGGACAACAGAGAATGAGATGGCTGGATGGCATCACCGACTCGATGCACATGAGTTTGGGTAGACTCCGGGAGTTGGTGATGGACAGGGAGGCCTGGTGTGCTGTGATTCATGGTGTCACAAAGACTGAGCGACTGAACTGAACTGAGCTGAGGCTGTTAAAGACTAACCCTGCTTTTTCTCCACTTACCCTGCCTGCCTTTTTAGGATATTATTTGTCATTCACTCTAAGCATCATTTTGGTCAATGATGTTCTATTTTGAGAGACAGAAATGCCATTTTGGAGGCTTTGAAAAGCTTTTTTTGACTATGCAATTGTTTTTAAATGCACATTAATTGAGAATAGCCAGAAACAAATAGCTGGCTAAAAAAGAATTTTCCATTGGTGCTATGTAGCCCTCAGGTAAATTTGCTAAGACTCTACTGCTAGGAGTGCAGATATGTGTGAGTACAAATTCTCTTCCCTGTACCCAGCATCACCCCTTCTAATAAGAGGAATAAGCATAGAATGTTTATTCCTATGACATTTTCTTTCAATGTCATGGGAATAAACTGTTCACAAAATATTTTTCTTTTCCATTCTCCACCCAGATAATCCATAGCATATCTTCTATCGAGATCCGTACAACAATGGAGATAAAATTGTTATATAAAATGAGGAGTAGGCTCTCTATTTGGAAAGGATTTCTAAAGAATGTGGTGGTGATCTGAGCTGTTTCTAACTGGCAGTGTCAGGGCAGTGGTTGTGGTGCAGAGGAGGAGCATTTGGTCATATGAGAGCTCCAATCCATTACGGAAAGCATAATCGAGTTGTGTCACTGATAACAACATAAATTGTACAAACTTACTTACATATTAAATAATCAGTGCTATGAGAAGTTGTAATTATTTTTTTCTGCCTCACTTTGCCAAACTGACTTTTGAAAATTCACCAGAAATAAATTTGCTATATTTTCAGGGGATCCAATTTGTATGCTTGCAGTGACTGGTTTGAATAGTAATTCATCTTATGCACACATCCAATTACTGCTATAGAAAAGGTTCAGAAAAGTTCCCAACCCACCAGAGCAAAGCCTTGACTTGAGAAAAGATGAATACTTTGGTGTGTTTCAACTTTTTTCTTAATAAAGGAAAAGAAAAATAAATACCAGCCATTCTATAATAAAGTATCATTTTTCTTCAAGCTGAAATGACATTAGAAATTTTTGAACTTTTTAAAGAATTTGTCCATAATTAATATAGTTTCTCTCTAATTTTTAAATATTGTCTCAAACTTTAAGAAGAAATTCAGTAATACTCTAATAACTGGGATAATTCTCCTAGAAAGACATGGAGTAACCCTAAACGTGAACCGGAGTCTAGGCCAGGTTAGATTTCTGGGATCCAGTAAAGATTTAGTGTGAACCAGTCAGAGGTTATGTCAGGAAGCTGTGATAAATGAATAGCAATTTATTGGTAACTGAGAGGATGGGATTCAAGTCACAGTAATATACTATGGATTGGTTCAGAGGTTGGCACTCTATTTAGTTCTGAATCTCTACAGCAAAGCAAGCTAGAAAAATAAGAAAAAGAAAGAACATCAATAGGAGAGTTGGAGAGACATACAGACCACTAAGACAAGAACTACTAAGACAAGAAATGGAGAAGACAATGGCACCCCATTCCAGTACTCTTGCCTGGAAAATCCCATGGATGGAAGAGCCTGGTAGGCTGCAGTCCATGGGGTAGCAAAGAGTCGGACACAATTGAGCAACTTCACTTTCACTTTTCACTTTCATGCATTGGAGAAGGAAATGGCAACCCTCTCCAGTGTTCTTGTCTGGAGGGTCCCAGGGACCAGGGAGCCTGATGGGCTGCCGTCTATGGGGTTGCACAGAGTCAGACACGACTGAAGCGACTTAGCAGCAGCAGCAGCAAGACAAGAAAGGAACAAGAAACAGGAAAAGAGCTATACGAGTAACTGCAGGTAAACTAGAGTATCGTGAACTGTCAGATTTTTAGGGTCAAAGTGTGCCCGTGTGAGTTGTTCTCGAGCTTTCCTGATTGCTTGTCTTCTTGTGGCTAGCTGTCAATGCAGGCAGGAAAAAGAGTTTTGACTTCTTGGATTCACAATCTCTGAACCCCAGGCACAGGGGAAACTATAGTGACGTTCAAACACTGAGCATTGACCACAAATGTAACTGGGATCAACCACTGCTTCCTGATTCAATATCAAAGAATATCACAAAATGCTGTCACCAAGGGTGCTACCAGCTATGACTATGATCAGTTCTTCTCTCTCTCTACTTAAACAGTAGCTTAGGAAATCAACCCATTTTAGCACAACTGAGCTGAGGTTAAATCAATGCCCTGAAAACCTAAGTGAAAGTATGAATTTTTCTGAATATTCCTGAATGGTAAAAAGAGGCAACTATACCAAATTAAAGATAAACTTGAAAGCAATTTGACCCACACCAGGATAAAGCTGTGTAGTATGGAGGTCTCATCATCTTTGTAACAATTCTGCTTCATTTTCCCTTGTGGAGACATCCTATATCCTAATACATACTAAGTGTCTGTGCTCCCCACTTCTACACAATGCAAACTTTTTATTCCTTTCAAGGTACAATTGGCTGACAATCTATTAAAGCATTAACCATGCTAGAGATGCCTTCATTGCAAAGCAGTAATCTGAAGATCATTATCAATATACATGTGACTACTTTTCCTCTTTGATCATGGCAAACTTCTTTGATCACGGGGCTTCCCAGGTGCACCAATGATAAAGAACCGCCTTCCAATGCAGGAGCCATAACAGATGCAGGTTTGATCCCTGGGTTGGGAAGATCCCTTGGAAGAGGACATGGCAATCCACTACAGTATTCTCACCTGGAGAATCCCATGGACAGAGGAGCCTGGTGGGCAATAGTCCACAGGGTCACAAAGAGTCAGATCTGACTGAAGCGACTTAGCATGCAGCAGGCAAACTTAAGGAAACACAGAGCTCTTGTCCATTGAGAATAGATGAACAGGAGGAAATTTCTAAATATTGCTGTTCAGTAGCAACAAGCAGCTCAACAAAGTGAATAAGCAACATAAATGCCTATTTATAACTCAGTATCTATGTGATGAAACGGTAATGGTTAGTTCAGGTCAGTTCAGTTCAGTCGCTCGTGCTGTCAAACTTTTTGCTACCCCATGAGCCATAGCACACCAGGCCTACCTGTCCATTACCAACTCCCGGAGTCCACCCAACCCATGTCCATTGAGTCAGTGATGTCATCCAACCAATTTATCCTCTGTCAATCCCTTCTCCTCCTGCCCTCAATCTTTCCCAGCATCAGGGTCTATTCAGATGAGTCAGCTCTTCACATCAGGTGGCAAAAGTATTAGAGTTTCAGTTTCAATATCAGTTCTACCAATGAACACCCAGGACTGATCTCCTTTAGGATAGACTGGTTGCAGTCCAAGGGACTCTCAAGAGTCTTCTCCAACAACACAGTTCAAAAGCATCAATTCTTTGGCACTCGGCTTTCTTCACAGTCCAACTCTCACATGGATACATGACCACTAGAAAAATCATAGCCTTGATCAGACAGACCTTTGTTGACAAAGTAATGTCTCTGCTTTTCAATACGTTGTCTAGATTGGTCATGACTTTCCTTCCAAGGAGTAAGCGTCTTTTAATTTCATGGCTGCAATCACCATCTGCAGTGATTTTGGAGCCCCCTAAAATAAAGTCTGACACTGTTTCCACTGTTTCCCCGTCTATTTCCCATGAAGTGATGGGACCAGATGCCATGATCTTCGTTTTCTGAATATTGAGCTTTAAGCCAACTTTTTCACTCTCCTCTTTCACTTTCAGCAAGAGGCTCTTTAGTTCCTCTTCACTTTCTGCCATAAGGGTGGTGTCATCTGCATATCTCAGGTTATTGATATCTTTCCCGGCAATCTTGATTCCAGCTTGTGCTTCTTCCAGCCCAGCATTTCTCATGATGTACTCTGCATAGAAGTTAAATAAGCAGGGTGACAATATACAGCCTTGACATACTCCTTTTCCTATTTGGAACCAGTCTGTTGTTCCATGTCCAGTTCTAACTGTTGCTTCCTGACCTGCATACAGATTTCTCAAGAGGCAGGTCAGGTGGTCTGGTATTCCCATCTCTTTCAGAATTTTCCACAGTTTATTGTGATCCACACAGTCAAAGGCTTTGGCATAGTCAATAAAGCAGAAATAGATGTTTTTCTGGAACTCTCTTGCTTTTTCCATGATCCAGCGGATGTTGGCAATTTGATCTCTGGTTCCTCTGCCTTTTCTAAAACCAGCTTGAACATCAGGAAGTTCACGGTTCACGTATTGCTGAAGCCTGGCTTGGAGAATTTTGAGCATTACTTTACTAGCATGTGAGATGAGTGCAATTGTGCGGTAGTTTGAGCATTCTTTGGCATTGCCTTTCTTTGGGATTGGAATGAAAACTGACCTTTTCCAGTCCTGTGGCCACTGCTGAGTTTTCCAAATTTGCTGGCATATTGAGTGCAGCACTTTCACAGCATCATCTTTCAGGATTTGAAATAGCTCAACTGGAATTCCATCACCTCCACTAGCTTTGTTCGTAGTGATGCTTTCTAAGGCCCACTTGACTTCACATTCCAGGATGTCTGGCTCTAGATGAGTGATCACACCATCGTGATTATCTGGGTCGTGAAGATCTTTTTTGTACAGTTCTTCTGTGTATTCTTTCCACCTCTTCTTAATTGTTTCTGTTAGGTCCCCACCATTTCTGTCCTTTATTGAGCTCATCTTTGCATGAAATGTTCCCTGGGTATCTCTAATTTTCTTGCAGAGATTTCTAGTCTTTTCCATTCTAGTGTTTTCCTCCATTTCTTTGCATTGATTACTGAGGAAGGCTTTCTTATTTCTCCTTGCTATTCTTTGGAACTCTGCATTCAAATGGGTATATCTTTCCTTTTCTCCTTTGCTTTTTGTTTCCCTTCTTTTCATAGCTATTTGTAAGGCCTCCTCAGACAGCCATTTTGCTTTTTTGCATTTCTTTTTCTTGGGGATGGTCTTGATCCCTGTCTCCTGTACAATGTCACGTACCTCTGTCCATAGTTAGTTCATCAGGCACTCCGTCTATCAGATCTAGGCCCTTAAATCTATTTCTCACTTCCACTGTATAGTTATAAGGGATTTGATTTAGGTCATACCTGAATGGTCTAGTGGTTTTCTCCTCTTTCTTCAATTTCAGTCTGAATTTGGCAATAAGGAGTTCATCTGAGCCACAGTGAGCTCCCAGTCTTGTTTTTGCTGACTGTATAGAGCTTCTCCATTAATGGTTATATTTTAAGCATTAATCAGGATGTGCAACTATGGAGAAAGTATGAGCTATATAGAAAAATTAGAGGATATGGATTGAGTGATAGGTCATATAATTATAAATCTACTCCTTCTATTAGACATGGTATAGAAAGGAAAAGTTACAGAAATCAATAGTTAATGGCAGAACTCCTGGAAAGAGTATTGTAAACCCAAATGGCTGATAACTACAAAATGCAGAGGACATATTCAGGATCATAGGTATAGATGGTTGAGCAAAGATTGAAGTACTGTTTAAAACCTTTCATTTAAATTTTCATTGTTGTAGTTGTTATGGGATGGATGGCTATTGTTTTTTGCACAGTTGATATATAATGTTTTTACTGTTCAAGAAACAAAGCAGAAATTACAGATCCAAATTACTATCCTTCATGCAAGTAGCTGCCCTGACAGGATATGCATGTATTCCAGTGAGACTGCTACTGCTTAAAATGGTTTTAGAACTCCTCCTGAAATTGCTTTCAGAGCCTGAAGCTAATTTCTTTGACTATCCTCAATAGTGGCAAATCTCCATCCTTTGACAGAGGATTTGATTTTTTAAAGCTTGCCAAACGTCAGGACTAGTGAATAAAGTAGCCAGTTAAACTGGGTTATACTGTTTGGGGTTTCAAAAATAAGGTGAGCTAAAGCGATGAGCCAAGTTTTCTCATGTAGCTCATAAACCACTTTAGAAGGCAATTACAAAAGGGAATTTTTCAAAGTAGATTTTTATTTCCTTCCTTTGTAAGATACTACTGCTGCTGCTGCTGCTGCTAAGTCGTTTCAGTTGTGTCTGACTCTGTGTGACCCCAGAGACAGCAGCCCACTAGGCTCCCCTGTCCCTGGGATTTTCCAGGCAAGAACACTGGAGTGGGTTGCCATTTCCTTCTCCAATGCATGAAAGTGAAAAGTGAAAGTGAAGTCGCTCAGTCATGTCTGACTCTGCTACCCCATGGACTGCAGCCTACCAGGCTCCTCCGTCCATGGGATTTTCCAGGCAAGAGTACTGGAGTGGGTTGCCATTGCCTTCTCCGAAGATACCACTAGTTGACTCTAAAGTCCCTTCCAGCTTTATGATTCCATGATTCAATAATTCATCTATTTAAACATCTTGAAAGGTTTGGTGCTATTTTAAAGAAAAATAAAACATCTCAATGTGATTAAAAACTTTTTTACCCTAAAAAAATGTTACAAAGAGCATGTTTAATTACACTAGGGCTCATTTTCCTCTGCTGTAAGAGGAAGGAGGGTCTTAAATAGACGACCCTCGAGCTGTACAATGATATCCTAGTATATTAACTTTTTTTTTTTAATAAAAAATTACTCCAAAATTTAGTGTCTTGAAATGACACATTATTTCACAGTTCTTATGCAATCAAGAATCTTGGCACTGCTATCTCTGTCCTCTGCTTCAGGATTTCCCACAGGCTACAATTATGGTGTCATTTGGATTGCAGTCATTCCAAGGATCAACTTGGATTTGTTTCCAAGCCCACTCATATGGTTGTTGGCACTATTCACTATTCAATTCTTCATGGGCCTGGGTTCTTGCTGGCCCATGATTGAAGGCTGCTGTAGGCATCTTTCCACACAGCTTCTTTATTAGGCATCTCATGATATGACAATGTGCTTTGTCAAAACAAGCAGGCAGTAACAGCCAAGGAAAAAGAGTCCAAGCCAGAAGTTATGATCTTTATAACCAAATCTGAGATGTGAGAAGTCTTGATTTCTGCAGTATCTTGCTCTGTAATTAGGCACAGCCTATACTCAAGGGGTATAGACCAACCTAGACAGCATGTTGAAAAGCAGAGACATTACTTTGCCAACAAAGTTTCATCTAGTCAAAGCTATGGTTTTTCCAGTAGTCATGTATGGATGTGAGAGTTGGACCATAAAGAAAGCTGAGTGCTGAAGAATTGATGCTTTTGAACTGTGGTGTTGGAGAAGACTCTTGAGAGTCCCTTGGACTGCAAGGAGATCCAACCAGTCAATCCTACAGGAAATCAGTCCTGAATATTCATTGGAAGGACTGATGCTGAAGCTGAAACTCCAATACTTTGGCCACCTGATGTGAAGAGCTGACTCATTGGAAAAGACCCTGATGCTGGGAAAGATTGAAGGCAGAAGGAGAAGGGAACAACAGAGTCTAAGATGGTTGGGTGGCATCACCGACTCAGTGGACATGAGTCTGAGTAAGCTCTGGGAGTTGGTGACGGACATGCAGGCCTGGCATGCTGCAGCCCGTGGGGTTACAAAGAGTCAGACACAACTGAGTGACTGAATTGAAATGATACTCAAGTGGAAGGGATTACACAGGAGAGAGAGAACTGGAAGGTGGGAGTGACAGGAACCATTTAATAAGCACGTATTCCCCCACCCCTGGTGATTCTCATTCCTCTCACATGAAAACTATACTCACCTCCTCCAGGTACCTGTAAAATTCAATCCATTACATCAACAGATTGAAGTCCACTATCACCTCATTTAAATTGTGTTCAAATGTAAACAAGTCTCCTTGATCATAATTCTTTCAGTTCACCCCAGGAGTCTAGTCCCTTTATATCTGTAGACTTGTGAAAGCACAAGTTCTGGAACTGTAATTCTTCTATTGTCATTTACTTCACAGCTACCTTATCACAGGTGTCTCTAGACCACAGAATCAGCTGCACAGAATTTATTGCTCTGAGTCCTACTGAAATTTGGCAGAGTACTTATTATTGCTAAGTGTGACAAAAAGTGCTCTGAGTCCCCTAAAGCCACCAAACGTTGTGTTTCTTCTACTGATAGAAAATGTGGGAACATGATAACTTAACTATTTTGGAGATGTTTTAGGATGCCTCAAACCAATGAATCTCTAAACATTTGGTTTATGGGGCAGGTATCTGAAGCTTCGTAATGTTTATCTCCTGCTCTCTGGAGCATGTGTCTTAATGAGGCTTCCAATGTGCTTAAACTTGTTACTTTTTGCTCAAGTGATCCAACTAGTATGTCATCAATATTATGGACCAAAGTGATGTTGTTGTTGTTGTTGTTCAGTTGCTAATTTGTGTCTGACTCTTTGTGACCCCATGAACTGTAGCATGCCAGGCTCCTCTGTCCTCTTCTATCTCCTAGAGTTTGCTCAGATTCATGTCCATTGAGTTGGTGATGACATCCAACCATCTCATCCTCTCAGTTCAGTTCAGTTCAGTTGCTTAGTCATGTCCGACTCTTTGTGACCCCATGAATCGCAGCAGGCCAGGCCTCCCTGTCCATCACCATCTCCCGGCGTTCACTCCCGTCTATCGAGTCCGTGATGCCGTCCAGCCATCTCATCCTCTGTCATCCCCTTCTCCTCCTGCCCGCAATCCCTCCCAGCATCAGAGTCTTTTCCAATGACTCAACTCTTCGCATGAGGTGGCCAAAGTACTGGAGTTTCAGCTTTAGCATCATTCCGTCCAAAGAAATCCCAGGGCTGATCTCCTTCAGAATGGACTGGTTGGATCTCCTTGCAGTCCAAGGGACTCTCAAGAGTCTTCTCCAACACCACAGTTCAAAAGCATCAATTCTTCGGTGCTCAGCTTTCTTCATAGTCCAACTCTCACATCCATACATGACCACTGGAAAAACCATAGCATTGACTAGATGGACCTGTGTTGGCAAAGTAATGTCTCTGCTTTTCAATATGTTGTCTAGGTTGGTCATAACTTTTCTTCCAAGGAGTAAGTGTCTTTTAATTCCTTGGCTGCAGTCACCATCTGCAGTGATTTTGGAGCCCCCAAAAATAAAGTCTGACACTGTTTCCACTGTTTCCCCCTCTATTTCCCATGAAGTGATAGGACCGGATACCATGATCTTCGTTTTCTGAATGTTGAGCTTTAAGCCAACTTTTTCACTCTCCACTTTCACTTTCATCAAGAGGCTTTTTAGTTCCTCTTCACTTTCTGCCATAAGGGTGGTGTCATCTGCATATCTGAAGCTATTGATATTTCTCCCAGCAATCTCAATTCCATCTTGTGCTTCTTCCAGCCCAGGGTTTCTCATGATGTACTCTGCACATAAGTTAAATAAGCAGGGTTAGAGCCACCCCCTTATTCTTTTGCCTTCAGTCTTTCTCAGCATCAGGGTCTTTTCCAGTGAGTCAGCTCTTCACATCATGTGGCCAAATATTGGAACTTCAGCTTCAGCATCAGTCCTTCCAACGAATATTCTGGGTTTATTTCAATTAGGAAAGACTGACTTGATTTTCTTGCTGTCTGAGGACTCAAGAGTATTCTCGAACATCACATTTCAAAGGCATCAATTCTTCAGTGCTCAGCTCTCTTTATCATCCAAATCTCACATCCATATGTGACTACTGGAAAAAACATAGCTTTGACTAGACAGACCTTTGTCGGAAACTAACACCTCTGCTTTTTAATACGCTGTCTAGGTTTGTCACTGCTTTCCTTCCAAGGAGTAAGCGTCTTTTAATTTCATGCCTGCAGTTATCATCCAAAGTGATTTTGGAGTCCAAGAAAATAAAATCTGTCACTGCTTCCACATTTCCCCCGTCTGTTTGCCATGAAGTGATGGGACCAGATGCCATGATCTGCGATTTTTAATACTGAATTTCAAGCCATGTTTGTCACTCTCTTCATTCACTCTCATCAAAATGTTGCTGTGTAGATGACCAAACTGTCCAGGTGCTTCTAGACAATAGCAAAACAGAGGGTGTGAAAATTAACCTATGAATGGGGCAAGTTTATAAGTGTTTATCCCACATGAATACTAACTGCTTCTGACCCTCCTTTCAGAAGTTATTCCAGTACTACTACGTGGTTGAGTTTGAAGCATTTTCATTGAGCAGGATCCATCTGGGGATTTTAGGGGAGCAAAATAGTGAATTAAGTGAACATGTGGGTACATGCTTCCCAGGTGGCACTAGTGATAAAGAACCTGCCTGCCAGTGCAGGAGACATAAGGATGCAGATTTGATCAGTGCATTGGGAAGATCGCCTGGAGGAAGGCATGGCAACCCACTCCAGTATTCTTGCCTGGAGTGTTCCATGGACAGAGGAGCCTGGAGGGCTACAGTCCATAGAGTCATGATTCAGACACAACTGAAGCAACTTAGCACACTCTCACACAATGAGTACTATTCCTCCTATGATGCAATATGTATATATATATTTATTTAATATGTTTCACAAGTGTGGCATAGGGGAAGGGGGAGTTTTAGAAATTTCTACCTGGCCTTCCTGCTGGAATAACTCTTACTCTGCAATTTAATGAACATTATCTACCACGGATATCCATTCCAACTACACATCCTGGAACCAAGGAAACAACCACTTTGTGAGTCAGTAGATCAACTACTGTGAGTTGGACTTGTGCAAGAATTCTATGAATTACCTGGCCTCCATATGCCTTCACTTTAACATATTTATACATTCAGCAAACTTCACAATATGCTATTCTTCAATGGAAAATATATTATTTATCCTATAAACAAATAGTTTAGAGAAGAAGAAATGAAGGTATGACTTGCACATTCAATAAGCTATTCAATTTTATTAATATCTGAGACACAAATGAAATAGTACATTGAGATACCACTTCTTACCTATCAGGCAAAAATTCAGCATTTGATGTATTCTGTGGATTAAGCTGTGGGGAAGTAAGCCCTGTCATGTGTTTCCAGTGACAATGCAAAATGTTATAACTTCTCTGAAGGAGAACTTGGTGATATATAGAAAAATTACACAGGCATTTACTCTTTGACTTGGCAATTCTACTTCTAGAAACCTATTTCAAATATACACTGACAAAATATGAAATTACTTTTTGTGCTGAATAGTCTTTGTTCACCCCTTCAGAATTATTCTCCATCCTTCTACTCTGTACCTTGAGAGACTGAATCTTGTGAACTGTATCAATGATCAGCAAACATTTTCTCTGAATGGCTAGAGAGTATATGTTTTAGGCTTTAAGGGCTATATGGCCCCAATTGCAACACCTAAACTTTGCTGCTATGGCAAGAAAGTATCCACAACAATATGAACACATGAATAAAGTTGCAGTAAACCTTTATTTTGGGGCTTCCCTGGTGGCTCAGCGGTAAAGAATCTGCCTGCCAGTTCAGGAGATGACGGTTCGAATCGTGGGTCAACAGAGTCCCCAGAAAAGGAAATGGCAACCCACTCCAGTATTCTTGCCTAGAAAATCCCATGGACAAAGGAGTCTGGAGGGCTACAGTCCATGGTGCTGCAAAAGAGTCGGACACAACTTAGTGACCGAAAACAACAAACCTTTATTTATAAAAACAGACAATGGGGTGAATTTAGCCTGTGGGCCACAGCTTGCTGACCTCTAGAGTACAATAACCATACTCTTCTGGCTTCCAGTTAGGTTTAACACATAGAAGGCACCCTCAAGAGATTGGAAGACAAGAGGAAAGTAACTTTGGAGTATAAATTCTCACCTCCCATCTTGCCAAGCCTGCCTTCATCTATGGATGTTCCAGCTCACTTTGACTACAGTACCTGCTGTAGACATCCTGAGCTGCTTTAACAAAATACCATAGACTAGGTGGCTTATACAACAGACACTTATTTCTCACATTTGTGGAAACTGGCAATTCCAAGGTCAAGGTATCAGCAGATTTGGTTCCCATTGAGTCCACTTCCTGGCTTATAGACATCTATCATCTCACTATGTGCTCAGATGCCTTGTCCTTAGTATATGTGTATATATATGCAGAGAGAGAGGCCTCATGTTTCCTCCTCCTCTTTATTCCCATGGCATTAATCCCATCATGAGGGCACCACCTCCATGTGCTGTGTGCTCTGCTAAACTGCTTCAGTTGTGTCCGAATGTTTGCGATCCCATGGACTGTAGCCTGCCAGGGTCCTCTGTCCATGGGATGCTCCAGGCAAGAATACTGGAGTGGGTTGCCATGCCCTCCTGCAGGGGATCTTCCCAATGCAGTGACTGAACCTGCATCTCTTACATCTTCTGCATCATTAGGTGAGTTTTTTTTTTTTACCACTAGTGCCACCTGGGAAGCCCCATGATCTCATCTAAATCTAATTACTTCCCAGAGGCCCCAGCTCCAGATATCCTCATATTGAAGGTTAATGCTTCAGAATATAATTTTGAGGGGACACAAAAATTCAGTCCATGACACTTGACCTAGAACCTTTCCATTTATACAGATCAAGAAAGAATTTAGCAGACTTCCTATCTGTGTCACCTGCACGCCGTGATCAACTAGTCCAGGCATAGGTCTGTGGGAGTTACACTATTCTTGTTGCTACTTTGACTCTGTTACAGTGATCATGCCTGTCTGGCCTTGGGCGGTTGAGTGCTGCCACTTGACCCCTGCCACCTCAGGATCTTATTTGCTCCCAATGAATTTAGATTTCTCACTTCAGCAGATGCAGTTCCCACTGTGAAGTCTGGTCTACAGAGAACAGTGATCACAGAGCTCCAGGATGCCAGGGCTCACCTTGCAGATTTATTTCTCACAATAGCTATGAAGGGCATGTATTCTGGACCCTCCCAGTGTGGGCAAGTAGGTCTTAAAAGATAAATCCACTCTAACATTCTAATCTCCCTAAGCTTTTGAATTGTTTCCTCTTTAAACCTAAGCAGGTCCAGCATTTCGAATACATTCATTCTGGGGCATCCTGTGCTCCATGTTTCAGCCAGTTAACTAAAAAATAAAAAATCCCAGAAAGACACACATTACCAAAAAGTGAAAAGTGAAAGTGAAGTTGCTCAGTTGTGCCCGACTTTTTGTGACCCCATGGATAGTAGCCTGCACTAAGCTCCTCCGTCCATGGGATTTTCAAGGCAAGAGTACTGGAGTGGGTAGCCATTTCCTTCTCCAGGGAATCTTCCCAACCCAGGGATCGAACCCAGGTCTCACATTGTAGACAGACGCTTTACTGTCTGAGTCACCAGGGAAGTCATATGAACAGAACTGACCCCAAATCCATTAAAGAAATTGAATTCATAGTTAAAATCTTTTCCACATAGAAAACTCAAGGCCTCGATGGCTTCACTAGTGAATTCCTCTCAACATTTAAGGGAGAAATAATGCTAATCTCACATGAGCTCTTTCAGAAAATAGAGGCAATAGGAGCACTTCTAATCCTACATGATTGGACATGTATACATCCATATGTGCTAAGTCACTTCAGTCGCGTCCAATTCTGGGTGACCCTGGACTATAGCCTGCCAGGCTCCTCTGTCCACTGGAGTAGATGGCCATTTCCTCCTCCAGGGGTCTTCCCGACCCAGGGATGGAGCTCACATCGCTTATGCCTCCTGAATTGGCAGGTGGGTTCTTTACCACTAGCACCACCTGGGAAGCCCCATATACATCCTTAAACGACTCAATTTATACAGACAGTATACACTGATACCACCCCCCCCCCAAAAGAAAGAATAAAATAACAGCTTTAATTTTCAATCAAAAAAAAATTAAGGAACTTTGAATATATAATATATATTAACTCTAAACTCAACTCATTTTGACAATCACTGAGCATTTCATATGTGCAAAACACTGTGTTGCTGCTGCTGCTGCTAAGTCACTTCATTGTGCTAGATACTAGAATAATTCAGAGGCCCTGAAAAAGCTTCTCTCCCTCTTTTTCTTCTCTCTCCCTCCCTTCTTGTTTTCATTAACAAAACTTCTCCACACTAGCTCTGAAGATGAAAGTGACCACTAGCTTTACTGTGGCTTTACTGTTTCTCTGCCTTGTGAAAACTATTTGATTTTGTAACTGAAAAGTAAAATGGAGGGGTTGTTGATCTGTTTGAATTTTGAAGGAAACACTAAAGTGGCCCATATAATTAAACAAATTTAAGAACCACCTGGTTCAGTTTCTTTAGTATTGATATCAATCATCATTGCAAGTAACCAATTTTTTTTTTTTTTTTTTTTTTTTTGCCACTAACCAAAATTTTCACAATCTGTCTTACAGGTATACTTAAACCTAACAATAAGATTTAATAACCACATCATTTTACTTTGGGGTAAATCTTATTCATAAAATCAGACATAAAACTGAAGAAAATAGAAAGGGCTCATCCTCTCTTTTGTGAACATTTCTAAATGACAGAAGATAGTCTGCTAAACTCACTCAAATGCTTCCATGCATGGTTCTTAATTGCCATTTCTATCCCTCTAAATTAAAACCATAAAAATTAATTTGGTGGCTGATAACTGGGTAAATGAATTATTATTTTAATTTGTGGTTGTTGTTCAGTCACCGAGTCATGTCTGACTCTTTACAGTCCTATGGACTGCAGCACGCCAGGCTTCCCTGTCCTTCCCTATCTCCCAGAGTCTGCTCAAATTCAATTATTTTAATAAATCATATCAAATATATAAAATCTAGAAAACCCGAAAGAAAGGAGGAATTAACACAAATTGTACTTTTAGTGTGTAAGTAAAGTATATATTTTTTCCCTATTTTAAATTTATCTTAATCAATAGTGTAGCTCTCAAGCAATTATTTGAAGCTGAATGCAGGTGTTAAGAGATGAATGAAACATGGCACGCTCTACATTACGGAAAGTCACCAAGAGGAGAAATGGATTCTATGAGTTACTCTTTTACAGTGTAACTTTCCTTTAAAACGTCTAATTTCCTTAAACTAGGGTCTCTTCTTCTTTCTGATGATAACAAAATCTAGGAATTATGCACTTGTGTGGGAGAAATCACTGTTGTCACGTCTCCGGGCAAGGCTCCTATGCCCTCTGAAACTTCAAAGCCGTCTGTAGTGACTCAAGTTCTGGCCTCGGGCCGTTACCATTACTCACCTAGGTCTGCCAAGTCCAAGATTCCCATCACTTCTGCTACTGCATCTCCCAACACTGTCTTTTTTTTTTTTTTTGGTCTCAGCTATAGACTATTATCCCTTGGACTGCAAGGAGATCCAAGTAGTCCATCCTAAAGGAAATCAGTCCTGAATATTCTTTGGAAGGACTGATGCTGAAGCTGAAACTCCAATACTTTGGCCACCTGATGCAAAGTGGTGACTCATTTGAAAAGACCCTGATGCTGGAAGGGATTGGGGGCAGGAGGAGAAGAGGATGACAGAGGATGACATGGCTTGATGGCATCACTGACTCGATGGACATGAGTCTGAGTAAGCTCCGGGAGTTAGTGATGGACAGGGAAGGCTGGCGTGATGCAATCCATGGGGTCACAAAGAGTCGGACACGACTGAGTGACTGAACTGAACAGACTATTGAAGTGGCAGTCTTAGTGTATCATTAGTGTTGCTCACCAAACACTTTTATCTTTCCCAGGATAGTGTAGTGTTGTACTTTCTCATCCCCTGTAGTTATCTGTGGCCTTGGACTTGCTTTGGCAATAAAGTGTGAGTAAAAAGGATGTGTATGACTCTGGATGTACCTTTAAAAGCCAGTGTGCAATTCATCATATTCTTTCTGCTGACTTTGGGTGATTGGCAGTGTTCCAGACACTGGTTTCTTGTTCAACTGGTGCTCCGGAGCCAGGACAATGGAGAGCAGAGACCAGAGCCAACACGCAACAGATACATAATGTGAGGCAGAAATATAGTTAGTGGTTTTAAGTCACTGAGATTTTCAGATTTTATTTAACATCAGAACAATCTAATCTATTCTGATTGATACCTGTAGTGATAGTTTTTGCACATCACTCACTTAGGCATCATTTGTGAATAACGTCACTCCTCTGTCCTCAAATCTATTCTTATTGTTTAAGAGAGTTATTATTTTTCTTTCTGCATATGGCTGTAGAGTCACTAAGTCATATTCAATTCTTTGCAACCCCATGGACTGCAGCATGCCAGGCTTCCCTGTCACATCACTACCTCCTGGAGTTTGCTCAAATCCATGTTGATGATCCTGTCTAACCATCTTGTCCTATCTTGTCCTATTCTCCTTCTGCCTTCAGTCTTTCCCAACAACAGGGTCTTTTCCAACAAGTAAGCTCTACACAGCAGGTGGCCAAAGAATTGGAGCATCAGCATCAGTCCTTCCAATGAATATTCAGGACTGATTTCTTTTAGGGTTGACTGGTTTGATATCCTTGCAGTCCAAGGAACTCTCAAGAGTCTTCTCCTACAGCTCAATTCAAAAGCATTAATTCTTTGGCACTCCACTGTCTTTGTGGTCCAACTCTCACATCCATATGGCTACTGGAAAAATCATAGCTTCAACTACAAAAACCTTTGTTGGTGAATTGATGTCTCTGCTTTTTAATATGCTGTCTAGGTTTGTCATAGCTTTCCTTCCAAAGAGCAAGCATCTTTTAATTTCATGGTTCCAGTCACCATCCACAGTGATTTTGGAGCCCAAGAATATAAAATCTGTCACTGTTTCCACTGTTCCCCCATCTATTTGTCATGAAGTGATGGGACTGGGTGCCATGATCTTAGTCTTTTCAATACTGAGTTTTAAGCCAACTTTTCACTCTCCTCTTTCACCCTCAATAAGAGACTCTTTAGTTCCTCTTTGCTTTCTGTTTGATATCACCTGCATATCTGAGGTTGTTGATATGTCTCTTGGCAATCTTGATTCCAGCTTCAGATTCATCCAGTCTGGTTTGCATGATATACTCTACATATAAGTTAAATAAGCAGGTGGCAATATAAAACCTTGATGTACTCCTTTCCCAATTTGGAACCAGTCTGTTGTTCCACGTCCAGTTCTAACTGTTGCTTCTTGACCTGCATACAGGTTTCTCAGGAGGCAGGTCAGGTGGTCGGGTATTGTGATCCACATAGTCAAAGGCTTTAATGTAGTCAATGAAGCAGAAGCAGATGTTTTTATGGAATTCCCTTGCTTTTTCTATGGTCCAGAAGATGTTGGCAATTTGACCTCTGGTTCCTCTGCCTTTTCTAAATCCAGCTTGTACATCTGGAAGTTCTTGGTTCATGTACTGTTGAAGCCTAGCTTGAAGGATTTTGAATATAACTTTACTAACTAACATGGGAATTGAGCACAGTCGTCTGGTAGTTTGAAATTAAAAGACACTCCTTGGAAGGAAAGTAATGACCAACCTAGATAGCATATTAAAAAGCAGAGACATTGCTTTGTCAATAAAGATCCGTCTAGTCAAGGCTATAGTTTTTTCCAGCGGTCATGTATGGATGAGAGAGTTGGACTGTGAAGAAAGCTGAGCGCTGAAGAATTGATGCTTTTGAACTGTGGTGTTGGAGAAGACTCTTGATAGTCCCTTGGACTGCAAAGAGATCCAACCAGTCCATTCTGAAGGAGATCAGCCCTGGGATTTCTTTGGAAGGAATGATGCTGAAGGTGAAACTCCAGTACTTTGGCCACCTCATGCGAAGAGTTGACTCATTGGAAAAGACTCCGATGCTGGGAGGGATTGGGGGCAGGAGGAGAAGTGGACGACAGAGGATGAGATGGCTGGATGGCATCACCGACTCAAAGGACATGAGTTTGGGTGAACTCTGGGAATTGGTGATGGACAGGGAGGCCTGGTGTGGCTGCAATTCATGGAGTCACAAAGAGATGGACATGACTGAGCAACTGAACTGAACTGAACTTGAACATTCGTTGGCACTGCCCTTTGAGATCAGAATGAAAACAGATATTTTCCAATACTGTGGCCACTGCTGAGTTTTCCAAATTTGCTGGCATTTTGAGTGCAACACTTTCACAGCATTATCTGTTAAGATTTGAAATAGCTCAGCTGGAATTCCATCACCTCCGCTAGCTTTGACTAGAGTAATGTTTCCTCAGGCCCACTTGAATTCACACTCCAGGATGTCTGGCTCTAGGAGAGTGACCACACCATCAAGGTTATTCCAATCATGAAGACCTTGTTTTTATACATTTCTTCTGCATATTCTTGCCATCTCTTCTTAATCTCTTCTGCTTCCATTACTGTTTCTCCCCTTTATTGTGCCCATCCTTGCATGAAATGTTTCCTTGATATCTCCAGTTTTCCTGAGAAGATCTCTAGTCTTTCCCATTCTATTGTTTTCCTCTATTTGTTTGCATTGTTCATTGAAGAAGACCTTCTTATATCTCCTTGCTATTCTCTGGAACTCTGTATGTACATATTCTAATTTTCTATCTCTTCAGATCATTGGTTTAACATAATATTAGTCATGAATATTTATCTTTCTCTGATCAGATTAGTATAGATCCAGTGGATTACTTCTGTAATGAAGGAATGAAAACCAGATTCTCAGGCTTAGAACAATAACAAGCAGCACTGATTTTTTCTGTCTTCACAACCTCAACTACCATTTTAAATCAGTTGTATCAGCAATATTTGGATATCCACATTCAATCCACATTACATGCTGCAGCTTTGATAAAACTTGGTATAATGAGTTTATTTTTCAGCCTATAAAGATGATGTGAGCATGTCTGTAAATTCATAGCTTTCATCTCACCTAAAATGGCATTGGGCTTCCCCTGATGGCTCAGCAGGTGAAGAATCCACCTGCCACTGCAGGAGATGCAGGAGGTATGTGTTCAGTCCCTGAATCAGGAAGATCCCCTGGAGGAGGAAATGACAACCCACTCCAGTGTTCTTTCCTGGAGAATCCCATTGACAGAGGAGCCTGGCAGTCGACAGTCCATGGGGTCACACAAAGAGTTAAGACATGACTGAAGTGACTGAGCCCACACACAAAACTGCGTGCAGCCATTTGGTGTTCTGCAATTGAGCCTGTTGATAGGCAAACCAAATGCCATAGCATACCACATGTCTGTCTTAGATTCTTTTTTTTTTTTATGATGACGATGAATGATAGCATGTTTTTGAAAGCTTTGGCATGGAAATGAAGTTATCTCTGACCTTTCCTGGCTCTACTTGTAGCAATTATGTCTCAACTTTCACAAGAAAATTGATATAAAACAAAATTTTGAATCTCAACAAGAGCCCCTAATGTGCCTTAAAGCAATAATATGTGACTTACATTCTTACTTTGGAAGTTTCAATGTAAATGATATATCATTACCCAAAAGATTATCTTTTAAATCTGACATATATTGCCTTTCTAAAATCTTATATGGCCTATATAAGTTTTCAATAAAAATAGTAAATTTTCTCATGTAGAAGCTAATATGTAATTACTAGTTTGATCCACTTGAAATTGCCAACATTTGACAGTTTTCTGACCTATAAAAATGGCAAGTTCATATGATTTGGCCTAGTAACTTTATATATATTATATTGTTGCATTTTCCTTTATATACATGATGAAAATATACACAAAAAATCGGTCATTTTCTCCCTCGAATTCTCCTATTTCTATATTTCTTATCTTGATGAATGTGTCATTGCCAACCCAGTTGTCCAAGTAAACCTAGAAGTTATAATTAAGTCTTCCATTTTCCCTTCCTTTTATATCCAATTGGTAATGAACTCTATTTTTCCCTAAAATATTCTAAAATGGCTATGCAGGCTTTATTTTTATTACTACTGCCTTGGCTTAATTTATAATCTGTCACAGATGGGGTTCCACAGGAAAGAGACTGCAATACAGGTTATATGCATGGGATTTATTAGGAAGTGTTCGTGAGATTGCAAGTGCTATAGAGAATAGGTGGAAGTGATGGTAAATGGGCCACCTCTGTTTCTTATTCATGGATCCCAGATGAGTATTGATCTGGAATCTGTGAGTAAATTGTATTACAACTCCAGGGAAATTGTGCCATATGAGTCCATCAATTTAAAGTCAGATTACTCAGCTTTGGTACTGTTGTCCTTTGGAGATGGATATTCCATTGTGGGGCTATCCTGTGTAATATAAGATGTTTAGTGGTATCTTTGGCTTCCATCCATTAGAAGCCAGCAGTAATCCCCAGCTGTGACAACCAAGAACATCTTTTAGAATTTGCCAAATATCTCCCAGGGGACAAATTGCCTCTGGTTGAAAAGCACTGATACATACTGAAGGCAAAAACTTGAGGTATTCCGTCATTGCAAAGCTTTGCCTCCGGGCTGTCATTCAACGTGATGTCAGCTTTCTTGCTGGTGTAGAGTAAGGCATGCCCAGTGGATCCATTGGTCAGGCCCTCACCCCCACAATGTTTCATCAAATGGGTTCCTTGTCTAACATAATGTATGTAAAATGCCACATGAATGGAGCAAACACTATATAAACCTGAGGCCTTATGGGCAAGAAAGTTAAGTCAATGCCTGCAATCTCTCTCTCCCTCTCTCTGTCAAAAAAGTCAGCTGCTTCTTTCAAAGTAAAGATGATCTAATGTAATTAACTTGCTACCAAATAGCTGACTGTTCTCTTTGAGGGATGGTGCCATATTGAGGAACTCAGTATTAGTTTCTGCTGCTGGAAAATTGGACATTTGGTAGCATCAGTAACTAAATCAGTCTTAATGTGAGAATCTATGCAGTTGGGTCCCTGCGTAGCCTCCAAGCTTGGCATCATAGCTACTCATTCCTGTGTCCATTGAGACAGCACTGCTCTAATGAATTTTTTATCTACCTGATCATTTATTCCCTCTTCCGTGGTGAATACTTTGTGAGTACATGTGATACAAATATTTTTACACTCTGTGCCCACATGCTTGTATCCACACCCATGTCTCTTTACCAGACCTTCCAGCTCCTAATCCAGTTAGCCTGGGGATAAGCTTGTCTGTGTTCTAGCTGCATAATATGTCTCCTTTCACATAAAGTAATGACTCAGTGTACCATCCAAAGTTCCTTTCATTGGAAGGATTTCCCCTCACTGTTTTCTTTCAAGGCCCTGTCTGAATGGGCAACTCTGGTATAGCTACCACCCATATGAGCTTGCATCTGTATAACAACCCAGCTCATCCATGAACCAAGATGAAATGTTTTGCTACCTTAGCTTGTCATCAGGGAACCAGCATGCAGTCCTAAATGTGAACTGAAGGAGAGTTGATGATGAAACTGGTATGTGTACAAGCTTGTTCAGCACTCATGTGCTTCCAGTTTTTCTTATGCTTAATCCCAGGTGTGCCACCTCCATCTTACCCTACACTACCTGACTTTATCACATACAGAGTCCCTCAGCTCATGATGGGCAATTCTGACTACATGATCCGCTGATGTCACATGGTCAGGCATTTAGTTTTCACAAAGGCCTAATAGCATGCCAGATCTTATTTTTGAAAGTGCATAATTCTCTACAGTAGATGTTATAGTTTTTCTTCATGACCCTAGTAATCAATGTTGTGATTCTTCCATTGGGACTTGAGATAAATGCTATAGAGCATCTCTTCCCACCACCAATACCTCTAGTACAGGAGGAAGCCCAAGACTGTGTGGCCAGAGAAGCAGGCCTACCATCACCATAGCCTGGACCTACTGCAAAGACGTTCCTTGCCCATTTTCTATTACCTGATATGTATAGCTTAGAGTAGTAGAGCAATATTCCTAAATGTGGAAACTTCTGCCTCAAAAAAAAAAAAAGGAAAGAAAGAAAGAAATGTTTATCAGGAGTTGTGTTGTCTTCATCATGCTGCTAAGTCGCTTCAGTCATGTCCGATTCTGTGCGACCCCATAGACGGCAGTCTACCAGGCTCCCCCATCCCTGGGATTCTCCAGGCAAGAACACTGGAGTGGGTTGCTATTTCCTTCTCCAACGCATGAAAGTGAAGTCACTCAGTTGTGTCCGACTCTTAACAACCCCATGGACTGCAGCCTACCAGGCTCCCCCATCCCTGGGATTTTCCAGGCAAGAGTACTGGAGTGGGGTGCCATCGCCTTCTCCATTCTTCATCATAGGAAGTTCAAAATATGATCATGGGTCCTTTGATGCCTCAGAACCTCCATTGTATGGATGTGTTGGGTCCAAGAATCTGTGTAGACTTATTTCCCACATCTGGAGTGTTTGTGTCTTACAAAAGTCTCCTAAACTGATGTGCTGGTATCCAGAGAGTGAACCAGAGAGATGTTCTGTGGAGAGTGCAGCCAGTCCAGTTCTGTTCTGACCATATGATAACAAAGGACAGAAGAGCTGCTGCAGTCCTGGAGAAAAACTTTAAATGTATACATTTGTCTAGTCTAAGTTAATGAAACATTTTCTGATCCTCTTTTTGACAGGGATAGGAAAAAATGCAATTAGCAGCTCCTTGTCTGCAGACCATTTACCTGTGGCTATGTACGTTGCTGTTGTTTAGTCGTGTCCAACTCTTTATGACCCCATGGGCTGTAGCCCACCAGGCTCTTCTGTCCATGCTATTTCCCAGGCAAGAATACTGGAGTGGGTTTTCCTTTGCTTCTCCAGGGGCTATGTCCATACACTCTAGCAAAGACCCCATAGATCGTTGATGTAGAAGCTGCAACTGGGAATACTATTTGGTTGAGTTTATGGTAGATCACCATAATCTTCAGAACCTGTCTAATTTTTGCAGAAGTGAAACTGATGAACTAAGTGGAGACAGGAAAGGGACCATGACCCCTGCATCCTTTAGATATTAGAGGATCACACTAATTTCTGCCATTTGTTTGGGATGCATTATTGGTTCAGTTTCCTATATTGTCTGGGGAAAGGAGCCATTTCAGCACTTGTTCCATTCTCTGAGCCTTTTTAATCCTTTCTCCCACTGTCCTGCTGTGGCAATTGGGATATTTAATACCTCATTTATTCTGGGTTACCACCCTTTCCATGCTTCTAGGAAAACACCAGACCCTGTGGTCTTTTCCAAGTATTAAATGCTGTTAAGAGAGGTCTCAAATCAATAAACAACACAATGTTTTGCTCCCTTTAATCCAGCACGCTCAGAATCCAGTCCCAAGTGTACTCCCCAACTTTTGCCTGTATATTTTGACTAAGTCCTATAGCAATGTGTGGGTGATATTAGCTTTTATTTGCTGCAAAACAAACTATTGCCAACTTGGTGGCTTAAAACAACACCTATCTCCTAAGTCATATTCTGTTGATCTGAAGTCCACTACAGTGTGGCTGGGTTTTCTGCTCAGAGTAGCACGAGTCTGAAATCAGGATGTCAGCCAGGCTAGGTTCTCATCTGGAGGCTCTGAGAAAATTTAAGACCTCCAAAATCTTCCTGTTGGCAAAGTTCAGTCCTTGAAGTTGTCAGACTGAGGTCCTGATTTTCTTAACAATGGTCAACCAGGATTTTCTCTTAGCAACTAGAGGCCTACTGCATTCCTACACACATAGAGGTCTACACCTTTCAAGCTAGCAATCCTCCTGTGTCTAATCTTTCTCCTTCTTCGAATCTCTGGCTTCTTCTTTCCCAAACATGTGAAGAAAGCTTTCCTTTAAAAGATTCATTTGAACAGGTAGCCTCCCTACTTTAAGGTGACTGATTTAGGGCCCTAATAATATCTTTAAAATCCCTTCACAGCACGACTGAGCACACATACATACAAGCAATAGTTTCATGTCTGATAGACTAACTGGGAGAAGGTAGCAATGTTTATATTTCTTTGTATCTTTTAGATTGGGAGGTACTTGAAGGTAGAGAATTTTTCTTTTTGCCTTTATATCCTCATCACATCTCTAAATCTTCTCATCCATCCCTGTGCTTGCTACTAATTAGACACTCATTAAACATAAAAATAAACATATTTTCAACTATCCCATTTTTGTTTCAACAAATATTAATAGAATACTCCAAAAGATAAATATCAAGTTATGAATAGTAATTATCTCAAGGTAGTATGGTTATGTGATTTTTACTTTTGGCTTGAGTTGCATTTCCAAATTTATGGGTAATAAATAACCAGAAAACATTACTATAAAAATTATGACCAGACACAGCATTTACCCACTTTTCTGCCCAGGAATTTTTACATAACAGAAAATATATATTTTGCTTGGGACACACCAAATGGCATGTAGGATCTTAATTCCCCAACCAAGGATTTAACCCATGCCTCCTACAGTGGAAGCTCAGTCTTAACCACTGGACTGTCAGAGAAGTCCAGAAAATATCTTTTGAAAAGATATTTCTATCATGGTGCTAAAAAAAAGGGTGCCATCAGTGAAAGATAAAGTCCCAAATGGTAGAAAACAGATAGGAGCATATGGACAGAGAAACAGGCTGAAAAAAAATAAATGCACAAGCAGAAATGATTGGAGAAGTAAGAGAAAGTCCAGAGATATCCCAAGTTCAAAGAAACAAGAAAGATGGAGAAGGTATCAAAGTACCATCAGTGTATTAATTCACTGTGTTTGGAACATGGGTGTTGGAGCATGGATACTGTTCTACAGGTAACACTCTAAACTTCAGGAACTGTCTACCTAGAATAGGTCTCCAAACATGAGCGCTAGACAGGCAAACAAAGCTCTGAGTCCTCAATAGTCTCCTTAAGAACAGCGAGACTGAAGAAAAGGCAAGAGAGAATTTTACTCCTCCTCCCTGTTGTGGTTGGTCAGTTGCCAAGTTGTGTCTGACATTTTGGGACCCCATAGACTGCAGCCCACCAGGCTTCCCTGTCCTTCACTATCTTCCAGAGTTTGCTCAGATTCATGTCCATTGAGTTGGTGATGCTATCTAACTATCTCTTCTTCTGCCACCCTTTTCTCCTTCTGCCTTCAGTCTTTCCCAGCATCAAACTCCTCCCTAGACTGACCTAAACCACGAGTATTATTTTCTAAAGCAGAAATGCCCATATGGGAGGCACACAGAATGGGTGCTTGAGCTGGAGGAGGCCAGCATCCTGAGACTTAGGTTCTCTGGGAGGAATGAGGACTCAAATGCCCTGATGCCAAACCATCCCCAGGTACCCTGGCTTTTCATACTCCCCTCTCCTACAATCACCTAGGATAAGCTGCTGTAAACAGAACCCAGAGTCCCTGAGTAAGAAATATGACTTTTCAAATATTAATATAACAAAAAATAATAAAATCACCAAACACTGAAGGAAAATCTATGAGACAGAGGCACCAAACTCAAGAGGAAACTCACATCAAAGAAGATAGTTAACAGAAAAACACGAGGGGCTTCCCCAGCAGTCCAGTAGTTAAGGCTTCACCTTCCAATGTGTGGGAGTTAGGATCTGACATGCCTCATGGTCAAAAAAACAGAAACATCAACAATGGAAGAAATATGTAACAAGTTCACTAAAGACTGCATCAAAATGGTCTGCATCAAAAGAAAAAAAATTTAAAGGAAAAAAAAGAAAACAAGAATTCACGTCTATAGAAAGAACAAGTAAAGATCACAGAAATGAAAAATATGACCCCTGCAATAAAACAGTCAGTAGGTCTGCAGACTGGGAACCACCCAAGGCTAACTTAGTGAGGGGCCAATAGAACTAAGTAGATTTCTGAGAATACAGCTCAGGAGAAGAGGCAAAATGTACAGCAGGAAAGATAAGACTGGATAATTCATTCAGATGTTCCCACAAGCAGTACAAAAAGAGAAAGCAAAGGAAATGAAAGAAAGGAAATTATAGACAGAGAAGGAGGAGAAAGAGGAGGGGAAGGAGACAGAAAGTAAGGTGAAGGAGGAAATTCACCAGAGCAAAAAGGCCCAATAACATTGAAATTCTGATGTAAAAAGACCCACATACAGACACATTGTACAAATATTTCAGCACCCTAAGAATAAAGAGAAAACCTCTAAAGACTTTTGGGAAGAAAACAAAAAAATATATACCTATGTACAGTTGTGAGAGCTGGACTGTAAAAAAGGCAGAAATGTCAAAGAATTGATACTTTCGAACTGTGGTCCTGGAGAAGACTCCTGAAAGTACCTTGGACAGCAAGGAGATCAAACTAATCAATCTTAAGGGAAATCAATCCTGCATATTCATTAGAAGGACTGATGCTGAAGCTGAAGCTCTAGTATTTTGGTCAGAGAATGAGAACAGCTGACTCATTGGAAAAGTCCCTGATGCTGGGAAAGACTGAGGGCCAGAGAATAGGGTGTGGGAGGATGAGATGGCTGGATGGCATCACCAATGCAATGGACATGAACTTAGGCAAACTTTGCATGATGGTGAGAGATGGGGAGGCCTGGCATGCTGCAGTACCTGGGGTTGCAAAGAGTCTAACATGACTGGGCAACCAAACAACAACGGGAAGGAATGAAAATTGAATAAGTGTCAGGCTTATAAGTCCCCCCTGGGGAAACCGCTCACTCTGTGCTCCCGAGGAACCAGTCCCATAAGAGAGCCACACACGTTGCTGCCTGCAGTTGGATAAGACAGCACCTTGGCCGGGCCTGTCGCTGCTAACAAGAATAACTAGAAAACGGTGAGGCAAGAACTTCAAAATTCCAAGGGAAAATTGGCTCAAATCTTGACTTCTATATCCAGGTCAATTTATGGTGAGAGCAAAAAACAGACATTTTTCAGATATGCAGGGCTCAAAAAGGTTACCAGCTATGAGTTCTTTCTGAAAGAACTCCTCAGAATAAACTCCAGTAAGAGGGGAAAAAATCCAATTAGCAGAAGTAAGAAGACATATCTGACTTGACAATGTACAACATTTAAGAAAAGCTAATGCGACTATGGGAACTGCTGAGAAAGGAATGCAGGATCTAACGAAAAACAAACTATTTTTATCTTGTTGAGGGAAGACCATTTATTTAAGAAATGCATTCAGCTTCAAGAAATAGAGAGATCCAACTCACTGAGAGATTTATTTTTCTCAGAACAGTTTTGAAGGAGGGAACCTCCTGGCTCTTGGTCCAGTAGCTTGATGACGTCAGGTTCCAGCCTGTAGGATTCTCTTGGCCTTCACTTTAGCATCTCATGGTTGCAAGGATGCTGGCTGCAGCTTCTAATGGAACAGCTACATTGAAAGTCACAATGAGTAGAATGGATGGTAAGTCATAATTGTCTTCTTATTAAGGAAGTCAGAGCTTTCTAGTATGTCTTATTGACCATCCCCAGCTCAGAGGGAACCTGGAAAAAGAATATTTAGCTTTTACCAGCCCTACAAGGCAAGGGAGAAAAGGTTTGGGAATAACAATGACTCTTCTGACCAGAGTGTTTACTCAGAGGCTGAAGATGCTGATTCACTGTAGACGTTGGTAATGAAGGGGACTGGATGTGACACTATAAAATATGCCACTTTGGCATAAAGACTACTCTGAGCTGAAGGCAGTTAGGAATCAACAAATAAAAGAAGAGTTCTTTGCCCTCCATTTATCAGCCTAAGAGCAAGACATAATTCTCCACTCCCCATACCATCCTGTATCAAGGTGATTCACCAGAGGCAGAAATTCAGTCACTCAGTTGTGTCCAACTCTGCAACGCTATAGACTATAGCACACCAGACTTCCCTGTCCATTGCCAACTCCCAGAGCTAGCTCAAATTCATGTCCATTGAATCAGTGATGCCATCCAACCATCTCATCTTCTGTCATTCCCCTTTTCCTCCTGCATTCAATCTTCCTCAGCATCGAGGACTTTTCCAATGAGTCAGTTCTTCGCATCATGTGGCCAAAATATTGGAGTTTCAGGTTCAGCATCAGTCTTTCCTACATGTATTCAGGACCAATTTCCTTTAGGATGGACTGGTTGGATCTCCTTGCAGTCCAGGGGACTCTCAAGAGTCTTCTCCAACACCAACAGTTCAAAAACATCAATTCTTCGGCACTCAGCTTTCTTTAAGGTCCAACTCTCATATCCATACATGACTACTGGAAAAACCATAGCTTTGACTAGATGGCCCTTTGTTGGCAAAGTAATGCTTCTGCTTTTTAATATGCTGTCTATGTTGGTCATAGCTTTTCTTCCAAGGAGCAAGCATCTTTTAATTTCATGGTTGCAGTCACCATCTGCAGTGATTTTGGAGTCCAAGAAAATAAAGTCTGTCACTGTTCCCATTGTTTTCCCATCTATTTGCCATGAAGTGATGGGACCAGATGCCATAATCTTAGTTCTTTGAATTTTGAGCTCTACGCCAACTTTTTCACTCTCCTCTTTCACTTTCATCAAGAGGCTTTTTAGTTCCTCTTCACTTTCTGCCCGCCCACCCCGACGGGGATCATCTGCATATATGAGGTTATTGGTATTTCTATCAGCAATCTTGATTCCAGATTGTGCTTCATCCAGCCTGGCATTTCGCATGATGTACTCTGCATATATTACGCTGCAAAAGTAGGATGTCAAGAAACACCTGGAGCAAAGGCAAATTGGCCTTGGAGTACAGAATGAAACAGGGCAAAGGCTTACAGAATTCTGCCAAGAGAACGCACTGGTCATAGCAAAACCCTCTTCCAACAACACAAGAGAAGACTCTACACATGTACATCACCAGATGGTCAACACCAAAATCAGACTGATTATATTCTTTGCAGCCAAAGATGGAGCAGCTCTATACAGTCAGCAGAAATAAGACTGGGAACTAACTGTGGCTCAGATCATGAACTCCTTATTGCCAAATTCAGACTTCAATTGAAGAAAGTGCGGATAACCACTAGACCATTCAGCTCAGTCCACTTCAGTCTCTTAGTCGTGTCTGACTCTTTGCGACCCCATGAATCGCAGCACACCAGGCCTCCATGTCTATCACCAACTCCCAGAGTTCAATCAAACTCATGTCCATCGAGTCGGTGATGCCATCCAGCCATCTCATCCTCTGTCGTCCCCTTTTCCTCTTGCCCCCAATCCCTCCCAGCATCAAAGTCTTTTCCAATGAGTCAACTCTTCACGTGAGGTGGCCAAAGTACTGGAGTTTCAGCTTTAGCATCATTCCCTCCAAAGAACACCCAGGGCTGATCTCCTTCAGAATGGACTGGTTGGATCTTCTTGCAGTGCAAGGAACTCTCAAGAGTCTTCTCCAACACCACAGCTCAAAGCATCAATTCTTCAGTGCTCATCCTTCTTCACAGTCCAACTCTCACATCCATACATGACTACTGGAGATGTGTATGTGACTACAAAGATGCAAGAATATAGTTCCTGAACTAATTCTTCACACAAGTAGATAAATTTAACTCTAGGACTTCTGTTTTGCAGAATGTCATACCCAGAGCCGAATTGTTCAGAATTTTGAGAAGCAGGAGGACAAGGAGGAAAAAGGAGAGAAATTAGTTGCTAAAAGACAAAACTCAGGGTTTCTCTGATGGTCTAGCAGTTAAAACTCTGCACTCGCAGTGCTGGAGGCTTGGGTTCAATGGCTGGTCAGGAAACTAGACCAGCTACTAGACCATGCTACAGCTAAAGATGTTTTTATGGCAATGAAGACTTGTGCAGCCACAGTTAATTAATTAATTTAAAAGAAAGACAAAACTCAACTGCAAATCTCTCAATACTTTCACTATTCATCAAATATTTTCTGGTGCTCTAAACAAGTGCGCTCCAAACATGTAAGCAACATAATCCTACCTGTAAAAATATATGAGCATGTACCCATTATGTAGGTGTTTTCAATTTAGAAATATACACATGAACTGTTATATGAATATTGTGTAAGAACGCCAATGTCAAATGATGTTTTATTACTAAGAGATTAGGCTTTAATTTCTTATTTATTTTTAAGATGCAAAATAAATACACACATTCTAATATTTTTGTATTCACTCTAGAGACTGGTGCTCTTGACACCAGGTTTGGAAACAATTTTGATTTCCATCTGGAAAAATAGACCAGCTTGATAGAAAAGCCCAGGCATAGCATAATGTGCTCTCTCTGCTCCAAGGAGGTGTTCTGATCCCAGCAACATAAGGTATTAAGATGGGAAGGCTGCCTAAAAGCAAGATTGTCTAGGGATTTCTTTGCATTGTGATTGTTCACCCTGGTGATTGTGAACAGAATTCAAATCATTTTAAGCGAGCAGAGGAGTTGCTGAGTCACCTTGACTGTAGGCTTGTAAAGCAGTGGCAACAACCAGGAAAGGCAAGAGTTTAAAAACTCTTGAAATTTTTAATGAGAAAAATGCAAAATTATATTTAAAATATTTAATCATAATGAATTGTAAGTGAAAAAATTATTACTTGCTGTTCTTTTGGCTTGTAATTATTCACAGGCAAAAATTAAGATCTATTTACAGTACTAATATTTTAAAGAAAGGGCCCACCTTTTTTAATGTGTAAGATAAAAACTCTTAATTTTCCCTATATGGTATTATCATTTGAGTTTACTGCTTTAATAGCATAGAACAAGCCTATAACATTTACTTCATGCATATTTAAATGATGTCAAAATCTAATAAAATTTATGGCCCAATTCTTTGCAGTTGT
>SJYQ01000460.1:768602-787930 GCA_006410935.1 Redunca redunca
GTATAAAAAGTTATAAAAATGAAAATTAAAAGAGTAATAAAGAACTTAGAAATAAAAAATTAAAAAGTGATAATAGTAAAAATATATCTAGGAATTTCTCTGGAGCTGTTGAGGGCACTTTGGGCTCAATTCAGTTTCAGATAGTTCCTTGACCCAGGTTATACTTCTTCTAAAGGTCTATAGGCCCCTTCCAATGCTTAGTCAATGCTAACCAAAGGGTTTTAATCTGTTGTACCTGTCACTTCCAGGGAGGTTCCCTCTTCTTTGTTCATTTTGGCTTCCTCTGTTTGCAAGTCTCTTCAGTGTCTAATTTCCACCCTGACACAAGGGAGCGAATGTAGTCACTTATTTAGGCTCACTTGTTCAGTTGTTTTGGGGAGGGAGGAACATTGCAAACAAATGTCACTGGTGTGTGGGGCGAGCTCACAGTGTATGGACCACACTAGGTTTGCCCCAGCTCATAGAGGCATGTGTTTTCTGGGTCTACACTGCTCAGGCTCCAGTATGCTCTGCAGGGGAACTGTCCAAAGTGGGCCCTGCATTTCGTGCACTTCCCAGGGCTAAGCTATTTAGGTTCAGGTTCTCAGGTATTCCACAAAGGCACAGACTCAGTTGGGTGTGTGTTTTGTGTCCTTCCCAGGTCTGAGCAGCTCAGGCAACCAGGCCCTTGGTGAGCGCACAGTCCTGGATGAGCTGTGCATCTTAATCACCTCCCCTGTCCCAGCCACTCGGTTTCCTGGGTGCGTTGCCAGAGGACCGTCTCAGGTGTGCTGTGTGTCTCCACTGGGGAGCTGATCTCTGGCTGTGACCCTCCTGGAAGATGTCAGCCATCCAGGATCCCAGGAAGACTTGATTAGCATCTGGGAGCCTGCTTATAGTTTGGTGGAGGATGCCGGTCTCTGGGGCGGAGATTGCCCCTTGCATTCTGGGTCTGGCTGTTGCCCACCTGCCTATCTGCCTCCCTGCCTCTGGCAGGGGGATGGGCCAGTCTGCAGCCAGCTAGCTCTCCTTTGGTATTTGCTCAGTCCTTTGTTCTGCGAGCAGGCCAGGCTCTGCCTTAGGTTAGAGCTTTTCATGGGAAAGTTCTCTCTCTTTTTTTCCCTGTCTCTGGCTATCCCATGATTTGGGTTGCTAACTCACATTAGCTCCCTCAGATTGTCCTCAGGGCATTCAGCCCCGGTCCTTACTCTAAGCATGCAACCAGTCCGTCCCTGTCCACCCCCTGCTTGCTGGTGGTGGACACAAGTATCTGGGCTACTTCTCCGATGGGAGTTGTGGTTAGGCACATATTCTGTGGGTTTTTCTTTCTTTTCTTCCTGGTTATGTTGCCCTCTGAGATTCCAAAATTCCCCACAGACCCACTGGTGAGAGGGTTTCCTGCTGTTTGGAAACTTCTCCTTCATGACTTCCTCCCTGGGACAGGTCTCTATCCCTAACTCTTCTGTCTATTTGTCCTACCTCCTTTCAAAGAGAATGGGCTGCCTTTCTGGGTGCTGGTGTCCTCTGCCAGCATTCAGAATTTGTTCTGTGGAAGTTGCTCAGCGTTCAGATGGTCTTTTGATGAATTTGTAGGGGAGAAAATGGTCTCCCCATGCTATTCCTCTGCCATCTTAGGACTGCCTCCTGCTATGGACTTTTTAAGAGAGTGTGTGAAATATGCTTCAGAACTGTACCACTGCATTCCAGGCAAGGCCCTTCCCCTCTTTGTTTTGAGTTGAGTCGCTACTACTGATATTAAACCTCTAGCATCTCTGGGAGGCATGAGTACCTCCTTCCCCTTTTCTTTCCATTGCCTGGGGCTCGTGCAAAGACCTCTCCCAAGGCAGATGCCTCAAAAAATGATGTTTCTCCTCCTCACGATCTGTCTTCACCTCCCCTCTTTGCTTCTAGACCAATGACTAGGGTCAGATCTCAGCATGGATCAAGTGGGGAAAATGCTGGATATAGAAAAGACAGAGGAACCAGAGATCAAACTGCCAACATCCGTTGGATCATGAAAAAAGCAAAAGAGTTCCAGAAAAACATCAACTTCTGCTTTATTGACTACACCAAAGCCTTTGACTGAGTGGATCATAACAATCTGTGGAAAATTCTTCAAGAGATGGGAATACCAGAGCACCTGACCTGCTCCCTGAGAAATCTGTATGCAGGTCAAGAAGCAACAGTTAGAGCTGGACATGGAACAACAGACTGGTTCCAAATTGAGAAAGGAGTACATCAAGGCTGTATATTGTCACCCTGCTTATTTAACTTACATGAAGAGTATCTCATGTGAAATGCCTGGCTGGATGAAGCCCAAGCTGGAATCAAGATTGCCAAGGGAAATATCCTCAGATATGCAGATGACACCACCCTTATGGCAGAAAGTGAAGAAGAACTAAAGAGCCTCTTGATGAAAGTGAAAGAGGAGAAGGAACATGTTGGCTTAAATCTCAACATTCACAAAGCTAAGATCATGGCATCTAGTCCCATCGCGTCATGGCAAATAGATGGGGAAACAATGGAAACAGTGAGGGACTTTCTTAGCTGGGGGGGCGNCGCTCCAAAATCACTGCAGATGGTCACTGCAGCCACTAAATTAGAAGACACTTGCTCCTTGGAAGAAAAGCTATGACCATCCTAGACAGCATATTAAAAAGCAGAGACATTACTTTTCTGACAAAGGTCCATCTAGTCAAAGCTGTGATTTTCCCAGTAGTCATGTATGGATGTGAGAGTTGGACTATAAGGAGAGCTGAGCACCAAAGGATTGATGCTTTTGAACTGTGGTGTTGGAGAAGACTCTTGAGAGTCTGTTGGATTACAAGGAGATCCAACCAGTCCACCCTAAAGGAAATCAGTCCTGAATATTCATTAGAAGGACTGATGCTGAAGCTGAAATGCCAATACTTTGGCCACCTCATGCAAAGAATTGACTCAGTGGAAAAGACCCTGATGCTGAAAAACATTGAAGGCGGGAGGAGAAGGGGACGACAGAGCATGAGATGGATGGCATCAGTGACTCGATGCACATGAGTCTAAGTAAGCTCTGGGAATTGTTGATGGACTGAGAAGCCTGCCGTGTTGCAGTCCATGGGGTCACAGTCTGACATGACTGAGCAACTGAACTGAACTGAACCCTTCTTTGCTTCTAGGCCAATGACTGGAGTCAGGTCTCAGCATGAATCAAGTGGGGAAATGCTGTCCCTGTTTTGAAGGAAACAGTTTCCCCAGAGGTCTTCAGAACCTGCTAGTATGTGTTGTCAAGATCCAGGAGATTCATATCGCATGTATTTGAGTGGGACTGGGGTAAGGTGGGGACAGAATATTAATTTACTAGTGAAGATTTTATCAATATGGGCTATTCTCCTGTGACTTAGAAGGCAACACCTTGACAAGGATGCCTGGAGTCAGTCTCAGTATGCTGCTGGAATGATGCCTTGAAGCTTGAAAAATAAGGACTGTCTACAATGGGGATGGCGATGAAAGCACAGGCTCAGCAGTGTTTTGAGAAAGGGGTCCTGATACTCAAAAAGATAGGCTTATTACTTAAGTCAAAGAAACTCATTAGCTGACTCTGTTATGTAGAAGGACCTGGGCAGGCACTCTTTAAGAAAACTAAAGGATGCATTAGTGAGGGGATACTGGTATCATTGAAAAACAAAGTGATGGATGTCATCTCTAGATCAGGATTGACAATAGAGGAGTCTGAGCTTCCTAATGATGCTGGAGATGAAAAAATTTTGGAATAATTATAGTGGGATCATTTAACTAACATAGGAAATTACTATAACATTATTACTACAACAGGTAGAGACCATAGTGGGAACCAAGGAAACCTGACCCACAAGGATCTGTGGTGATGGTGAATTAACCAGGGTGTGCCTTGGACTAGATAAGTAGGCAATCAATAATAATTATTGCTTCATTTGTATAAGCAAAAACAATCAAAAGCTAGAAAGCAAATGTTTGATGTCAGTCATTGAAATAGCAAATCATGCTCACTTACCTTGTGTTCACATCTGAGTCTATTCTCAGACCCAAGGCTCACTGATCAAGAAGAAGACCAGGTTCTCTTCAAAAAGGGACTTGCAATGTCATAGCAAGTATATAGAAGAAATATCTCACCAAATCTCCAAAAGAACCTTAGGGCTTTTATCACATTAATAGTCCACTAGACAGATGGTAATACCCAGAACTTTCAAGGATTTAGCGTCAAAGATGACTCTGATGCTAAGGGACACAAAATGGCTTCAGAGCCCCTGTTCAATTTGGAATACATTGAGGCCATAAGACAAATAGAGGTCCTACCCATGTCTATCTCACAGTGAATCCATTAAGTCCCCAGGTAATTGATCATTTCCCCATTATAAATGCAAAACTGGATATATTTTGCAAGTAGCAGAAACCTCCATTTATTTCTTGACTTGATAAGTAAGAGCCATGGTGGTAGGAAAAGGCACGAAGTCTCTGAAACTGACCCTGCCATCTGGCCAAAACAGTAACTCAATATCAGTCCTTATCAGTTGGAATGCCAGAGATGTGTACCATCCTCAAAGTCTTAAAAGATGGACTCCACTGCATTCTCATTTAAATCATTGGTATAGCCCCTATAAAAATCAGATTGATGACACGTGATAGTGGACTACCATAATACAGACCTCATTCACAGCTGCTGTTATATGTTTTACTGCTACTAGGACAAATCAACCCAGCTGCTCTTGACCTGAAAAATGAATTTTTAAAAATCATTACCGGGAAAGAGAATCAAAAGCATTTTGCATTCATGCTGATAGCCTTGTGGTTGTTCAGTCGCTAATTCACGTCTGACTCTTTGTGACCCCATGGACTGCAGCATGCCAGGCTTACCTGTCCTTCACTATCTCCCAGAGTTTGCTCAAACTCATGTCCATTGAGTCAGTGATGCCATCCAATCATCTCATCCTGTGTCTCTTCCTGCCCTCAATCTTTCCCAGGATCAGGGTCTTTTCTAATGAGTCGACTCTTCATATCAAGTGGCCGAAGTATTGAAGCTTCAGCATCAGTCCTTCAAATGAATATTCAGCATTGATTTTCTTTAGAATTGACTGGTTTGATCTTCTAGGAGTCCAAGGGACTCTCAGGAGTTTTCTCTAGCACCACAATTTGAAAGCATCAGTTCTTTGGCACTCAATTTTTATGGTCCAACACTTACATCCTACATGATTACTGGAAAAACCATAGATTTAACTAGATGAACATTTGTTGGCAAAGTGATGTCTCTGCTTTTTAATATGCTGTCTCAGTTTGTCATAGCTTTTCTTCCAAGGAACAAGCATCTTTTAATTCATGGCTGCAGTCACCATCTGCAGTGATTTTGGAGCCCAAGAAAATAAAGTCAGCCACTGTTTCCACTGTTTCCCCATCTATTTGCCATGAAGTGATGGGACCAGATGCCATGATCTTAGTTTTTTGAACGTTGAGTTTTTTAAGGCAGCTTTTCACTCTTCTCTTTCACCATCATCAAGAGGCTTTTAGTTCCTCTTTGCATTCTGCCAGTTCCTCTTCACTTTCTGCCATAAGGGTGATGTCATCTGCATATCTGAGTTTATTGATGTTTCTCCTAGTAATCTTGATTCCAGCTTGTGCTTCATCCAGCTCAGCATTTTGCATAATGTACTCTGTACATAAGTTAAATAAGCAGGGTGACAGTGCACAGCCTTGACATACTCCTTTCTGTTGTTCTATGTCTGGTTCTAACTGTTGCTTCTTGACCTGCATACAGGTTTCTTAGGAGGCAGGTTAGATGGTCTGGTATTTCCATCTCTTAGAGAAATTTCCACAGTTTCTTGTGATCCACATAATCAAAGGCTTTAGCATAGTCAGGGAAGCAGAAGTAGATGTTTTTCTGGAATTCTCTTTCTTTTTCTGTGACCCAGCGGATATTGGCAATTTGATCTCTGGTTCCACTGCCTTTTTGAAATCCACCTTGAACATCTGGAAGTTCTCAGTTCACATACTTTTGAAGCCTACCTTGAATAATTTTGAGCATGACCTTGCTAGCATGTGAAATGAGTGAAACTGTGTGGTATTTTGAACATTCTTTGGCATTGTCTTTCTTTGGGATTGAAATGAAAACTGACCTTTTCCAGTCCTGTGGTTGTTGCTGAGTTTTCCAAATTTGCTGGCATATTCACTGCAGCACTTTCACAGCATCATCTTTTCAGATTGGAAATACCTCAGCTGGAATTCCATCACCTCTGCTAGCTTTGTTTGTCATAATACTTCCTAAGGCCCACTTAACTTCACACTGCAGGATGTCAGGATTATGGGTAGAGAGCCGTGTACATTTAGAGTCCTGCCCCAGGTCTTTGTAAACTTTCCTGCTTCCTATTGCAGTAGAATCTAAAGCAGAACTCCACAGAACTTCACACTGGTCCTGCAGGTGAATGACATTCATTGAACTAGTGAGCATGAAGTGGCAAATGCTCTGGATGCTCTGATGAGTCATATGCCAACTGGAAAGAACATAAACCCCACAAATATTCATGGTACATCAGTGATATTTTTATGGTCCAATGTCTTGGGGAATGCCAAGATATTCCTTCAGTGCTAAAGGACAAGTTATTACACCTCTTACCTTAAAATGAGGCACAGCTCTGTAGCTCTCTTTGGATTTGGGAGATATCCTATTGGTAGGGTTAACTATCTGACATTCCTTGCTCCTTGGTGGTAAAATTCAGAAATATGTTTTGCTCAGTTTCTCAGAGGAGCAACAGCAAGACTGAGCCCCAGTTATCCACATGCTGACCTTATTAACATTAAATCTTTTATTGGCTTTTCTTCTTACTCTCCTGTTTGCACCTCATCCTACAGTGGTACTTAGGAACATCTTCTAAATAAATTATACCCAAATTCTCACTCAGGATCTGTTACTGGAGGCACCTAAACCAAGACACTTTATAGGACAGAGACAGGGAAAGCAGCTACAAAGTTATTGAAATAATATAATAGGAGATGATGATGGTTCATTCAGAGTGGTATTACTGTAGTCAGGAGAGGTTGAATTCTGGATGTATTTTCAAGTTAGATGCATAAAGTTGGATGTGTGATATGAGCTAATGAAGGAGTCCAGGATGTTTCCAAAGATTTTGCCTGGATTAATTGGAAATATTGAGTTTCTTTCAAGTGAGACAGAAAAGATTTCAGGAGGAGCAGATTTTCTGGGGAACATACAGAGTTCAGTTTTCATCAGCCTACTAGATGTTCCTGAGAGGCTTTCAAGTAACTAGTTGGAAACATGAGTCTGGAGTTCAGGAGGAAGACCCAATGAAGGAATACAATGATAGTCATGGGTATATAGATGATGTTTCCAGCAATGAGATCATCAAGAGAGTGATTATAGGGAGAAAAAGAAGACAACCAAACTCTGAGCGCTGCATCCCTCCAATGTTAAAAGACTAGAGAGAAGAGAAGGAACAAGAGAGATCAGAAAGAAGTTAGCGGTGGAATAGGAGGAAAATCCAGGAAATGAGATGTCCAAATAGGAGACCAAAGTGGCAAAGAAAATTGATAAATCAAGGAAGAAACATCAAATGCTGAAGATAAGTTAGATTACATAAGGACTAAGCATTTATAAGAGAATTTAGCAATGGAAAGATCAGTTCAAGACTAATGACAAATGTTGGGTGCTCAAAGCACTTCATAAATCCAGTGAATGTCAGTGGATATCAGAGCATTCCTGGGACTAAAAACAATCCATGGTTTATCAAAAAGCTGAAGAGGGTATGCATTGAAAAAAAGAAGGACTCTTAAAATGAACTTTGGCTGCCTTTCAGTTTTGCTTAGGGTCAGCCATGACATTGACAATAAAACATTGGGAATAATATGAATGACAAATGAGTAAACTCCTCTTGGTGCCCTGGGGAAAAACTATAGCACCAGAATTTCCTGGCAGTTGAGCCAGATAATTAACGCAATGATTTCTGATAGATTTTACTATAAAATAAATCGAATAAACTGGATAGTAGTTTCTATTGAACAATGGTATATAAAATTTCCAATTGCAGAGTATTTTGACTTATTACAATCAATGAGAGGCTCCTAGATACTTTGGAAATGATGATTAAAAATAGGATGGTACAGCTGCCTGATAATAATGCTGGAAATCACTTGACAGTAAGCCTTCATTGTTCAATGAAAACCCAAGAGAGATAAGGCCAAAAAGCCTTCTATACAAAAAGCAACAGACTCCCAAAAAAGAGAGGGCAAAATAAGTTCATATAATCATGTCACCCACTCTCTATGTGGCAAAAAGTTGTTCTGTGTCTGGTTTTAATGTTAGTCCAAATAATGGATTAGTTTTTCCTTATGATCGTATTTGACTTTGAACCAGGAATTACATTTAGCTTTACTTCACTGGTGCCTAATGTCATCTTCTCTCTTGTTGGAAAATGTTACCTACTCAGGATTTGCATTTCTTCATCCACTATCCTTCTCTTGGCAATATACACTTAAGATAAAAGTGGCATCTGTCTATAGAGCTCTTAAGAGTATCATGGAACTTAATCTAGCTCAATCACTTAAAACAGTACTTGGAAAAAGTGGTGCTGTGTATATGAGTGTTTCCTCTTATTTTAACTCTTATGTGGTAAATATTCTACCTTTGCATTGCCTATGTTCATATTGGTTTCTGGCCTTTGTGATGGTGACAATTATAATATATAGAGTTTGCCAAATCATTATGAAAATGAATACTTATAATTCTAAATGTAGGCTTCCCAGGTAGTGCAATAGTAAAGAATCTGTCTGACAATGCAGGAGATACAAGATACATGGGTTCAATCCCTGGGTTGGGAAGATTCCCTGGAGTAGGAATGGCAACACACTCCAGTATTGTTGCTTGAAAAGTCCCAAGGATAGAGGAGCCTGGCAGGCTACAGTCCATGGTGTCACAAAGAAACATAGGTGGCTGAGCACACACACATATTCTGGATGTATAAATGTGTAAAAGTTGATGATCCTGAGACCTTTAGAAACCCTACTAATTCTGGAGACAGAAGTAAATATGAGCCACTTATATTCCAAAGGCCTGGATCAGAGCTCAGAATCTTAAGGTTTCTGAGTCTGAGATAAGCAGTTGACATATTCTAAATGAGTATTTATAGCAATTACATACTCCTAAAGGAAACTAGGAAAGTTATGACCAACCCAGATAGCATATTCAAAAACAGAGACATTACTTTGCCAACAAAGGTCCGTCTGGTCAAGGCTATGGTTTTTCCAGTAGTTATGTATGGATGTGAGAGTTGGACTGTGAAGAAAGCTGAGCACTGAAGAATTGATGTTTTTGAACTGTGGTGTTGGAGAAGACTCTTGAGAGTCCCTTGGACTGCAAGGAGATCCAACCAGTCTATTCTAAAGGAGATCAGTCCTGGATGTTCTTTGGAAGGAATGATGCTAAAGCTGAAACTCCAGTACTTTGGCCACCTCATGTGAAGAGTTGACTCATTAGAAAAGACTGATGCTGGGAGGGATTGGGGGCAGGAGGAGAAGGGGATGACAGAGGATGAGATGGCTGGATGGCATCACCTACTCGATGGATGTGAGTTTGAGTGAACTCTGGGAGTTGGTGATGGACAGGGAGGCCTAGAGTGCTGCAATTCATGGGGTCGCAAAGAGTCGGACATGACTGAGCGACTGAAATGAACTGAACTGAAAGGAAACTAATACATCTATCCCTCGGCCAACCCCACCATACCTCAGATTTAGTAGGTGTTCTCTTTGGCCCAAATAGGTCCCTGTTTATTGTCCAAGCCTGGATTTTCTTTGTAAAGAGGCATCATTGGTAACATGAGTACTGAGACCCTTGCAGAAACTAGGAGCTTTGGTGATTGGACCCAGCCATTCTTCAAGCTCCTGACAACTCCCCAGGATACAGTGAAGAGGTAGAGTGCAGATCTGCTACTCTCAGGACCCCTCATCATCAACCCTCTTAGGAGCCTCTTTCAATTTGTCATGTCTGGTTCCTGATCTTATGACCTCAAAGCCTATCTGCTTTCTTGGACTATTTTCTCTTACAAGAGAAAATTTTCTTTTTAAAACTATTTTTCTCTTTGGTGGCATCAGGTCTTAATTGTATCATGCAGGACCTTTGTTGCTTCCTGCAGGATCTTTCCTTGTGGGGCATGGACTCTAGTTGTGGCGAGGCTCAGTAGTTGCGGCACACAAGCTTAGTTGCTCCATAGCATGTTGGATCTTAGTTCCCCACAGGAATCCAACCTATGTCCTCTGCATTGCAAGGCAGATTCCTACCCACTGGACCACCAGGTAAGTCCCCCAAATTTTCTTAACTCTGCAAAGTAGGGTCCAGGACTCTTATCAATTGAAAGTGTAACCAGGACAGAGATTTGAAGAGGAAAAAGAAAAATTAGTGCTTGTGCTTCTGATTCATCTATAGCTAAGTAAAGAAAACACACATTAATTCCTCAGTGAAGAATTCTGGCACACAGTAGTAAAGTGGGCTGTACCATCTCTTGCCTCTGACTTTTACTCATGCCACTTTTTCTGCCTGGAATACTGCTGCTTGCCCTTCCTTCTTCCTTCTTCCTTACCTGGCTAGCTCCTACTCACTCTGCACATCTTAGTCTAAACCCTCCTTGAAGTGAAGTGAAATGTTAGTTGCTCAGTCGTGTACAACTCTGAGACTGCATGGATTATAGCCCAACAGGTTCCTCTGTCCTTTAAATTCTCCAGGCAAGAATATTGGAATGGGTAACCATTCCCTTCTCCAGGGGTTTTCCAAGGGATCTTCCCGACCCAGGGCTTGAACCCAGCATTGTAGGCAGATTCTTTACCATCTAGGCCACCAGGGAAGCCCATCACTTAACAAATTTAAACTATGCCTTGACTCATTATCTTAAAAAATTGGCACAGAGGAACATTTTCAAGAACATTAATACACTGTCACACATGATGTTCACTGCTGCTGCTGCTGCTAAGTCACTTCAGTCGTGTCCGACTCTGTGCGACCCCATAGATGGCAGCCCACCAGGCTCCGCCGTCCCTGGGATTCTCCAGGCAAGAACACTGGAGTGGGTTGCCATTTCCTTCTCTAGCACAGCTTAAAGTGAGGATAGGGTGGCCCCAGCTGGCCTGTGGATAAGGCCAGGTTTCTCTTCCAGGGGTCCTACTTATGCAAACTCCTCACTGGAGGAGGTCCGCGTTTTCTGAAGTAGAGTGCTTGAAGGCTCCTTCTTTCATTTCTGCCCCAAATCTTCTGACAGAAAAGGATCTGTAATCATCTATTTGCATCTTAGTGGAAATGTAAATTGCTGCCTTGAGTGTCCCAGGACTGCTGCAGGTTCAACCTATGTACTCTTGTGCAATGCAAAGCTTTATTCCCAAGTAAAATAAGGTTAAGCTGCAGAGTAGATTTTGCTTATTTCAATACAGGACAATACAGGAGAAGGGGACGACAGAAGATGAGATGGTTAGATGGCATCACCAGCTTGATGGACATGGGTTTAGGTGGACTCTGGGAGTTAGTGATGGACAGGGAGCCCTGGCATGCTGTGGTTCATGGGGTCGCAAAGAGTTGGACACGACTGAGTGACTGAACTGAACTGAACTGAATACAGTATTAAATGACTGGTTCAAAATTGGGAAAGGAGTACGTCAAGGCTGTATATTGTCACCCTGCTCATTTAACTTACATGCAGAATACATCATGCAAAATGCCGGGCTGGATGAAGCACAAGCTGAAATCAAAGATTGCTGGGAGAAATATCAATAAATTCAGATATTCAGGTAGCACCAGCCTTATGGTAGAAAGCAAAGAGGAACCAAAGAGTCTCTTGATGAAGGTGAAAGAGGAGAATGAAAAAGCTTGCTTAAAACTCAACATTCAAAAAATCAATATCATGGCATCCGGTCCCATCATTTCACGGCAAATAGATAGGGAAACATTAGAAACAGTGACAGACTTTATTTTCTTGGGCTCCAAATTCACTGTGGGTGACTACAGCCATGAAATTAAAAGACCCTTGCTCCTTGGAAGAAAACCTGTGAAAAGTGACAGTGAAGTCTCTCAGTTGTGTCCCCATGGACTATACAGTCCAGGGAATTCTCCTGGCCAGAATACTGGAGTGGGTAGCCACTCCCTTCTCCAGGGGATCATCCCAACCCAATGATTGAACCCAGGTCTCCAGCATTGCAGGCAGATTCTTTACAGCTGAGCCACAAGAGAAGCCCAAGAATATTGGAGTGGGTAGTCCATCCATTCTCCAGCAGATTTTCCTGACCCAAGAATCAAACCAGTGTCTCCTGCATTGCAGGAGGATTCTTTACCAACTGAGCTATCAGGGAAGCCCTTAGACAGTGTATTAAAAAGCAGAGACATCACTACACTGACAAAGGTCTGTCTAGTGAAAGCAACGGTTTTTCTAGTAGTCATGTATGGATGTAACAGTTGGATCTTAAAAGAAAGCTGAGCACTGAAAAATTGATGCCTTTGAGTTGTGGTGTTGGAGAAGACTCTTAAGAGTCCCTTGGACTGCAAGGAACAGTCAATCCAAAAAGAAATTAACCCTGAAGGACTGATGCTGAGACTCCAGTGCTTTGGCTACATGATGAGAACAGCTGACTCATTGGAAAAAACCTTGATGCTGGGAAGGATTGAAGGCAGGAGGAGAAGGTGATGACAGAGGATGAGATGGTTGGATGGCATCACCGACTCAGTGGACATGAGCAAGCTCTGGGAGATGGTGAAGGGCAGGGAAGCCTGGTGTGCTGCTGTCCACAGAGTCACAAAGAGTTGGACATGACTGAGGAACTGAACAAAAACAACAATTAAGTAACTGTGTGTGTGTGTGTGCTGAGTTACTCAGTTGTATCTGGCTGGCTCTTTGTGACTCCATGGACTGTAGCCCACCAGGCTCCTCTGTCCATAGGATTTTTCAGACTAAAATACTGCAGTGGTTTGCCATTTCCTCCTCCAAGGGATCTTTCAGACCCAGGGATTGAAGCTGCATCTCCTATGACTTCTGCACTGGCAAACAGATTTTTATTGCCACTGAGCCATCTGGGAAGCCATTAAGTGACTTCAGGCCTGACCTAACTTCTGCCATCAGTTAAATATCATCAAATATATTCTGATTTTCCCAAGGGTCATTTTGAAAACCAAATGAGATAATGTATTTGAAAGTGTCCATAAACTATAAAGCATTACACAAATGTTAGTGCTATTATTAGTAAGTTTCATGAATTTGACATTCATTGGCATTCAAGGCGAGTCTAGAAATTCCTTATTCATGACTGCCAGACCTCAGACAAACTTGCTGTATTCTTTTCTGCATTCAGTAGAATCTGTAATTCCATGTACATTTAGGGAGAGGTTCTGAATATTGTCATAAAGCAAGAAAGCATTTTTCTTTAAGAATAAAATGATACATGTGTCTTGCAATAATTTTTTAAAATCTTTTTTAATTCTGTCTTTTGTCTCCATGAAAAATTTCCCAGCCTTCCTTATTTTATCTCATAAGAGAATTTTATTTTCCTATGTGACTTGAATATTTTTTTCTGTCTGATCCAAGAGCTGAACTTCAATATTCAGTAAAATATAATAAATATTTAAAAATATATTAAAACAGTATAATTTAAATATAAAATTATATATTAAATGTATAATTTATATATAAATATAATATGATAAATATATTAATATATTAAAATATAAAAATAACTCATTNAAACATTAGCATATATTTCATATTTCTTGCATATCCCTAAGGTACTAAAATTTTCCTTTAATCAAATGTTATAAATTTACATAACTAAAAATGATCATTGTCTATTCATGTTGAAAGTTTGTTTAAAGATTGGTCTTTGTTTAAAGTGGTGTTTGTTTGAGAATGCTTTTCTCTGAAGCCAGAAAATTGTTTCAGAAAACAGGCAGTGAATTATGCTGGGAAAAAAGAAACAAAAGAATCTGTTAGTTAACCTCAAGCTCAAGTACCTACATCATGGGATTGAAGCCATTTACCTCAGGTTCAGTCTTGAATCCATGAGCTGGGACTCGACCCAGCCAAAACCCAGTTTGGGACTCAAATCCATGTGGCTGGGACCTGAACCCACCCAAAACCCATGGTCTTTCCACCAAGATCACAGACTGGGTTTTAGGACCTATTGAATCTCAGGTTCTTGATGTCTCATTGCAGAAAGAATTCAATGAGAGACAAAGTGATAGGTGAGAAATGGATTTATTCAAGAGAAACACACTCCACAGACAGAATGTTGGCCATCACAGAGGGGAAGTGCAGTGGCCTCAAAATGTGGTGTGGTTAGCTTTCATGGGCTGGGCAATTTCATAGGCTAATAAGTGGGAGGATTATTCCAACTATTTTGGGGAAGGGGTGGAGATTTCCAGGAATTGGGCCACTGCCCACTTTTTGGTCTTTTGATAGTGCCTTGGAAATGTCATGATGCCTCTGGGTATGTCATTTAGCTTGCTGAATGAGGATCAAGGTCTAGTCAAAGTTGACTTGTCTGCCATCTTGGGCCCATTTGATTCTGCTTGGTTTATGTTTTGTCCCCTGGGCCATGTCATTCTTTCAAAAGTCGTGCCCTGTGCCCTTCTCTCCTGTTTAAGGATCATTTATGTAGTCGCCTGGTGGCTGAGAGGTTAAAGCGTCTGCCTGCAATGTGGGAGACCTGGGTTCGATCGCTGGATTGGGAAGATTCCCCCCTGGAGAAGGAAATGGCAACCCACTCCAGTATTCTTGTCTGGAGAGTCCCATGGATGGAGGACCCTGGTAGGCTACAGTCCATGGGGTCGCAAAGAGTCGGACACGACTGAGCGACTTCATTTTTTTTTTTTTATGTAGTCACCTAGCTCTGAGTGTCTGAGTGAACTGCAATGTCATGAGTTACGTTTATACTCTAAGCATATTGACTTTTAAAAATGAAAATTCATTCAAGTATTCATTTGCTTATTCATCCAACAAATACTTTTGGCCAAATATGTTCGAGGCACACATTTAGGTGAACAAATGCCTGATCCAGGCATTCAGGTGAATAATAGAGAGAGTCTCTTGCTTTCATGAAGATTATGATTAGGTGGATAGAAGTAGACCATAAAAAACACATAAAACAAGATCACAAAGAGCTGTAATGAGGGAAACTGATAAGTGAATGAAGGGAAGGTGAGTTATTTAGATTGGAGCAGGGCATGGCAATCCATTCCAGTATTCTTGCCTGGAGAATCCCATGGATGGAAGAGCCTGGTGGACTGCAGTCCATAGGGTCACAAGGAGTTGGACATGACTGAGCACACACGCTCTTAAACCACAAAGAACTGGAGTAAAATGTTTCTGGGAATAGAAATGCAAAGGCCCTGAAGAAGGAGAAGGCTTTTTGCCTTTTTTGTATTTCAGCAAGAAGCCAAAGTGACTGCAGCTTAGTGAGCAGAGGAGAGAGTGGTAGGAAAGGAAGTTAGATGGTGGGGTGGGGGGTGGGGANGGTGGCAGTGGGGGGTGGGGAGCATCATGAAACTCATGAAGATCACAAAAAGGGCTTTGAGTGGTAAAACTTCCACGTGGAAAAAGAAGCCACAGGAGAGCTTTAAGCACTGGAGTTACAGGGTCTGTTTAGATTCACAGCATCACTCTGTCTGCTGTGCAGAGAATGAACAGCAAAATTCCAAGAGTTGAAATGGGAAGCTCATAGCAAAGTGATTTCAGTGGACTAGGTGAGAGATGGTGGTGGACCAGTAAGAACAGAGGAGATGGAGATAAATTAATGGGTTTGTGGTACCTTTAAAGATAAAGCCAATGGTTATCAAAATATTAGATACTGAGGAGGGGATGAGAGAAATCAAGGTTAACTCCTAAATTTTTGATATAAGGCACAGTGTCAATGACCATGCCATTTACTGAGATAGAAAGGTTAGGGGAGGGATAAGTTTTTTGATAGAATATCAAGAGTTCCATGAAGAGTATGAAACCTGGGAGGAGATGATAACAAACCAGGAAATGAGGAGAAGGGAACAACAGAGGATGAGACGGTTGGATGGCATCACCGACGCAATGGACATGAGTTTGAGTGAACTCTGGGACTTGGTGATGGACAGGGAAGCCTGGTATGCTATAGTCCATGGACTCACAAAGAGTCAGACATGACTGAGTGACTGAACTGAACTGACTGAGACCAAAACCAAATCAGTCAACAGTAGCAGAACTACAATTAGAGGGGAATGACACTTGGTTCTTCCAAACATGGTCTCTTTCTTATGCTTTGAAGACTAACCAATGGGCACAAATAATTTCATGGGTTCTAGCTTGAGAGAGCTGTAGTTGTGCTTAGGTGCAGAATACATAGATTCACAGTTTTACAAAACACTGATATATCTAATTTCCTCATATAAGTTAGAAATATTTTGCTATAAGAAATATACATATATTTCTTATAAATGTATATATATAAGAACATATATATACATATATATTATAGAACTATACAGGTGCNNTACAGGTGCCTGATGTATAATACATGCTCAAGAAATATTTGTGGAATGAATGCAAATACATATAAAGTATAAAATTATTATGAGTATATACGCTCATGGAAAACTAGAGGAAGAATCATAAACTATTTATAGATGCATTTAGAAAAGCTATGACAAACCTAGACAGTGTATTAAAAAGCAGAGCCATCACTCTGTCAACAAAGGTCCGTATAGTCAAAGCTATGGTTTTTCCAGTAGTCATGTATGGATGGGAGAAGGCAATGGCACCCCAGTCCAGTACTCTTGCCTGGAAAATCCCATGGACAGAGGATCCTGGTGGGCTGCAGTCTATGGCGTCNCTGGTGGGCTGCAGTCCATGGGGTCGCTGAGGGTCAGATCCAACTGAACGACTTCACTTTCACTTTTCACTTTCATGCATTGGAGAAAGAAATGGCAACCCACTCCAGTGTTCTTGCCTGGAGAATCCCAGGGACGGTGGAGCCTGGTGGGCTACCATCTATGGGGTCACACAGAGTCAGACACGACTGAAGTGACTTAGCAGCAGCAGCAGCATGTATGGATGTGAGAGCTGGACCATAAAGAAGACTGAAATAATCAATGCTTTTGAGTTGTAGTGTTAGAGAAGACTTGAGAATCCCTTACTGCAAGGAGCTCAAACCAACCAATCCTAAAGGAAATAAAACCTGAATATTCATTGAAAGTACTGATACTGAAGCTGAAGCTCCAATATTTTGACCACACGACGAGAACTGACTCATTGGAAAAGACCCTGATGCTGGGAAAGATTGAAGGCGAGAGAAGGGAACAACAGAGGACGAGGTGGTTGGATGGCATCACTGGCTCAATGGACATAAGTTTGAGCAAGCTCCAGAAAATGGTGAAGGACAGGGAAGCCTGGTGTGCTGCTCTCCATGGGGTCACAAAAAGTCGGACACAACTGAGTGACTGAACAACAAAAAGTAAATTAGTGAGCATAGAGAAAGCCTGAGTGGACACACATTAAGTGCAATTGTACTGTTGCTTATTCCAAAGCCTCTATCTTTTCAGAATTTTATTTTTTCAAATAGGGAAAATTACTCAAAAAACATGTCATTTTAAAAATCAGCTTTCACCTGTGATGGTGGTGGTTTAGTCACTAAATTGTGTCTGACTCTTACAAGTCCATGGACTGCAGCCCACCAGGCTCCTCTTTCCATGGGATTTTCCAGGTAAGAATACTGGAGTGGATTGCCATTTCCTTCTCCAGGGGATCTTCCCAACCCAGGAATTGAACCTGGGTCTCTTGCACTGCAGGCAGATTCTTTACCGACTGAGCTATGCTTTCACCTGGCATACAATGAAATCTTCATCCACAGGGAAACATGCAGATGTGGGCAAATGAAGGACATTCCTGCCTGGAAGCTGTAAGAACTGATATTGTAATTGATTTGACTGGATGCTAAGAATGACTAAGTGGCCATAGATCATTAGGAAATAGGAGATTAACTAGAGAATATGTTCTTTGCTAGAGAGTAATAATCTGGGAGTTTACAGTTTTTGATAATTTCACTATCCACTTTACATTTTTATTAAATCTGTGTTATTGGAGTACAAGTTAGCTAACTTTAGATGTAGCCGGTTATTCACTGCACAACATGGTAAGGTGAGGAGAAGTCGCACAGTTGTGTCCGAATCTTTGCGACCCCGTGGACTGTAGCCTACCAGGCTCCTCCGTCCATGGGTTCTCCAGGCAAGAATACTGGAGTGGGGTGCCATTTCCTTCTCCAGGGGATCTTCCCGACCCAGGGATCGAACCCAGGTCTCCCGCATTGGAGGCAGACACTTTAACCTCTGAGCCACCAGGGAAGCCCACAACATAGCATTCAAGTAAATGCTAATATGGCTTCTAAAGGTTAAAGTTTCCAGAGTAAGATTTTCCTAGGCAATACTTTAAAAGACTTGACATTTGCTGAGTAACCCGTGAGAAAGAGTCTCTTATTAAAAGTGTTCTTCCTCCTGGAAAATAAGATTTGCAGGAGCTAGACACATTCAATAAACATTGAGGGTCTAATATACACTAGGCAATGGGTATGAGACTTTGAGACAAGCCTTTTATCTGATATAGAGATTAAAAGAACAACACCGATACCCTTTCCTTTTCCATCTGATTAATGGGAAAGAACACAATAAGGACAGGTACTCTGAGAGTCTAGAGGAGAAGCACCAGGCCCACCGTTGGAGCCTGGGGGCCCAGGAAGTCTTCCTGGAGGAAATGACAAAGTAGCTGAGTTTTCAGAGATGAGTAAGACCTCCGGAGTTTACTTTTCTGATATCTATCATCACCGTCAATTAACTCCGTTTGTTTTTTACTTGAGGAATTTATGTCATGTAAACTTTCACCTGAAAACCAATATTGATCTTAACTGAAACTTTGTATATTCAAACCATGAGAGTTCCAATCAGAGTGGGTATGCACGTATTCTGAAAACTATGCGTAACTCATAAAGATTGCATTAGCAAATGACATTCCAGAGCAAATGTATCAGGGAATATCTTTAACCATAAGGTGAACATGTACATGGGTGCTGTAGTTTTTCAGGCTTTGAGAGATATACTATATTCCTGGAAGTTTGCTGGGGAAGTAGGGAAGAATAGAAAGCTATTGACTAGCTAAGCCTTATAGAGACTTCAAATAATGTTTCTGAGTCAGGTAGCTTTTACAATATATTTTAAAATAGTAGCTTTTAAATGGAAAAAAATGTTTCTCATACTGAGGTTTGCTTACATATATACATACAAAGGTAAGACTAAGTCTAATTTCTTAAGCTAATAGCTATTATAAACTAAAATAAATATGTAAATAAAATAT
>SJYQ01000460.1:789748-868447 GCA_006410935.1 Redunca redunca
TCTGAGGTGATTGATATTTCTCCTGGCAATCTTGATTCCAGCTTGTGTTTCTTCCAGTCCAGCGTTTCTCATGATGTACTCTGCATAGAAGTTAAATAAGCAGGGTGACAATATACAGCCTTGACTTACTCCTTTTCCTATTTGGAACCAGTCTGTTGTTCCATGTCCAGTTCTAACTGTTGCTTCCTGACCTGCACACAGATTTCTCAAGAGGCAGGTCAGGTGGTCTGGAATTCCTATATCCCTCAGAATTTTCCACAGTTTATTGTGATCCACACAGTCAAAGACTTTGGCATAGTCAATAAAGCAGAAATAGATGTTTTTCTGGAACTCTCTTGCTTTTTCCATGATCCAGCGGATGTTGGCAATTTGATCTCTGATTCCTCTGCCTTTTCTAAAACCAGCTTGAATGTCAGGAAGTTCACAGTTCACATATTGTTGAAGCCTGGCTTGGAGAATTTTGAGCATGAATTTACTAGCATGTGAGATGAGTGCAATTGTGCAGTATTTTGAGCATTCTTTTGCATTGCCTTTCTTTGGGATTGGAATGAAAACTGACCTTTTCCAGTCCTGTGGCCATTGCTGAGTTTTCTAAATTTGCTGGCATATTGAGTGCAGCACTTTCACAGCATCATCTTTTAGGATTTGAAATAGCTCAACTGGAATTCCATCACCTCCGCTAGCTTTGTTCTTAGTGATACTTCCTTCTTGGGAAATTTAGTGATTTAAACCTTCTTGGGAAATTTAAATCATTTGGTAATTTTTTATGTACTGCTAAGTTTCTAGGAACTTGCTAAATTTTGATATGCATGAACTAAAATAACTGATTGGATTTATTGAAACATTTAATTCAAAGCAAGACTAAAATAATTGAGAATCATCCTAAAATATCACTCCTGTTTCTATTATGTCCCTGGCCTTTCCTAATATGAGGCCACTTCTTTGTTATTCATTGGAAAGTGAGAGGAATAGTGTATATGAGACAGAGCTTTTTGCACCTGCCATGGATCAAATGGCAAATAATGGAAACAGTGATAGACTTTATTTTCTTGGGCTCCAAAATTGCTGCAGACAGTAACTGCAGCCATGAAATTAAAAGATGCTTGCTCCTTGGAAGAAAAGCTATGACCAACCTAGAGAACACATTAAAAAGCAGAGACAGTACTTTGCTGACAAAAGCCCATCTAGTCAAAGCTATGGTTTTTCCAGTGGTCATGTATGGATGTGAGAGGTGGACTATAAAGAAAACTGAGCACCGAAGAATTGATGCTTTTGAACTGTGGTGTTGGAGAAAACTCTTGAGAATCCCTTGGACTGTAAGGAGATCAAACTAATCATTCCTAAAGGAAATCAGTACTGAATATTCATTGGAAGGGCTGATGCTAAAACTGAAACCCCAATACTTTGGCCACATGATACAAAGAACTGACTCTATAGAAAAGATCCTGATGCTGGGAAAGATTGAAGGTGGGAGGAGAAGGGGATGACAGAGGATGAGATGGTTGGATGGCATCACCGGCTCAATGGACATGAGTTTGTATAAGCTCCGGGAGTTGGTGATGGGCAGGGCATGCTTCAGTCCATGGGGTCACAAAGAGCTGGATGCGACTGACCTGAATTGAATTAATTTATCAAATTCTAACAAAAAATCTTCTGGCCATTGTTCTAGGGAAAGTGATTAGTCATTTCTCAAAGTTACTAGAGCATGTTTGTGGCTGACAGAGAGGGAAAAGTGAAGCCAGTAGTGTATTGTCTGATGTGTTCCCCACTGTTTAAAGCAATGAGAAGGGTCACAGGATTCTAAATAAAGAAATGACTGAAAAATATAGATTGCTTCAAAATCGGCAGGTTATGAACCAAATTATTAGAACTTAGGCATTAAAGCTGGCAGAAAAGAGTGCATCTCTATTACATCTTTTCATCTACTGATTATCTATTGGCCAATAATGGCTTGTTTTCTAGTGAACCAAATGCAAAACAATTTGGGCAATGAAGGTGCTTCTTCCAAAAGTAAACCTTTTTCTTTTTTCCCAGTAAAACCAAACAAGTCAATTTTATGATGCATTATGATGATTTTTCCTGCATCACTAGTACAAATGGAACGTGGAGATTTCATATTATAAGTGGGATTTTGTCAGAATACCCATTCTTAATTGTTTTTGAAAAGCAGTGGATAGATTTAAGTTTGACTTACAATTTTTTTATCACTTTGGTTCTTATGTAAACCCCATTTGAAAATCCAAATTAATCCAGAGAAACTTTCAAAATGAAATAATACATTCATTTAATAGAAAACTTCCAGGAATACTAATTGGTAGTGAGAGCTTTATTTCCTAGCAACAAGTCTCTTTGCCAATGTTATATTTTTCTGACTGTGAATATGCATTGTATCATCAGATTATAATTGCATTTCAAATTGTCATAATTTATAGTTACCCTTTCCCTACATATATTTGTACAAACAACAAAGTTGACAATCTGACTAATCATTTTTTTTAACTAATTTAAACTGCCACAAAGAAAAGCAATTAAAATAGAAAATCTTTTGTTTGTTTGTTGATGACTCACCAGTCAGATAGTGGATAAGCAATTATTTTTCTGCTATTTTTTTTAGTTAAATTTTGAGATAAACAACTATCTTGCTAAAGACTAGACATATATTGCAAAGATATACTATTATGACACAAGAATAGCATAAAAAATTTCTGAGAATGAAATAGAAACATACTTCTCAATGATTACGTTTCATCTATATAAAAATCTAGTCATTTATAGGATATTCAGAAAGACAGGCCATTCTTGATTATTTAGAGATCAAAGAGGTATTTCTTTTGAGTTTTCATAATCAAATTCCTGGATGTATACAAGATTGTATAGGAAAGAAAATACAAAATATTTACAAATACATATTACAAAACTGGCCATTTGTAAAATTAGTACTCACTCAAAGGGACCAGAATTCTGTACACTTAACACTAGATTCTATTTTCCCCACTGCTTAAAACATCAGCATCTGGAGAATATGATATAAATGCAACAGCAAATCAAATTCAAAGTGAAAATACAAATATTGCATAAAATGCAAACTTTCTTGAAGTCACTGGAAGTGATAATAGATAACTGCTAGAATCTTGAGCAAATACCAATTTCTCTACCCAACTACTGGAGAGGAGCAAAAAAAAGTTGTAGGCATGATGACAAGGGAGAAGCTTCAAAAAAGAACTATTTGACTATCAAAGGATTAAGAGAGGCCCATACATGGATGAAAACATGAATTAAGAATGACATGTCTGACTATCAAAAACGTTTCTTTGTCATGTTACTCCCCAAAGCAGTGAAGTTTTGGCTCATACTTTGTTCATTCTAAAGATGAACATGTAATTGCAGTTATAACCTAACTGTTGTTAAATAATTTATTTTCACAATTTTGATTTCATATTTTAAGTTAAAGAACCATCATATCTCTTTTATCCCCCTCTTCTTCTTTCTCCTTCTCCTCTTCTATCTTTTTTTTTTTTTTTTCCATTCTCCTACATTAGTATTTATTATGAAATTCTGCCCTGGAGTTAAGAGGACCCACCTCAAGTAGACCATTTTTGTTATTGTTTAGTACCTTAGCCAAGTCTCTTTTGAGACCCCATGGACTATAGCCTACCTTGCTCTGTCCAAGGGATTTCCCAGGCAAGAATACTGGAGTGGGTTGCATGTCTACCTCCAGAGAATCTTCCTGACCCAGGAATCAAACCCACATCTCCTGTGGCTCCTGGGTTGGCAGGTGGATACTTTACCCCAAGTGGACCTTCCCCTTTCAGAATACTGAGATTTGAAGTAGCTCTGGTTCATTCCTTTTTCTGTCCCCCAACCCCTAGAGGGTCTCCAGGATCTGACACTATTTGGTATTAGTCCCCAGTTTGTCTATTGCATCAGTGATGCCATCCAGCCATCTCATCCTCTAATGACTGCTTCTCCTTCTGCCCTCAATCTTTCCCAGCATCAGGGGCTTTTCCAATGAGTTGGCTGTTGGCATCAGATGACCAAAATACTGGAGTTTCAGCTTCAGCATCAGTCCTTCCAAGAGTATTCAGGGTTGATTTCCCTGAAAAGATCTTTCTAAATATTGATACTTACTTGACCAAAAACATTTTTTTCTACATGAAAGTCAAGTTTTAACAAACTGAACAGGTACTACATGGAGGAAGCCATTCTTGTTGCATTGCTATTCTGCAACATGTGGAAATAAATCTCTCATATCCTTCCTTTTATTTCTGGACTTGAAATGGAATCTCTTTCTATCTGATGTATTCTTTTTGTTAATTCTAAGTATCAGAGAAAATCATCACCAGAATAAATTTTCGGTCTCTTCCCGACTTAAGTAATTGGAAAGGAGGATATGACTGACTAAACAGCTTTGCTCATTGTGATTCAGTCAAGATCATCCATACAAGTGAGGAATAAAATCTATTGGTACTTACCCCTCCAGTACTTTCTAATGAACCCTGGGTAATTAATACTGGGCTTTTTGTTCACCCCTAGTTCTAATATAGATGCCCAATAGAAATATTAAACATAAATTTTAGGTTGAATTTGAATCTTAAGAAGAGATCCGTATTTGCAGTTTATTTTCTTCAGGTACCTTACAATTGATCTTAATGGAGTATTTTAAAGAAAATCTCACCAGTGATGGATGTAGCTTCAATNAGTTGTTCACACTTTGAAATGTTCAACTAAAAAACTCTTTCCTATATTTCTAAAGTCTGTAACTCTTCAACCTTGTGAATTTAAGAATGAGGCAGTTTAATCTTATATCCTACTACAATAATATATGTATGCACATACTATTACTTTTATGTGCTTTTGATCTTGGTTGTATTATGTAGTGGTTTGTTCTGTGTTTACTTGGTTGTAAATTTAAGTAAAGCACAATACAGAAATGCATACAAAAACCAATTTATTCACGAGTCTGCAGGCATATTTCAGTTTGTAAGAAAGAAAATGATGTCTTACGGTAACTTTTATTTTCAAAAGTTAGTGGCAACTTTATTTAGAAGATCCATGGGTCAAATACTATTTAAAATAGGTACTACCACTACTTCAAAACTGGTGTGTTTGTCAGCAAGTAATACTTAAAAGAAATACTCATTTCCAGTAATACTTAACAATTTTTGATTAATTATAGAACACTTACCAGAGCAGAGCTTGTCAAGATTGCTTGAGCTACAAATATGTTAGTGCTAGAATTTTATTTAAAGAAATATAGCATGTGAATGAGAATAAGAAAGGATATGGGGTTATGGTTCTGTTTGACTTGATATTAAATTTAGTCTCTGAGTAGGCATATTAAATTGCTATTTTGTTTATTTTTATTTATTTTTTGTTATTTTAATTCAATATTTTAAAAAGTTATCTTTAGATATATTTTTCTTTTAACTATGCTATAATGATGTTATGTAATTAAAAACTACCTAGGTCTAAGGATATCTCTGTTTAAATCATAGGGGATTATTTTGTCTGTGGTTCTAGCATTAGAACAGAATGAGTATAATTTTGTGATTCTCTCCCAATGCTTCAACCATTTATTCTGGCACCCTACAATTCAAGAAAGGAAATTTTATTCCTATTTGGAAATGAAATCCAGATGAAAAATTTCAAAGCAAGCCACATTGCCTATTGATCATAATGGTAGTTGCACAAAATCTTGATAGATTTTCTTTTTTAAAAGAAGGTATTTTCTTCAGCAGAAGCCATTGTGCACTGACAATTGAAGTTTAAAAAATTTGTTTCCATTTTAACAAATGTAGGGTTGGTTGAGTACCTCTTATTTTGAGTTCAAATAAGGAGAAGTATTTGGTCTGATCTCCTTGCAGTCCAAGAGTGTTTCAACAGTCTTCTCCAGCACCACAATTTGAAAGCATCAATTCTTTGGCGCTCAGCTTTCTTTATGGTCCTACTCTCACATCTGTACATGACTATTGGAAAAACCACAGCTTTGACTATGGACCTTTGTTAGCAAGGTGATGTCTTTGCTTTTTAATATGCTGTTTAGGTTTGTCATAGCTTTATAATAATCATTGGTGTGTATAGCTTACATAGTGTTTTTACATAAGATACTCTCATTTGATTCTCACAGCAACACTATGAGAAGGTAATTATTATTTTTCCTATTATAGAGTTAATACAAGGGAAGCAGAGATTATAAAATCTGTGACGGGGGTGGGAGAGAGATTGGTTTTCCAGCACCTAATAGAGTGATGCCAGGTACACACTCAAGAACCATGTGATGCATGAGATGCGTTAAATGACTTAACTAAAGTCAGAGTATTAGCAAATGGCAGGGCAAGGGCTTGACCATGTATCTTTTTTTTTTTTTTTTAATAATTTTTTGGCTGTGCCAGGCAACATGTGGAATCTTAGTTCCCTGACTAGAGATTGAACCTGTACCCTCTGCTCTGGACCAAGTCTCAAGTACAATGTCCTATTTTCATTTTTGGTTTGTTTTTGTTTCTTAGCCTATTTATTAGTTGTTATTCCATCTCTCCTACTTTTTTATCTCCCTACTCCTACCCCCAAAGATGCACATGAATCCTTTTAAAAGTATGTATACATTTGAAGTATATTTCTCCTTTTTGTTATAAGTAGCCTTAGCCATTAAAAATAGTTGGAAAACAAAGGGTCTTTTTCCTTTTCCTGTTCTTTCTGGGTTTTGATAATTATTGCTATCATAGTACCTATATTCACCTAAAGTAATAAGCCAGAAAGGTGTGAAAATCTTGGACATCATGTCATTGAATGTGAAACTAGAACTCTACTGAGAAGATAATATGATCAGAAAAATATTTCAGGTCATGTTTTTCACCCACACAGACTCTTGTCTCTTGCCTCTTGCAGAATAAGCACACATTTGGTGGGTTGTTTGGATGGTTTTGAGGGTGAAATGCTAGAAGCCTGAAACATCTTCCAACACCACAGTCTTTGTCCTTCTTGTTCTATGAGCAAAAGGTTTCCCCTTGGGGGCAGAAACTATCTGATGTTTAAAAAGTAATAATGAAACAACAAAAAACCCAGAATCTTCTTACCCAGTGGCCCTACGGAGATAAAACAAAAGATTAGATTTCAAAGCAGACTTCCTCAAATCTGGGCTCTCACCATTTTTGCTAACAATTTCATACTTTCCTCATCATTTCAAGGTCCCAGATTGCCAGCCAGCTCCTATCTTTATTTATTTTATTTTATTTTTTTTGGTGTGGGGGGCTGGGCAGAATATGAAGATGCGCTCTGGTCTGTAAGCAAAAATATGTTCTGCTACTTCACTGGCATAAGAGACATGAAATACCATTATCTTTACCTCAGTGTACATAGAGAGTATCCATAGCATTTTTCAGGGAGCAAGACCCCATAAATCCACAGAATTCAGGTTTGTTTCCATAGTAATCCTATAGCCGGCTCAAAGAGTTCCATTATTAAGGACTTGTTCTTAAAGTTCTCACCATCCAACTCCGGGGACTCTTCATTGGCTGCCTTTTCTTGTTGCAAGTCCTATCCCGTGACAGTCTCGTTGGCTCTTCTTTCTGTCCCCCCGTCCCCCATTTCCTCTTTCCCAGGCCCCAAAGCTATTTTTTTTCTCCTTGTCCATAGTAGTTTAAACACTGCCTGTTGCTGCTTTAGCTTTTATGAATACCCTTCTTAGCCAAACATCTTACCAAGAATTTTACCAAACCATCTCACAAAAGAAATTCTGATTTGAACCATTAAGAAAATCATTTTTTACAAAACATTCTGATTTTACACACTCATAGGTTTTATTTCTCTTCAGACAGTTAGTTTACGTTATAACTTGACAGTTACGACTCTGTATGACAGGGAAGGGTGTGGGGAGGGGAGTCTAAGGAACACCCACCAAGGAGAAGAGTTTAATCATCCTTGGAGAACTTGTAGGGCACAAATGTGGCTTCTCTGGTAGCTCAGTTGGTAAAGAATCTGCCCGCAATGCAGGAGACCTGGGTTTGATCCCTGGGTTGGGAAGATCCCCTGGAGAAGAGATGGGCTACCCACTTCAGTTCTTGGGCTTCCCTGGTGACTCAGACGGTAAAGAATCTCCCTACAATGCAGGAGACCTGGGTTTAATCCCTTGGTTGGGACGATCCCCTGGAAAAGGGCATGGCAACTAACTGCAGTATTCATGGACAGCAAAGCCTGGTGGGCTACAGCCCATGGGGGTTGCAAAGAGCCAGACATGATTGAGTGGTTAAGCACAGCACAGCAGGGTACACAAATGATTTAGGAATCTCTAGAGGAAAAACAGAAAAATAAAAAACAAAAACCTTCTCTTAATTAAAGGGAATGTAGAGCAAATTTGGTCCAGAAATAATGCCCTTAGCATCAAAGGGCCAAGCTAATTCTGACTACGGCATAAGATCTGTCACGTTGTCCCCATTCATTCATTTCTGTAAATACCTATTAAGCCCCCAGTGCTGTTCTGTGTGCTGGGGTTATAGAAATGAGTAGACAAAAAAGCCCTCTGCTCTCCTGGAGCACACATTCCATAAGGAAATACAAATATTAAATCAGATAAATAAATTAAATATACAGTATATTAGCTAGTGATACCTGCTAGAAACACACAGAGAAGGTCAAGTAGGTTAGGAGGTGCTTTGCCAAACCAGCCCTCAGAAATGTGTGATGTGAACATAAAAAGCACAGCAAAACCAGAAGAGTCAACTTCATATATTATTTTTGGGAGCTATTTAAGGCACGAGGCAACATAATTAGTTCAGAATAGGTACAATATTGAAAGTGAAAGTGAAAGTCACTCAATCTTGTTTGACTCTTTGTGATCCCATGGACTATACAGTTGGTAGAATTCTCCAGGCCAGAATACTCGAGTGGGTAGCCTTTCCCTTCTCCAGAGGATCTTCCCAACTCGGGGACTGAATGTAGGTCTCCAGCACTGCAGGCAGATTCTTTACCAGCTGAGCCACAAGGGAAGCAAAGAATACTGGAGTGGGTAGCCTATCCCTTCTCCAGGGAAACTTCCCAACCCAGGAATCAAACCCGGGTCTCCTGCATTGCAGGAGAATTCTTTACCAACTGAGCTATCAGGGAAGCTCCCAGGTACAATATTGCAGAAAAGGAAATCTTCCTATTTTAATAAAGCAGCGTTGATCCAGAAAACCTTCCAAAGGTAGCCACTAGAGACAGTTTTGGACTGGGGTTGTGGAACCCAAAGGAGTAAGAATCTCAGGATCTCAGAGCATATGGCAGCAGGAATCACTGTGGGACTCTGAGTCAAAGCCTGGGAAGAGGGAAAAGCTAGATGCCAATACTATAGCCAACAGCACCAGGTCTGTGAATGAACATGAAATGTAGCCTGAAGACATTCATGGCAGGGGGGTGGGGGTGTATGGGGNGGGTGGGGGGTGGGGATGACAAGGGAGACACCAGATGGGAACATGCACTGTTCTGCTGGTAAATGTTGAATAACTGACTTTATGAGCATAATTCCCACACATATTGGTTGATATTCGTGTTAAATTCATGAATAAGATAAAGTGAAACCTGTTTATCAGTGATGTGAGTGAATTGTTTGCTGACTTAGTTTTGAATACTGGAAAAACAAATCATCAATTTTTTGTGCCAATTCATGATATAAGAATTACAGACATGATATATTAATCTGTAACTAACATAGATTAAAGCTCAACATTCAGAAAATGAAGATCATTGCATCTGGTCCCATCACTTCACGGGAAATAGATGGGGAAACAGTGGAAACAGTGGTTGACTTTATTTTGGGGGTCTCCAAAATCACTGCAGATGGTGACTGCAGCCATGAAATTAAAAGACGCTTACTCCTTGGAAGGAAAGTAATGACCAACCTAGATAGCATATTGAAAAGCAGAGACATTACTTTGCCAACAAAGGTCCATCTAGTCAAGGCTATGGTTTTTCCTGTGGTCATGTATGGATGTGAGAGTTGGACTGTGAAGAAAGCTGAGCGCCAAAGAATTGATGCGTTTGAACTGTGGTGTTGGAGAAGACTCTTGAGAGTCCCTTGGACTGCAAGGAGATCCAACCAGTCCATTCAGAAGGAGATCAACCCTGGGATTTCTTTGGAAGGAATGATGCTAAAGCTGAAACTCCAGTACTTTGGCCACCTTATGCGTTGAGTTGTCTCTTTAGAAAAGACTCTGATGCTGGGAGGGATTGGAGGCTGGAGGAGAAGGGAATGACAGAGGATGAGATGGCTGGAAGGCATCACTGACTTGATGGACATGAGTCTGAGTGAACTCCGGGAGTTGGTGATGGATAGGGAGGCCTGGTCTGCTGCGATTCATGGGGTTGCAAAGAGTCGGACACAACTGAGCGACTGAACTGTACTGAACATTGATTTCAAGCCACCAAGAGGAGGTTACTGATCATGAAATTGGCAAGAAATGTACAGGGCCACACCTTTATGTACTATAGCACGTTCATCATAGAAATTTCTAAAAAATATAAATCACACTAAGAAGATAGATAATTTTTTAAATGTAGTAAAACATTTAGGATGTGATGAGTTTTTAATATTTACTACTTTTAAGAAATAATTTATTTAATTCTAAGCTTACATGTTTTTTGATAATGGATATGTTTAACAAATAGCTAGTAAAATTCCTACAAATTTAGTGTTGGATCTTTTGAACCTGTGTAAACCAGCTACCACACATCATTGATAGATGCCAAAACCATATATATGTGAATTGTTGTTTTTAATAATGTGAGTTAATTTTTATTCTCATGCTCAAGTTGACTTGAAAAGGCAAGTTAAAAAAAAATTCAGTCCTTTAATTTTATTCAGTTTGCTCTAATTGAACCAGGGCTTTTATTTGAATATCTGAGCAACCTATTTCCAAATCTCTCTTACAGTGCATAAATGAGCAAATAATAATCTCAGCCATTATTAGTTCATTCCCGCTTGCTTCCCTCTCAAGAAAGTGGCTTTTCATGGACTCCTCTCCCAAATTCCTAAAATTCTTTATTGCACTCAGCTATGTATTATACATGGGCTTCCCTTGTGGCTCAGCTGGTAAAGAATCTACCTGCAATGTGGGAAACCTGAGTTCGATTCCTGGGTTGGGAAGATCCCCTGGAAAAGGGAAAGGATAGCCACTCTAGTATTCTGGCCTGGAGAATTTCATGGATTGTATAGTCCATCGGGTTGAAAAGAGTCAGACACAACTGAACAACTTTCACTTTCATGCACTATACATAATCCCTACTATTTAATATGTATTCAGAGTCAGACACGACTGAAGCGACTCAGCAGCAGCAGCAGCAGCAGCAGCAGCTCGAGCCAGCTGAAACTGCTGTTACCTGACCAATTTTGAACTACAAAAACAGTCATTTCGTATGCTTCAATCTAATGTTTTTGTTCTAGTCAAACTGGTGCCAGTGTTCCCCTATCATGTGTCTCTTTGTGATATGATTTTGCCCATTTGAAATAATCTTCCTCTGCTTTTCTACTACTTCAAACTTTTATCTTCCAAGACTAAACTCCCACTTTCACCTCTCCCATAAAAACATCCACTGTCACCCCAGTCTTCTATAAGCAATTTTAAACTCCTCTGACATTTTGTGATACTTACAGATGCACTGCATAATGAAACACTTAATTATAACCTGTCTCATATAATTTGTATTGTTTCTTATATTAGTCTTATCTGTAGACAGAAAATTTTCTTGGGGAAAAAGACTATGAATTAAACTCCTTCTATAATTTTATAATGAGGAATTGTGCTGAAAGTCAGTATGCGCTCTGGTCTTTAATTTGGACCTAAAAATCCTTGGAAGTTAAATTTAATTAAAAGTAGGTTATGCAGGTGCTTAAAACTTGGGTTTTGAAGACAGGCAAACCTGGATCTATTTCCCGCCTCTGCCATTAATAAACTGTGCGTCCTTGGGATGGTTACTAAACAATCTAAAGCCTCTTTTCTGTCTATTGAAGAGATAATGACACCTGTACCATTAGGTGATTGTTAAGATTATATGGTAAGTCTGCATTTGATAGACTCTTTTTGGAAATTAAAAACCAATAGATAGAGTTGACTGTTGAATAACAGGGGTTTGAACTGTGCAGGTCCACTTATACATAGAATTCTTTTAGTAAATGTACAGTTGGACCTTCTTATCTGTGGGTTCTTTATCCTCAGATTCAACCAACTGTGGGTCCCAAACTTGGTATACGGTCCAAGGTTGGTTTATCCTTGGATATGGAACCTGCACACGCAGAAGGCTTACATGACACTTGAGCAACCTCAGATTTTGGTATCCATGGCAGTTCCTGGAACCAATCTCCCCCTCCCTACCCTGTGACTCCTGCCCCATATTGAGGAATGACTGTATATTTTTCTCAATGATTTGAATAATTCTTGTCAAGATTATCATTGTGTTATGTCTGGCTTAACAGTGAAAAGTGTTGGTATAGTTATTTTTAAGATAAGTTTTTATCATTTGAGGCAACTTCCCAATCTCCCAATTAACATCTAAAAATTGCATGTGTGTTCTCAATCACTTAGTCGTATCCGACTCTTTGGCACCAAATGGACTGTAACCTGCCAGGTTCCTCTGTCCTTGGAATTTCCCCAAGCAAGAATACTGGAGTGGGTTGCCATTTCCTTCTCCAGGGGATCTTCCTGACCCAGGAATTGAACCTGTGTCTCTTGAGTCTCCTGCTTTGGGAGGTAGATTCTTTACCACTAGTGCCACATACATACATACATATACACACACACACACATACACACATATATACACACACACAGAGAAAGAGAGAGGCTGAGGGAATGTATATTTTTAAAAGTTGAAACATACTGGATTCCGATCTGAGCATTGAAGAGGATATTGTCATTCTTATTACTTAAGAATAAATTTCTTATCACTTTAGTATTCTTGAACCTAGAGTTTTATACAGTAATAAGTGATAGTATTAAGAGTTTACAATGTATCAATCAAGGACTTTGCTAAGGGTATTAGTTTACTTTATTTGTACAATAGCAATGAAGTATTTGCTATTATCCCTGCTTCACAGATGAAGAAATATATTAACTATCTTTGAAATAGTGAGAAAAGGAACTAAATGAAGGCATATGCAAAATATTGAGAGATTTGATAAACTTTCTCTCTCATAGTAAGTAAATTTTAATTCAATGTTCTAAACTCTAAAATCTATCTTTGAAGGGCTATTAAGGGTTATTACCAACACTAGCAAAATGAATTCAATATGAACAAACCATAATTTTCAAAACAGTATATGTGAATGGAAAAAAAGCTGAAATGCACTTTGTAATTTCAGGGACAGTTGTATACAGTCATTCACTCATTTATTTCACTATTTATTAAATATATACTGTGTCTAAGGTATACTTAAATATACTGATTACCTCTCACTTGGCCTTGGAAAGAAATTTAAATTATTGTGTGAATTTTGATTAAACTGATAACAAAATTTTGAAACACAATGGAATCCGAACTAGGTCCAATTCTTGTTTCCTAAATGAACACTTTATGCTCAAACAAACAGCTGCTGGAATTCGACAGAATTTAAAACAAGCTGTTTGTAAATTTTACTGACAGCTGTTTTGGGTGATTTTTGTCAACAGAATTTTCCTGCTTTGCATCACAACATTCTTTTATTATGGTGTCCCCTCAAAGAATAACTTGCTTGCTTTAATCACGTTTACAGGGATTTATGACTTGATGCTTGTTCATTGGTAGAGCTTCTCGACACAAAATGTCAGTGAACCTGTTATAAATTGCGTCTGGCATTCCTACTCTATCTTTTATTTGGCTGGGAGTATTTCCACCTGAAAGTGATAAATTCCTGCTATAACCACTTTATGTGCTTCAATAATTACACTGTACAGAAAAAGGTTTCTACTGAGGCATCGCCTTAAAAATAGCAAGCAATAAAAGGCAGTGGAATGGGCTGAACTCTGAAGTCTGTTGAACAAAAAACAATGACCAGTGAAATATCTGTGTCAGACCGAATTTGATAAATGATCAGGAAATATAGAAGACACGAAAACCTTTAAATTCTCCACTGAAGGGACTAATTAATATACCCATGCCCTTAGACTAGTTACTTCTGATCCAGTGACAGAAATCTGGTAGGTGCCCACAAGAATGGGGTTAACATCCTATCAGAAACCATTTCAAACTATCTGCATGCTTCTAGAGACAGGCAGTTTTTCAGTAAATGCCAAGGTCTAAGTGACCCTGAGACTGTGTCTATACATGCAACACAAAGAGGCTGTTGCCACTAACTTGATCAATACAGGTATGCACAACCAGACTAATAAGAGGGGATCCACCTTCATCATATGGTTCTGTAGGGGGTGGGTACTGATAAGTTTTGGCCATAGTGTTTGGTTTGCTTCATAATGCTGTTTATAGTACATAGAAAAAATCACTGTTTTTTGTTTTTTGTTTTTTTTTTTGGCTGCACTGCACAGCATATGTGATCTTAGTTCCCTGACCAGGGATCAAACTTGCATCCTTTGCATTGGAAGCACAGAGTCTTAACCACTAGATTGCCAGGAAAGTCCCCCAAATTACTGTTTTTAATTGCTGAGGTATTCTTGCTCTTAAAGGAGGAACAAAATGTTGTAAATAAAAGATCTCCAAGTTAACTGAATAAAACCTATAAGGATTTTATTTTATTATCCTAACACCATGCCAAGAATGATGTTAGGAATTCAGTAGATACAGCATCTGCGAAGATACTGAGATAGATTATGGGCATTAAACAGAATTCAAGTTTCTTTTCAGAGTTATGACATCATATTTGCAAAGGAATTTCTACAGCCAGTACCTCGGTTCCATAGGCATGGGATTGAGTGGCTCCTTCTTGTTCAGAAGAGGTACTTTTTCATAAGAGAATTTTAAAGCAAGCGTACCTGGCTTAGTGTAAATCAACAATGCTAAAACTGGTTCTAAAAATGGGAAAATGTGTTGTGCACTTTCTGTGACATAAGCTTTAATATATGCATTAAGGTTTAGGACAGCCCATTGTGAAGGGATTTGCAATGGTTGTGCTGTCTTCTTGGTTTAGAAGAGTTTCAGTTTGTCATTCCTTTCTCACAACAACCCTACGAATGTGAGGTTGATATACATTTATCTGAGGTCTGCAAAAGATTAAACTAAGTTCCAGGATAGGTTAAACAATAAACCCATGGACACAATTCTAGGAAATGACAGGGCTTGGTTTTTAACCCAGTTCTGCTTGACTCCAGAGCTCCAAGACACTTAATCATTATGCCACACTGGTTTCCAGAAAAAATGGCACAGAACTTAAGACTTTAACTTAGGTTAATGGCATTGTCACATCATAGGAAGGCTGGCTCAGTTACAGGTGGAGAGCAGACACCACCCTCCTAGATGTAGGGGAGGTTTGTTCTACTCCATCAATTACCACATTCGATTGTTCTTTATCAATTGTTTTCAAACTGCATTTTCTGGGGGGAGCTCGAGGTTTCATAGAGGTCCTTGAAAACAAAATTTATATCCATCAAGGAGAAAGCACTCAAAGGAACTGAGGTAGTGAGTTCACTGCATGACATCATAATTAAAAGCCAGAGAAGAACTAGTGTACGTGCTAAATTTGTGGGATAGCTTACATTCCATGGGCTGAGAGTCTGGGTATTATGCTTCTCCCATTTTGCTTGTTATATACGTTCATCCAAATGAATATGAGGAATTTACTACTTGTAAAATACTTCAAACACAACAAACAAATTAGCATTTAGACTTGTTTTCAACAAATGGTTATACTGAGCCTGAATATTGGGAAAGAGGCCCAGGCACAAGATGCCTTTGGGATAAGTAAAAGTGGCTCAGTCATGTCTGACACTTTGTGACCCCATGGACTCTACAGTTCATGGGATTCCCCAGGCCAGAATACTGGAGTGGGTAGCCTTTCCCTTCTCCAGGGGATCTTCCAACCCAAGGATTGAACCCAGGTCTCCCACATTGCAGGCAGATTCTTTACCAGGTGAGCCACAAGGGAAGCCCATTTGGAATAAAGTAGAATTCATGCTTATGCTCAGTCTCACTCTTTGAGGCTCCTCTCTCCATGGGATTCTCCAGGCAAGAATACTGAAGTGGGTTGCCATTTCTTACTCCAGGGGATCTTCCCAACCTAGGGATGATAGCTATGTCTCTTGTGTCTCCTATGTTGGCACTGTGCCACCTGGGAAGCCCAGAGTAGAATTATAGATGATAATCACAGTGAGGAGGGGGTGGGCATGGAGAGAGCAGAATGGGTAAGTAGGCTAGAGCAAGCCAATTTGTATCATTCAGATTACCTCCTGGTACCAGAGTGTTACACTGGGGTAGGATGAATAATTTTGGAAGAGTTTAAGGTTCTGGGGAATAATGCTTAATTGGAAGAAGAGAACAAAAGACTAGGAGTGAAATGAAGCAGCAAACCTAAACTCAAGGATTTAGGAGGTCCTTGCAGGGAAACAGAAAGGGACATAAGATATTATTTTGTTGTTCAGTTGCTAAGTTGTGTCTGACTCTTTGTAATTTGGACTGCAGCATGCTAGGCTCCCCTTGTCCTTCACATCTCCCAGAGTTTGCTCAAACTCAGGTCCATTGAGTTGGTGATGCCCTCCAACCATCTCATCCTCTGTCGTCCCCTTCTCCTCCTGCCCTCAATCTTTCCCAGCATCAGGGTCTTTTGTTATGAGTTGCCTCTTCGCATCAAGTGGCCAAAGTATTAGAGTTTCAGCTTCAGCATCAGTCCTTCCAATGAATATTCAGGGTTGATTTCCTTTTGGATTGACTGGTTTGATCTCTTTGTAGTCCAAGGGACTCCTTGTCTTTTCTAGCACCACAACTCAAAAACTTCAATTATTTGCCGCTCAGATTTATGGTCCAACTCTCACATCTGTGCATGACTACTGGAAAAACCATAGCTTTGACTATACAGACTTTTGTCAGCAAAGTGATGTCTCTGCTCTTTAATACGTCATCTGCTGCTGCTGCTGCTAAGTTGCTTCAGTTGTGTCCGACTCTGTGCGACCCCGTGGACTGCAGCCTACCAGGCTCCACTGTCCATGGGATCTTCCAGGCAAGAGTACTGGAGTGGGGTGCCATTGCCTTCTCTGTTAATACACCATCTAGGTTTTCATTTCGGAGAAGGCAACAGCACCCGGCTCCAGTACTCTTGCCTGGAAAATCCCATGGCTTGAGGAGCCTGGTAGGCTGCAGTCCATGGGGCCGCTAAGAGTCGGACACGACTGAGCAACTTCACTTTCACTTTTCACTTTCATGCATTGGAGAAGGAAATGGCAACCCTCTCCAGTGTTCTTGCCTGGAGTATCCCAGGGACGGGGGAGCCTGGTGGGCTGCCGTCTATGGGGTCGCACAGAGTCGGACACGACTGAAGTGACTTACCAGCAGCAGCAGCAGCAGCAGCAGGTTTCATTTAGGTTTGTCATAGCTTTTCTTCCAAGGAGCAAGCATCTTTTAATTTCATGGCTGCATTCACAGTCTGTAGTGATTTTGGAGCACAAGAAAATGAAATCTGTCACTGTTTCCTTTATTTCCCTGTCTATTTGTCATGAAGTGATGTGAAGATACCATTTCGCCCTTTTAAAGCAGAGAAGGGATATTGTTAATGCCCTAAGCTGAGACTCCACCGGAATCCTATATGTGGACTAGATTTCCCAGGGGAGGTTTTCTTTGGGAGCAGAATTTCAGGATTTCACACATTGTTCATGGACCTCATCCTGAAAGGTTGCTCATCTTTATACCTGCACACCCAGTGGATGTGTGAGAAAGAACTGGCTCTTGAAATTCAGGATCCAGGGCTGGGAGGAAGAGTTCGTTTAAAAACACATATCCCATCTCAACTAAAAGCTAAGCATCAGCCAGCTGAACTGCAGCACTGTGGGGCTGGGAGTAAGGGAATGGAAGAGGAAGTGGCTGATGGAAGAATAACTTTGCCTATTCTTTTGACCAGTTAACTGTGGCCACCACAAAACAGCTGCCAAGAATTTTGTGAGGTTAGGGGGTGGGAGGTATTGGAGCAGTGGTGGTGCTTTAGTTACTACGTTGTGTCCAGCTCTTGTGACCACATGGACTGTAGCCCTCCAGACTCCTCTGTCCATGGGATTTCCCAAGCAAGAATACTGGAGTGGGTTGTCTTTTCCTCCTCCTGGGGATCTTCCTGACTCAGAGATTGAACCTCTTACATTGCAGGTAATCTCCTGCATTCCTGGAAGATTCTTTACTGATTGAGCCAATGGGGAAGGCCTATGGAGCAGTGGTAGAGGGAAGGAGAAAGGAAACAAATAGGAGAAAGAACTCACTGCACCTGCATCATAATTCACTTAATAGCACTGTGAATAGACCAGTAACAATTATTTGGTTCTCAAAGCATTTGACCAAAATGTGAAATTTTCATTTACACTGATCACAAAGTAAAGTATGCCCTGATAAAAAATAAAAGGCATCTGATAAAAGTATTCAATGTATTTTAGGATAAGTAAAGCATTCACAGTACCAGTCATCTTCACATTGGTTTTGGATACTTATGATGTAGGTGATTTTACATTTATCTTATTTAATAATCTGACAAATCTACAGGATAAATCCCTATTTTGCGAGTAAGGAAACAAATTCTCAGAGAACTTAAGACTTGGTTTAAATCACATAATTATTCAGTAGAGGAAGTGGGATTAGAAGTAGGGCTGTCTGAGATGAATGGAAAAAGACGTCTTGTACATATCTACAGTGGAATACCACTCAGCTATAGAAAAGAAAGCAATAATGCTATTAGCAGCAACATGGAAGGATCTAGAAATTATCAGCTAAGTGAAGTCAGAAAGAGAAAGACAAATATCATATGATAACACTTTGTGTAATCTAAAGTACAACATAAATGAAACAGAAACAGGCATTAAAAACAGACTTGTGGATACCAAGGGGGAGGGGCCTTGGGGGGAGGGACTGAGACTTTGGGGTTAGCAGATGCAGATGCAAACTATTACATATAGAATGAATAAACAATAAGGTCCTACTTCATGGCACAGGGCATTACATTCAGTATCCTGTGATAAACCACAATGGAAAAGAACATAGAAAAGAATATATATATATATGAAAAGTGTGTTCCACAATCGTGTCTGACTCTTTTCCACCTCATGGACTGGAGCTGCCAAGTTCCTCTGTCCATGGAATTCTCCAGGCAACAGTACTGGAGTGGATAGCCATTCCCTTCTCCAGGGGATGTTCCTGAGCCAGGGTTCAAACCTGGGTCTCCTGCACGACAGGCAGATCCTTTACCTTTTGAGTCACCAGGGAAGCCACAGAAGAAATTAATACAACATTGTAAATCAACTATACTTCATTAAAATTTTTAAAATTATGATTAAAAAAAAAGACTGGCTCCTGAAATTGCCAACTAATTCTCTAAGTTCACTTAACATTTTAAGTTTGCTAAACAATAAACTGTGGAAACTTCTGAAAGAGATGGGAATACCAGACCACCTGACCTGACTCTTGAGAAATCTGTATGCAGGTCAGGAAGCAACAGTTAGAACCAGACATGGAACAACAGATTGGTTCCAAATAGGAAAAGGAGTATGTCAAGGCTGTATATTGTCACCCTGCTTATTTAACTTCTATGCAGAGTATATCATAAGAAACACTGGGCTGGAGGAAGCACAAGCTGGAATCAAGATTGCCAGGAGAAATATCAATAACCTCAGATATGCAGATGACACCACCCTTATGGCAGAAAGTGAAGAAGAACTAAAGAGCCTCCTGATGAAAGTGAAAGAGGAGAGTGAAAAAGTTAGCTTAAAGCTCAACATTCAGAAAACGAAGATCATGGCATCTGATCCCATCACTTCATGGCAGATAGATGGGAAAAGAGTGGAAACAGTGGCTGACTTTATTTTTGGGGCTCCAAAATCACTGCAGATGGTGATTGCTACTGCTAAGTCACTTCAGTCGTGTCCGACTCTGTGTGACCCCATAGACGGCAGCCCACCAGGCTCCTCCCTCCGTCCCTGGGATTCTCCAGACAAGAATACTGGAGTGGGTTGCCATTTCCTTCTCCAGTGCATGAAAGTGGAAAGTGAAAGTGAAGTCGCTCAGTCGTGTCCAACTCCTAGCAACCCTATGGACTGCAGCCCACCAGGCTCCTCCGTCCATGGGATTTTCCAGGCAAGAGTACTGGAGTGGGGTGCCATTGCCTTCTCCGGCAGATGGTGATTGCAGCCATGTAATTAAAAGACGCTTGCTCCTTGGAAGGAAAGTTATGACCAATCTAGACAGCATATTAAAAAGCAGAGACATTACTTTGCCAACGAAGGTCCATCTATGGTTTTTCCAGTGTTCATGTATGGATGTGAGAGTTGGACTGTGAAGAAAGCTGAGTGCCAAAGAATTGATGCTTTTGAACTGTGGTGTTGGAGAAGACTCTTGAGAGTCCCTTGGACTGCAAGGAAATCCAGCCAGTCCATCCTAAAGGAGATCAGTCCTGGGTATTCATTGGAGGGACTGATGTTGAAGCTGAAACTCCAGTACTTCGGTCACCTGATGCAGAGACCTGACTCATTTGAAAAGACCNCATATAATTTATATGGCTTCCCTGGTGGTTCAGACGGTAAAGAATCTAATCTACCTTCAATGTGGAAGACCTGGGTCCGATCCCTGGGTTGGGAAAATCCCCTGGGGGAGGGCCTGGCTACTCACTCCAGTATTTTTGCCTGGAGAATCCTATGGACAGAGGAGCCTGGTGGGCTACAATCCATGGGGATGCAAAGAGTCAGACAGGACTGAGTGACTAAGCATGTAATTTATATATATACATATGTGTGTGTATATATATATATGTGTGTGTGTGCTTAAACTTCTCGTGCTATCGTAGGTCAGTTAAAATCTTTAGTTTTCTCCTTCCACTTCTACTAATCATGGGTTTATTTGGAAATGTTTTAGACAGTTGCAGTATAAAGATTGAAGGGGACTTGGGGGAACACCGGGGAATCAGCTAGAAGATGATAGGGAAAATCTAGGCTAAAATGATACAACTGGACCTGTTGTGAAGACAGAAATGGGAAAATTTGCGATTAAGTTAGGGCGGAAAATGCAAAGATTTGGCAGTGGAGTGGATGGGGGCGGGCTGAAGGGGTGAGTAGTAGTTAGTGCCTGGTTATATCTAAGTGAAGTTGCCTGGTTATATCTAAGTGAAGTTGCTTAGTCGTGTGCGACTCTTTGCAATCCCATGGACTGTAGCCTAACAGGCTCCTCTGTCCGTGGAATTTTCCAGGCAAGAGTAGTGGAGTGGGTAGCTATTTCCTTCTCCAGGGATCTTCCTGACCCGGGGATCAAACCCAGGTATCTCGCGTTGCAGGTGGACGCTTTACCCTCTGAGCCACCGGGAAAGCCTGTCTGTATATATGGCGATCACAGAAAAGCCTGGGGTGGGCGTGTAATAGGAAGTAGGGAAAGAAAATAAAGATACTTTCTTAGGAATCAAGAGTGGCATCTTCAGTGTCACAGCAAAGCTTTTCCAAACAAAGCAGCTGTCGAAATAGCACTCCTCATAGGGCTTCCTTGGTGGCTCAGACGCTAAAGAATTCGCCTGCCAATAAGGAGACCCAGGTTCCATCCCTGGGTCCGGAAGATTCCCCGGAGGAGGGCATGGCAACCCACTCCAGTTATCTTGCCTGGAAAATCCCATGGACAGAGGAGCCTGGCGGGCTACAGTCCACGGGGGTTGCAGAGAGTTAGACACGAGTGAACGAGTAACATAGATAATACTTAAAACTTCTCGGCTTGTGACTTTCCATTGATTAAATTCAGTGAAAGTTCCTTAGAATCGTCTCAGTTTTTTGCATTTATCCCTCCCGACAGCCTGTGGCCCCGCCCCCTTTCCCTCCAGCACAGGGGTTCTGCGGCGGCCGCTCCCCCTGCCTAGGCCCCGCCCCACCAGCTAGCGTGCCCGTACTTTTGGCGCGTTTCGGCCTTGCTCCGCCCACCCCTCGCGCCCCGCCCACCCCGCGCGCCCCGCCCCCTAGGCGTCCGGCTGGCCCAGACCTAGGAACTGCTTGGGCTAGGGGCGAGGAGTCGGGTCGCGGGTCTCCGGTGTCTCGGAGGTTGCCCGAGTTCTCTTAGCCTCCCGCCTTCGGGGGAGCCTACCCCGCGAGGGCGGGGCGATGCAGGGGAACCGGCAGCCGAGGGTCCGCTCCGGGAACCAGTCTCATCCTGCGCCCGCCATGAAGCCGGCAGGTCGCGGGGCCTGGGCCCACAGCCGCGCCGCGCTTGACCGGCTGGAGAAGCTGCTGCGCTGCTCACGCTGGTAAAGACTGACTCTCGAGGGGGCTTCCGGGAGGGCCGCAGCGCGGCCAGGGGTCTCCTCAAACCTCCGATTTCCTCCTTTCATTCCCGCTTCCCTTCCCGCCCCCTATTTGGGCGGGCGAGTAGTGTTAATACATGCCCAGGGATCTGGCCTGCTGCAGTCTAGGGGGTCTCAAAGAGTTCCACACGACTTACGACTGAACAGCAACAGGGATCTGGTGTTCATTCTCCCCCGTTTGGCCCCCATTCAATCCTTTCCGGGCGACTTTCTGCCTTTCAGTTGCACCAAACACCATCTAAGATGGTAGTTTTTGAACTTTAGCGGGCAAAAGAGTCTAGAGGTGTGGCTAAAGAGGAGGATCCCAGTTCCCGCCTGCAGAGTTTGAATCGGTAGGGCTGAGGCATCTGCACTGTTCACCTTGCCCCTGGTTCTTGTGTCCAGGGTAATTTCAGAACCTTAGGCCCAGGGCTGTAAGGTTTGAAGAGGCCCGCTAAATATAAAGCAGCAGTCACTTTGCTGAACTGGCTCCTTTGATCAGTTCTCCATCGCAGCCTTATTTGGGGAGGGGGAGTTTTGGGTACCCTTGTTGGCGATTGACTGAAGATGCCATTGTAATGGACACTGCCAATTGCGCCTTCAAGTCCACATTTCCTTGGTTGGATCAAAGACTGTGTGGCTTGGGATTCCAGCTCCTAGAGATGCTGTGTGTTATTAACTTTTGCTTGTTTTCCTTCATACTGTTAGACACCATGGGAATCCTTTCATTTCAAGGTTTTCATTCCATCATTTTTATGACTGGTACTCCTTGCTTCTCCTTTTCCTGTAGCTTCTCCTAATATAGAGGTCAAGAAGGTTTATAAAACCAGAAAAGGGTTTATCTCACTTTTGCTGCTCAGAAATCATTTATTGAGCCCCTGCTGCGTGCACAGCTCAGTATTTCTGCATCACTGTCACTTTGGCAGCTTTTCTCTCTGCCTGTGACTGTTCTGTCATATTTCTTTTTTGGACTTTGTTTTCTCACTGTGATTTCCAACTTGCAGAACTTAGTTGTACAGAAAGCATAAGTAATATAGCAGCTTTTTCAAACTAAAAGGACTTAACTGTCAGAGTTTTGTACTTACATTTAGTTTTACAAAAACTTTAAAACTTGTGATGAAATGACATCGTGACACTCTAGAATAGTGGCGTGTTTGTATATGACGACATTCTGATTGTGTGTGTTTTCCCATAGCTCACAGGTCATCCATCTGCGAATAAAAAATTTCAAACAAACCGGCTCTGCCGGCTGTTAAAACAGAAGCAACTGTAGTCACACCTTTAAAAGTCAATGAAAGACATTCAAATGGTACATTTCAGTATGGAAGGCGCGAGGGTAGCAGCATGTTGCTTCACTAGACAATAGAGTTCAACTGTTGGGGTGGCCATTGTGGTGATTATCATAGAACAAGTGATTGACAATAGTCGCCTTTTTTTTTTTTTTTTTGGCTATATTTGGTCTTAGTTGCTTCATGTGGGACCTTTTTCTTTTTTCGTTTTGTTATGTGGGAGATCTTTGCTTGGCGGCACATGGGGTCAGTAGCTGAGTCACTTGTGGGCTTAGTTGCTGCAAAACTTGAGGGATCTTAGCTACCCAGCCAGGGACAAAACCACATTCCCTGCATTGCAAGGCAGATTCTTAACCACTGGGCATCAGGGAAGTCCTACAAGTGTCTTATAAAAATACAAAAATACAGTCTGCTTGCTGAATGGTTTGGGAGGAAGGTGGACAAAAGAGGTAATCTATAGGAATAATCTATAGGTTGTCCTGAAATCTAATAAGGCCAGTTTCAGTTTTATCCCCTACCAGTATTTTTCCAGTTTTACTAAAGTGAGCAAACAATAAGAGCCAAAAAAGACTGAAAGTAGACATCAGTAACTAGGTCCAGATATTTAATACAACTCATCCCGCATGGTTAATAATATTTAACTCCAGTGATTGAAAACACAAAATTAATATGTGAACCACTGATGGATTAACTAAGTTTTAGCTATTCCTTTTGTGCTTATTTTAAAATAGTGCTCTGCAAACTCTCCAAGGGTCATATGGTATATATTTAAGGCTTTGCTGGCCACATACTGTCTGTTCTTTTGATTTTTACAACCCTTAAAAACATAAAAAAATTCTTAGTTCAGTTCAGTTGCTCAGTCGTGTCCGACTCTTTGCAACCCCATGAATCGCAGCACGCCAGGCCTCCCTGTCCATCACCATCTCCCGGAGTTCACTCATCTCATCCTCTGTCATCCCCTTCTCCTCCTGCCCCCAATCCCTCCCAGCATCAGAGTCTTTTCCGATGAGTCAACTCTTTGCGTGAGGTGGCCAAAGTACTGAGTTTCAGCTTTAGCATCGTTCCTTCCAAAGAACACCCAGGGCTGATCTCCTTTATAATGGACTGGTTGGATCTCCTTGCAATCCAAGGGACTCTCAAGAGTCTTCTCCAACACCACAGTTCAAAAGCATCAATTAAAAACATAAAAAAATTCTTAGCTCAAAGACTGTACAAAAACAGGCTTGATTTGGTGCATAGGCAATAGTTTGCAAAACTATTTTAAAACATCTTAAGGTTAAAAAATCCTTTTTGATGGAAAATTTAGCATCAAATGGGGTTTAGTGTTTAGAAATGATTAGTGTTCCTCTTCCTGTCACTGCACATTTGACATTGTCTGTGGCGAGTAAAGTATGGGAGAAAATCAGCCCAGTCTTCCCACTTACGCTTTGCCTAGTGGCTGTATCATAGCTTGAAAGGAGCAACTCAGGATGCCCTGTTTCTTGCTTTTGCTAGGCATCATTCAAAACAAAGTCATATTATCTGCAATTGTGTGTCAGTATGTCCTTTTTATAGAGCTTCACAGTTTTACTCAGTGGGCTGGTGATTACCCCAATTACCCTCACATTCAGCTTGCAGCTGTTATCCATCTCCCATTCCCAGCTGTCACCTGTCCTGGGTAGAACATTGTATCTGTTTTGGAGCAAGCATTACTGGTGGGTGAGGGTGGATTGGCTACATTACAGGGCATCCTTTCTTGACCTTTAACAGGAGTATGACTTCAAGGCGAAGCTGATGAAATTGTTCAAGAGGCCAGATGTGACATTTGTGTTAAGTGCATGCCTCACAACAAAATAGTAGCTATTTAAAGATTTGCAAAAATGCAACAGGAAGACTGTCATTTGAGAGGCTTACAGAAAGCATGAGAATAATGTGTTCCTAAAGGAAGCAGGAATTAGGAAATGTAGTGTGAAAGCCCAGGTGTCATTTGACACTGTTTTGTGAGATAAAATAATTTAGATACCTCTTGATATATTTTTTTGGTGGGGGTTGGAGTTTAGCATCTACCACAATTTTAACTTGGAATTCTAGTGACTTTTAAAAAAACTGAAGTGTAGTTGATTTACAACGTGTTGTGTTATTATCTGGTGTATGGCAAAGTGATTCAGTAATATATGTACATTTTTTCATATTTTCCATTATGGTTTATTACCATAAACCATTGATATTCAATATTTTCTGTGTTATACTATAGGTTCTTATTAGGTCCTTATTCTAATGATTTTTTAAATCAACTTTTAGTAAAAAGTAAAAATGTAGTTTTGTGTTTTTTAAGATAAGCGATTTTATTTTTCTAAATTATCTCTGGTCATTTTATTAATAGTAAAGGTGATTGACATTGTTTTGAAGTTGCATAGCTTAGTGGTTAAGAGAATGGATTTTGGATCCTGCCTTCAAATCCTGGCTCAGCGATTTTGGACAAATTATTTCATCTTTATATGTTTCCTTTTCTTCATCTGAGAGATGAGTTAGTAGTTCTTACTTTGTAAGTCTGTTAAGGGAATTAAATGAGTTAATATTACTCAGCAGTGTGTGTTCCGTTTGAATTGCTATACGGATGCTTGTAAAATAAAGGATAGAATTCCTGATGCCAGCATCAGGAATTTGTCTTTCTTATTAGTTCTGATTGTTCAGAGGCATGCTATTCTATATACTTTTCAGCATATTTTCATGTGCTATAATCTATCTGGCTCCACCTATAAAAATCTATCTAAACCCCAGTTCAAAAGCCCAAGGAGCTTTCCTCCCATTAGCCCTACACAAGTATTCATTTCTGCATCCCCTAATTTACCCTGGATTGTGTGTTAGGGTAACACATGTCACCTCTTACAGCTCAAGATACCCTCCTTGAGGGTGGAAAGCCTCAGGGCATCAGAACACACGGGTGCCTCTGGTTGCTCATTGTCCTAACAATGAAGGCAGTAATCATCCTTGATTATAGCACATGAAAATATGCTGAAAAGTGTATAGACTAGCAAGGGAGTGAGTCAGGTGGGCAGAGTTAGGACAAGGTCAGATCCTAGATTAGAAGCATTGTTACTCCCTAAGGAGAGCCACTTGTGTAACTTTCCCTGGACTCTGGCGTCCTCCTAAGTAAAATGAGGAAAACTGATGACTTAAGTTTTTGAACTCTTTCCTGTTCTCAGATTCTGGAATTATTAGCATGTTTTGGATGCAAAATATCATTTAAAATTTTTTAGTTAAGTTGGATATACACATAGAAAAAGGCACAAACCATAGTATCATGTCCTCCAAATTTATTTACTTCTGTGGTATTTTGGTTTCTTTGATTGGCACCTTTCTCTTTCACTGATACTACACATTTCAGAAGGGTAGGTCCAGATTTGGCACAGTGTTGGACATATAGTTTCTTAGTGTTTGTTAAATTAAGATATTAAAGCATCTAAGTTAAGATTACATTGCAGGTGGAAGTACCAGAGGACCTGGTCAGTTCATTTGAAATGCCAGGAATCCTCCATAGGTTCCTGGGGGATAATTACCCATAGTAAACAGTGACTAAGGCTTCATCATCACATCCGGTCCCATCATTTCATGGCAAATAGATGGGGAAACAATGGAGACAGTGACAGACTTTATTTTCTTGGGCACCCCAAATCATTGCAGATGGTGACTGCAGTTATGAAATTTAAAGATGCTTGCTCCTTGGAAGAAAAGCTGTGACAAACCTAGACAGCATGTTAAAAAGCAGAGACATTACTTTGCCGACAAAGGTCTATATATTCAAAGCTATGGTTTTTCCAGTGGTCGTGTACAGATGTGAGAGTTGGACCATAAGGAAAGCTGAAAGCTGAAGAATTGATGCTTTTGAACTGTGGTGCTGGAGAAGACTCTTGAGAGTCCCTTGAACTGCAGGGAGATCAAACCAGTCAATCCTAAAGGAAGTCAGTCCTGAATATTCACTGGGAGGACCAATGCTGAAGCTGAAGCTCCAGTACTTTGGCTGTCTGATCCTAAGAGCTTAATCATTGGAAAAGACCCTGATGCTGGGCAAGATTGAGGGCAGGAGGAGAAGAGGACGACAGAGTATAAGATGGTTGGATGGCATAACAGACTCGATGGACTTTGAGGGAGTTGGTGATGGACAGGGAAGCCTGGCGTGCTGCAGTCCCATGGGGTTGCAAAGAGCTGGACCGGAGTTAGCAACTGAACAAAACAACAACAAGGCTTCAGGGCAGATGCTCAGTGTGTCTGACTCTTTGTGGCCCCGTGTACTGTAGCCCTCCAGGCTCCTCCATCCATGGGATTCTCCAGGCAAGAATCCTGGAGTGGATTGCCATTTCCTTCTCCAGGGGATCTTCCCATCCCAGTGATTGAACCCAGGTCTCCCGCATTGCATGCAGACGCTTTAACCTCTGAGCCACACAGACCTGGTGTTTTATAGGGCTTGTGACTGCTGGGGAAACTTACCAGAGACAATTGAGGACCTTCTAGTTACTGACCTCTGTAGCAGAGGAGATGGTCTTAAAAGTGAAGTTACTGTTATTCAGGTCTGAGGCTGAGGAGAGTTTCAGGCTCAGTGCAAATTTGAAAGTTATCAGCAAATACATGGCAATCGAAAGCATACTCCCAGAAGTAAGTGGGAAAGAGGGTATAAAAATGTCGACTTAAAAAATAGTCACAACCTAGAATTTTAGAGTTATGTTTTATTCAGTGGGAATTTTTAGGACTTCAAGCACAGGAGACAGCTTGTCAGATAACACTGAGAGTATTGCTTGGGGGCTGGGAGGAGTCAGTTTACATAGAAGTTTGCAACAAAAGGCAGGTAGTCTGAATATCAAAAGCATTTTTGTGAGTTAAAATCAGGTATCTCAGGTTAAGGAATTTAGCACTTTTCTATGTATGGGACGATGGAGGTCTGGGCTCACAGAAGTCATTCCTTTCAGAGGCATCTCAGCTATTTGGGCCCGGTAGCATCTGGGCTCCCTGTAGGGAGTAGCTGCAGGCTACTAACTGCTGGATTGGAAGTATTGTTTTCCTTCCTGGTTGCCCTTCAGGCTCAGACATTCAGGGTTGAAATCACTGATGACTGTGATCTTTGTTTACTGATGTGGCAGGAATACTTCATCTATCAAAGGTGAATGCCTGTGTCTAAGCCTTAAAACTCCGGAGAACCCATTCCATTACTCTTGCCTGGAGAATCCCAGGGACTGGGAAGCCTGATAGGCTGCCGTCTATGGGGTCGCACAGAGTTGGACACAACTGAGGCGACTTAGCAGCAGCAGCAGCAGCAAGCCTTAAAACTCAGTATTTGAACATCAGGTAGGGGAAAGAAGTGAAGTGAAGTGAAGTCGCTCAGTCGTGTCCGACTCTTTGCAACCCCATGGACTGTAGCCTACCAGGCTCCTCTGTCCGTGGGATTTTCCAGGCAAGAATACTGGGGTAGCCATTTCCTTCTCCAGGAGATCTTCCTGAGCCAGGAATTGAACCCGGGTCTCCTGCATTGCAGGCAGAAGCTTGACCTCCTGAGCCACCTGGTAGGGGAAGTGATGCTTTAAGAACAGGAGCATCAGCAGTTACTTAGATACTGTTTTGCTTTGATAGAAAGGGAATATATTGGAAGACAAAATAACTGAAACTATTTGAGTTGGATATACATAATATTCTCTGTGGCTTATCTGTCTCCTAATAGTAGATTCTATTATACATTAGGGTATAGAATTCTATTAACCCCTTTGATGTTTGACTCACTGATTTATTCAATATTTATTGACACTAAATAATTAGATATGCAGATGACACAACACTTATGGCAGAAAGTGAAGAACTAAAGAACCTCTTGATGAAAGTGAAACAGGAGAGTGAAAAAGTTGGCTTGAAACTCAGCATTCAGTAAACAAAGATCATGACATCTGGTCCCATCACTTCATGGGAAATAGATGGTGAAACAATGGAAACTGTGAGAGACTTTATTTTGGGGGGCTCCAAAATCACTGCAGGTGGTGACTGGAGCCATGAAATTAAAAGATGCTTGCTCCTTGGAAGAAAAGTTAAGACCAACCTAGACAGCATATTAAAAAGCAGAGACATTACTTTGCCAGCAAAGGTCTATCTAGTCAAAGCTGTGGTTTTTCCAGTAGTCATATATGGATGTGAGAGTTGGACTGTAAAGAAAGCTGAGTGCTGAAGAATTGATGCTTTTGAACTGCTGTGTTGGAGAAGACTCTTGAGAGTCCCTTGGACTGCAAGGGGATCCATTCTGTCCATGTCCATCCTAAAGGAAATCAGTCCTGAATATTCATTGGAAGGACTGATGCTGAAGCTGAAACTCCAGTTCTTTGGCCACCTGACACAAAGAACTGACCCATTTGAAAAGACCGTGATGCTAGGAAAGATTGAAGGCAGGAGGAGAAGGGGACAACAGAGGATGAGATGGTTGGGTGGCATAACCGACTCAATGGACATGAGTTTGAGTAAGCTCCGGGAGTTGGTGATGGGCCTGGAGGCCTGGTGTGCTGTAGTCCATGGTGTCCCAAAGAGTCGGACACAACTGAGCGACTGAACTGAATAATTAGACATGAATTATTATTTTTCCCTGTGATTTACTTGAATCTGTCATGCAGAATAACTGTGCAAAATAATATGCTTTCCTGTCATTGTCCATATTCCTTTATTTGCTAACAATTTTGTTTTTTCCCCTTAAGAAAAAAAACCCAGATTGTGTAGTTCACTTGGTGAGCCTCTGCATTTTGGTAACTGTGTTGGTCCATGCTTAATAGCATGGGGATTTTCTGACAGCACTGTAGTAGCTGTCTAAATCAGCTAAATCAGGTCCAGCTCTTGTGACTCCATTGACAGTAGCCCTCCAGGCTCCTCTGTCCGTGGAATTTCCCAGGCAAGAATGATGGAGTAGGTTGCCATTTTCTCCTCCAGGGCATCTTCCGGACCCAGGGATTGAACCCAAGTCTCCTTGAGTGAGTGAGTGAGTGAAGTTGCTCAGTCGTGTCCGACTCTTTGCGACCCCATGGACTGTAGCCTACAAGGCTCCTCTGTCCATGAAATTTTCCAGGCAAGAGTACTGGAGTGGGTTGCCATTTCCTTCTGCTATCTTGCCTAATACGAAATAGCAGTTGATATCTCATGGAAATTTAGGGACCAGTTCAGTTCAGAAATAGGTCTGCCTCAGTATTGTGATCTCAACTGAATTTACTTTCTTTTTCTTCTATGCAAAGAAAATTTTCTGTCAGTAAGACCTTTAAAAAAAAAAGTCTGTTTTCCCTACTTATTTCTTCACTTAGTTTTAATCCTCTGATTACAGGTCTTTCTAAATCAACTACATGTAAAGTAACAAAAGTATGACGGCAGATGGACAAAAGTAAAGTAGCTGAATTTTCAAGGTGCAGAAATCCTGTTACCATGCAAATGTATTTTCTTATTCCTCTGGCTTTTTTCCCCCTGTATATCGGACAAAATACAGGGTGAGGATAAAATAGAATTGCTAATATAAATGCATTTTTGTGTGTAGTCTTCCACTTGATTCATTCACTAAGGGTTTATTGAAATCACATAGCACCATGCTAGGTAGGTAATGGTGTGCTGGGGAGCTCAGAAAAAATGAAAGTCAAGATTTCTTGTCCATAGGACTATGACCTATTTGAAGACTTTAAAAAAAAAAAAAAAAAAAAAGGAATCAGGAAGATAAAATTCAAAATACTTAGTTTTCATCATTGGTTTCCAGAGCCCCCGCTTGATGCCCTGTGTGGAACTGATAGATTTTGTACTTAAGACACATGTTAACTTGGCTTATAGAGCTACCTAACTAGATTAGTAAGACCCTTAGGAAGGAGTATAATGCAGTCAGCTTTGTGTCCAGTGTGTGTCTGCTGCGGGGTACAGATTCTGCAGAAGTGAATGGTGTGGAAACAAAATTACAAGTGTTTCTATGCTGCTTTGTTTAGTGTCACTTTTATTCTGTCATCCTGGAGAGTATTTAGAAAATGTGTTGGAAGAGGAGGAACTGTTGATATATTCTAGACTGGGGACAGTCTGAGCAGTCCTGGGCTTGGCATTGGACTTAAGGTGTTGGAGAAATGTTAACAGACACTGACTGGTGTGATAAGAGCAGTTTTTGCTTTGGAGTAACCAAATTGTGAAGAACTGTTTAAAATTGCGTTTTAAAACCTGAAAGTAATACATGCATATGCCAGATAATTAAAATAACACAGTATATAGTCACTCAATATTTGTTAAATGAATGACAAGTAAGTCTGAACCTTCTTCAAGAACCCACTGCGATCAATTACTTGTGTGACCCTTAAGTGGTTCTCTATTTTTATAAGCACTTTGTACCTCAGATGAGAGGATACATTGATCAGGTAGCTGTATCATGATTTATTTAACCATTTCCTTGGTAGAAATTTAGTTTTCAGTCTTGTGCTATATAAACACAAGACTTCGCCTAGAGTAAATGTCTTTGTCCATGTGTCTTTACATTAAAAATTTTTTAATTGAAATTATGCCTGAACACGGTTGACAAAATCAGTGGGACAAAGACTGTGCCACTGTAATGAAACATTCTTTTGCCTCATTCCTATCACCTTTTTGACTTCTATACTCCAGGTACAGCCTCTTTCATCTCTTAATTCTTTTAATTTCCACATGACCAAATGTGTTTCTATTGCTAGCTCTAGATTTTTTTTTTTTCTGTTTTGGACATTATTTGTTAATTCCCTAACTTCCTACTCTGAAAGATGATTTTTCTGATTACCAGTGATCAACTTTCTACTGTGGAAGATGACTGGATATTGTATTCAAAGTGCAAAATAATTTTTAGTCATTACTGTGAAGACCTAATAATGCCCATTGTCTCCCTTGAGATAACTTATGCTATTCTGAATTCTTTAAAAAAATATGTATGTATATATATCTAACATTTTATCTTAGTCTCTGGAAGCTTTTGGTGTCTTGTTTAGATAGATATCTTTACTATTTTGAAGTTTCAGTTTTGCAAGCATCTGAGATTATCTGAAAAATTGCTGGCAGTGGAATAGTTGAGGTAAAGCCTGGCACATTTAAAATTTTGATAGGTATTGTCTGGTTGTGATAAGAATTCTTTTATTCCAGAGCATCTTCTCAGCGAAGCTCTAGACATTTGAGAAAGTCTCACTTTTGACAGAAATCGGTGTCACCCTATATGTAGCGAATCTATTCTTTGAGCTCTTCCATTATAATTCTTTTGAGCTACTCCCAGCTTTGGCTATAACACTCCTCTCCCTGCTCCTTCCCCTAACTCACACATGCACGTACTTTTCATTCACTCTTATAGTGTCTTTTCTAATTTATTAACAGCAATAAAAAATATTTTCAAGGTCATTAATTAAAATAATTACTATAGTTGACCAGTTATTCATAGTACTAGATTCATTGCTAATTGCACGGTAGTATCTTGTTGCTGGGGTGAAGGGTAAGAACTGTAGACCAAGAAATTCAGAGTCATTTTAGAAAGGAAATTTAAGTTTATAAATAGAATCAAGTCATTGAGTCAAGTATTGGCAGAGAGAGCCAGAAGGCTGTGGGCTGCATCCGGAGGGTACACTTCCATTGAGAAATAGGAAAAGAAGCGGCTGAGGAAGTATTAAACTCAGCAAATTAAGAAAATTAAAACTCAGGGAAGGTTTCAGGAAAGAAGGTGAGGTTGATGTTATTTCACAGGGATGTCGGGGAGAAGGAGGACCAAAACATGTTTTGGTGAGCAGTGTGAACAGAGTGATGGGAGTTAAAGCTAGGAAGAAAAGGCATATTATCTAAGGGGCCCCCAGCCTCCAGGATCTAACACCTGATGATCAGAGATGGAGCTGATGTAATAATAATAGAAATAAAATGCACAATAACTGTAATTCTCTTGAATCATCCCCAGACCCCACCTACTCCCCCACTAGTGCATGGAAAAATTGCCCTCCACAAAACTAGTCCCTGGTGCTATAAAGGGTTGGGGACTCCTGGATTTGCTGGTAAAAGTGAAAGTGGAAATGAAGTCTCTCAGTCGTGTCCGACTCTTTGCAACCCCATGGACTGTAGCCTACCAGGCTTCTCCGTCCATGGGATTCTCCAGGCAAGAATATTGGAGTGGGTTACCATTTCTTTCTCCAGGGGATCTTCCAGACCCAGGGATCAAACCCGGGTCTCCTGTATTGGAGGCAGACGCTTTAACCTCTGAGCCACCAGGGAAGCCAGGGAAGGATTTGCTGGTGAGATTCCTTATTTAAGATCTTAAATATACAAGAAAGGGAAGAGGTAGGGCGGAAGGTAGAGTGGAGGGTAGAGTCTAAAGGTTTTTTTTTTTTTTTTTTTTTTTTTTATGTTGCAGGAGAGATTACCTTTGCATGTTTAGATGCAGCTAGAAGTTGAAAGGTGGCTGTAGTCATGTGAATAGACTGTTTTAGAAAGCAGAGAAGATAAGGGATCCAAGGACAACTCTGAACCTGGAGGATGAGGAAGTAGGAATAAATCTGGTGGGAGAAAGCTCACACTGGCTTCAGTAAGATTAATGGGATTTAGAGCTTGGGCATTGCTTTAATAGTCTGTTCACTTGTTTGTTTACTCACAGAACATCTACTACATCATTTTGGTAGAGATACAACGGTGAGGAAACTACCTGATGAGTTTTAGAGACAAGTTTGTATATATTTCTGTCTTTTTATAGTGGTCATTCAGAGCCTGAGTGCAGGCATAGAAAGAGCTGACTGGGGGGCCTGTCTAGCACTGTAGATTGGCAGTCTTCGGTGTCTGAGAGGTTAGTAGAATTGGGGTGATGGTGAAGATGGTGCTGAAGCATGTAAAACTCTGGCCTGGGCTGGTAGGGAATCCAAGCAGCTAATACTGAATGGAAGTCTTTCCAGATGGAGAGCAGCCTGAATGTGGAGGTTTGGTCAGGGTGATGGGGTAAAAGAGACGGAGGATATTATGATAAGAGGACTTTTGGTCACACCACTTTTGAGATCTCAGAAGCAGAGCTTGTAATGAAGTAGAATTTAACACACTTATTCGGAGATCAGAGATTAGGTTTCATAGCTCAAATAATGAACAGAAATTATAGGACTAGGATGAGCATTGTAGCAGAAATATCTGAATTGCCTGAAGTTGCCGGTACAAGTCATATTTTTATCAGTATGTTCTATGTAGTGTGATAGAGAAATCAGATATTCTGAGTTTTTAAAAAGTGATGGGTTTTATAATGTCAGTGAACACCATTTTCAATATCTTGAGAATAACATTGTGGGTGTGCTCTGTTTTTAGCACTCTTGCTGAAAACTCAATTTCACTTTAATGTTCATATCTATTAAAATGCAGTGTGATGCATTTGATCTTTCAAGAAACATAGGAAACTATTTTTATTGATATGTGAGATGTGTGCAGAGATAATTGGATAATAATGATGTAAACACCTAAAGGTCCTAAGGTTAGTATAATAAACCAAAAAAAGTTCATTTTTAAAAAGCTTTACTTCTCCTGTTTTTTCTTGCCACATTACGCCCTCTGACTAATGACTTGATCTGTGTTTGTTAAGTAGCTTTACCCTCTTAGGATTATCAAACTTAGCAGGTGTTTTTTGATGGACAATGCTGAGGATACTTAATTTTCTGCACACTGCCAACCTGATGATTCCTATTCCCAGTTGCTTTAAAGAATAAAACAATTCCCTGTAAATAAAACAATTTCCTGTAAATTGCTGTGTTTCTGAAAAGACATCTGTAAAAAATAGATGGCTACTTGACAATAACTGGAAAGCAGTTTTTTTTTTTAAATGGGAAACCATAAATTTTTCTGGTCAAGGGGACCAGATGTCCTATTTTTCTATGACAGTCTTGGTTTACACCTGCTCTTCTGTCTAGTTATCACTCCCCTTTACTCTCAGAAGTATTTTCATTTGGACAGTACACTGTATAGTCATTCTATTTGTGAGTCTCATTTTGAGATTTATGGTCTACATTTTGAATCATGAATTGAAAGAAGTGGCCAGTGGTTGGTTTTACTTGAAAGAGATTCAGAGATATTGAGCAAAGTTGCTTCTTTCTATGATTTCACAGCGTATGCATTATGAAAAGTGTTACAGTTTGTCCTGAGTTTGGTAGTTGCTATTTGAATTCAGCAGATATGTGATGATACAACATTTAATCAGGGAGTTATATCCTTTCAAATGCATATGACCTTAATATCTTATGTTTTGAGAAACAAGGACAGTAGTGTTGGGTCTTGGACTTGTGAAATGTTGGGTAAAAAATGTTTAACAGTGACCTAAGTCTTGATTATTTTTCTTTCTTCAAACAGCACTAATATTCTGAGGGAGCCTGTGTGCTTAGGCGGATGTGAGCACATCTTCTGTAGGTAAGTAATGATAGCTTATGATAGACACACACATTTCATGTAAGTGTATTTTTTTTACTAAGATAATAGTCACGTGATCATGTCGATACTGGTATTACTTTCTGTTGTATAATTCTCATGGACTGCAAAATGACTTACTGTACATTATCTCCTTTTGATCCTTTTATCTGTCTTAATTTACAAATCAGAAGCTAAAAGGTCAAAGAGGATAACTTATCGACAGGTACAAAGCTTAGAAAATAGCTTTACTAAGTTTGGGGAGAAAATTAATTACTATATAATTCAAATATGCCTCTCTTACTCTTCCAGTTAGTTTTGAATCTAGGCCTCTGCAAACTGTGAAACCTAAGTTCTTATCATTTACTGTATTAGTTTCTGAAGGCTGCCATAACAGGGTGCCAAAAGCCAGGTGACTCTGAGAACAACAGAAATTTATTGTCTCGCAGTTGTGGAGCCTAGAAGTCTGATAGCGAGGTGTTAGTGAGGTCGGCCCCTTCTGAGGGAGGTGAGGGAGTATCTGTACCATGCCTCTCTCCTACCTTCTGGTAGAAGATCTTTGGTTTCTGGCAATGATCCTTTTAGAGGTACATCACTCTGCTCTTAGCCTGCAAGTTCACATGGCAGTCTCCCTTGTGTGCCTTTTGTTGTTGTTGAGTCACCAAGTCATGTCCGACTCTGCAATTTCATGGATTGCAGTAGGCTAGGTCTCCCCGTCCCTCACCTTTTCCCATAGTTTGCCCAAGTTCATGCCCATCGCATTGGTGCTGCCATCCAGCCATCTCATCTTCTGTTGCCCTCTTCTCCTTACACCATCAGTCTTTTCCAGCATCAGAGTCTTTTCCAATGAGTGGGCTGTCTACATCAGGTGGCCAGAGTAGCCTGTTTGTGTCCAAATGTCCACTTTTTATAAGATTAAAAATACCGGTTGGTTATATTGGATTAGGGTGCTCACCCTAATGATCTCATCTATACTAGATCATTTACGAAGACCTTGTTTCCAGATAAGATCACAGGTCCTAGGGTTTAAGACTTAAGCATCTTTTTATGGGGGGACACAATTCAAGCCATAACAGTTGCTATGAAATTATATTCACTAAAGCCCTGGCTGAGTGATTAGAATGTTAGATTTTCATCTCATCTTATTTCTTATTCAAGAGGAAATCAATTAAAGGAGTGAATGTCTTAGTTTAATTGTCTGTGAGACAGGGTTAATATATCCTCCTTTGAATCAACCTTTTAATTATTTCAAATTATGACTGTGATTATCTGGCATGAGCAAACTGCGATATGAAGTTTAAGCACGTATGAAAGTAATTTACCATGTGACTTGGGTTCGCTGGGGACTGTGGGAGGTGGCTGTGGTTAGGGTCTGGATTTGTTTCTATGTAGAAACATAGGTCTGCTCCATGGGGCACATCCGGCAGGAGGATGGGGTAGGAAAGAGTATCTCTTGCCTACCTGATAACTCCATTTAGATGATGAAGTGGGATTCCAGGCTTGGTATGTTGAGAGCCGATCTGTTGCTTGTCCTTGCCTTTACCCTGTTCCTGCCTTGGTAATCTTCATATCAGTAAATGGTGCCGTTGGAGTAAATGGTGCCATTGGAATAAATGGTACCAAAGTTGCTCAAAGCAGAAACCAGTAGGCACACCTGGCTGCTGTTTTTCTTGCTTATCCCATATCATAACGTTCTCAGTTCCACCTGAAAATGTACCCTAAGTCTTCCATTTTCCCACTTTTCTATTTCCTGTTTATGCTTTTGTCCAAGCCACCATTAAATGATCTCTCCCTGGCCTATTGTAAAACGATCAGAACAGGTCCCCTTTTCCATTTTCTACATTCTTGTGAGTGATCTTTTGAAAATCTGAATCACATTCATATCATTACCACTCTTAAAATCCTTCAGTGGTTTCCTTTTACAATCAGAATACTCTGCACTGGGGTCCACAAGACTGCACAGGGCAGAGTCTCTGACTGCCTCTCGGACCACGCTGTTCAGCCACCGTCTCCTTTTGGTTCATTAAACATGTCAAACTCACTCCTGCCCCAGGACTTTTGCACTCACTGATTTTTCCATCTGAACTGTACTTCTGCCAGATTTTTGTGAGGCTAGCTTTTCATCAGTTGTATTTCAGCTCAAATATTACCTTCTTCAAATGTCTCCCATAATGCCTGTCTAAAATTCTGTCTGCCAGATTTTTGTGAGCCTAGCTTTTCATCAGTTGTATTTCAGCTCAAATACTATCTCCTCCAAAAGGCCTCCCATAATGCCTATCTAAAATTTGTCTGCTCCCTGCCTCCACTCTGGAATAAGAAGATTTATTTCATTTCAGGGTTGTACTCACTGTACATAATAGATCAGTTACACATCTAGAGCGTAACAAACTTGAAATTGTATGTAAAGCATGTGTATGTGTGTGTGTTCCATACCTTTAATTGGATTCTGAAGGGATCTGTGATTTAAAACAACCAATGAAAGATTAAGAGAGGCATGAGAACCATCTTGAAAGAGAAGATGGTCATCTGTATGTGAACAGAAGAGAGAACTGATTCAGTGTAGTGTTGATTCATTTTCATTATGTGGTGCCAAGAATTAGGGTAGCTGTTTGTGTTTCCTGGTGATTTGGAGATATTAAAGCTGTTGGCCAGTGCGGTAAATGCCGTGAAGTTTTGTTTTCATTTTGGGGCATTGTGCTGTGCATCCCTGTGGAATCTGTTTCCCAACCAGGAATTGAACCTGGGCCATAGCAGTGAATGCCTGGAATCCTAACCACTAGGCCACCAGGGAATTCCTGCCATGCAGGTTTTTAAAGAATTTAATTTATTTATTTTAATTGGAGGCTAATTACTTTACAATATTGTGGTGGTTTTTGCCATACATCGACTTGAATCAGCCATGGGTGTACATGTGTCCCCCGATCCTGAACCCCACTTCCTTCTCCCTCCCCACCCCATCCCTCTGGATGTCCCAAAGCACTGGCTTTGAGTGCCCTGCTTCATGCATTGAACTTGCACTGGTCAGCTATTTTACATATGGTCATTTACATGTTTCAGTGCTATTTTCAAGTCATCCTACCCTCGCCTTCTCCACCATGCAGTTTTAAAAGATGACTTTAATATGTCGCAGTGGAGCTGAAGCCTTGGAGTCAAGGGAACGTTGGCAGGAACACAGGTCTTTATCTTACTGACACATTCTGGCAGCTTCAGAATATCATACTTTCATGCCAGTCCCTGATAAAAGTAGTTCATGAACTCTCAGATGTAAATCTTCAAGATATGTGGCAGGAGGACCCAGACATTTTGGACTTAAACCACTTTGCATTCTTGAAAATTGAGCCCCACAAAGAGCTTTTGTTTATGGGTGTGTGTTTTTCCCATGTAAAACTGAGACATTTAAACAATACTAATTCACTTAAAAATAACAATAAACACATTGCATAGTAGTATTAAAGAACACTTTTTAAGGGAAAGTAATTTTGGCAAACCAAAGAAAAAATGGCAGGGTGGCACTGTTTTTACGTTTCAGCAAATTTCTTTGTTTTGCTGAGTAGCTGCTACTAAGTCACTTCAGTCGAGTCCAGCTCTTTGCGACCCCATAGACAGCAGCCTACCAGGCTCTGCCGTCCCTGGGAGTCTCCAGGCAAGAACACTGGAGCGGGTTGCCAGTTCCTTCTCCAATGCATGAAAGTGAAAAGTGAAAGTGAAGTCACTCAGTCATGTCCGACTCTTAGCGACCCCATGGAATGTAGCCTACCAGGCTCCTCCGTCCATGGGATTTTCCAGCAAGAGCACTGGAGTGGGGTGCCAGTGCCTTCTCCTTTGCTGAGTAGAAGATAGGTTAAATATTCTGAAGGGGGCTTCTGTGGGAGGAGTCCTCTGCCTGTAGACAAGAGGGTCACAGGAAAAGGGGTGTGGTGTGTGGAGGAGATGTGGCTGTTATGGCTATTATTTTACCTCTTCCTGCTGCAGCCCATCTGCTGCAGCTAAAGAAGGTGCGGAAGGTTTTTTATTTGTTTTTTCAGCTGTGCTGTACAGCTTGCAGGATCTCAGTTCCCCAACCAGGGACTGAACCTGTGCTCTGGCAGTGAGTGGCTAGAATCCCAACCACTCGGCCACCAGGGAACTTCCACCATGCAGTGTAGAGGGTTCTTGTTTCGGGATTCACAGATAGGTTTCAGGGGGGAATTGTGAACACAAGCTTGTGCACATCTTCATCGGAGTCATAAATGGTGTTGTTGTGTTGGGTTGTGTTGTGTTTAGTTGCTCAGTCTTTGCGACTCCATGGACTGTAGCCTGCCAGGCTTCTCCATCCGTGGGGATTCTTCAGGCAAGAATACTGGAGTGGGTTGCCATGCCCTCCTCCAGGGCATCTTCCCAACCCAGGGATCGAACCGAGGTTTCCCGCATTACGGGCGGGTTCTTTACCGTCTGAGCCACCAAGAAATTTAATAAAAGCCTTTCTAGTTATGAGATTATAACTCTTGGGCAGATAATCTGAGGTCATTTAACTGCATCTACAGATTAAAAGTACCTGAAAGAACCAAAATCTTTTCTCAAAAACTACTTTAAAAGCCTTTAGACACTTGTACACAAATAAAAGAAAAAATACTTTTACCTTTGTCTTTGCAGTAATTTTGGGAATTTCTATGAAGCACAGTGTTAGGTTTAGAATAGGCAAGATTCATGTGCATGGCTTCTATGCATTAGGGACTAATTTTTTTTTTTTTAAATCTCCCTCTGTACTCCCTTTTGGAGAAGGCAATGGCAACCCATTCCAGTACTCTTGCCTGGCAAATCCCATGGACGGAGGAGCCTGGTAGGCTGCAGTCCATGTGGTCGCTAGGAGTCGGACATGACTGAGTGACTTCACTTTCACTTTTCACTTTTATGCTCTGGAGAAGGAAATGGCAACCCACTCCAGTGTTCTTGCCTGGAGAATTCCAGGGACGGCGGAGCCCAGTGGGCTGCCATCTATGGGGTCGCACAGAGTCAGACACGACTGAAGCGACTTAGCAGCAGCAGCAGCAGTACTCTCTTTAGAAGCTATAGATTTATCTACAGGGAAAAGTTAGACAGACTTTTGTCTGGCCAGGTATAGTCTCTTCGTAGCAGTTACATAAGCAACTTTAGATGTGGATTGCGTGATGTGTGTATTAGTGTCATATATTCTTTCAAAGACACTACTTTAATATTTTATGATTGACCAATGTTTATTAGAACAGCCTCTGCTTCATTTACTTCTGTTCATACTGTTTATTTTTTTGAATTTAGATCCTGCTGAATGTGTGTTGATATCTATATATTTTTTGATCCTTTTTAAGTTATTGTGTAAGTGACTGCATTGGAAGCGAATGTCCAGCGTGTTATACCCCAGCCTGGATACAAGATGTGAAGATAAACAGACAGCTGGACAGCATGATCCAGCTCTGTAATAAGCTTCGGAATTTGCTGCACGACACCGATCTTTCAGGTAAGAAGAAAGTATCACTGTCTCTCTTAAATAACTGAGGTTCATATTGATTTTATGAATGTATAAAATATGAGTGACTTATTTCAGATTTGAAGGTTTATAGTGTTATGAATAAAGAGGTGATAGGTACCTTAGAGATAAGTCTGACTCCCTTATTTTATAGATGAGAAGCCAGGGTCCAGAGAAGTTAAAGATCTTGCCTGAAGTCTCCCATACAGTTAGTACCAGAAGCAGGAGAAATAAAGCCTATTTCTTTTGATTGTCAGTTCAGAGATTTTTCCTCACCTACACTACCCGCTTTTTCAATTCAGTTCAGTCACCTAGTTGCGTCTTTGCCACCCCATGGACTGTAGCACGCCAGGCCTCCCTGTCCATCGCCAACTCCTGGAGGTTACTCAGACTCATGTTGATGGAGTCAGTGATGCCATCCAACCATCTCATCCTCTGTCGTCCCCTTCTCTTTCTGCCTGCTTTTTACTGTTAAATAATTTCTGTATAATATATATGCAGTAGTGATTTTTGTCTCTAGTAATAATGATTTTGTCCTTAAAACTCACTTAAATATCATTTCACAAGACAGAATGCAACCTTCTGTGTATCACTTTCCTACAGATTTATTAGATGTGCACATTTTGAAAGAGCAAAACCTAATATTCATTTTCTTTTCTATTTAAACAGAGGCTAATGTTTTTCAAAATTGTTCTTAGGCTCTGTGTATTAACTATGTATCTTCCCATTTTGCTTTCTGCCGAGAGCTAATCAGCTGTGGAAAGAAAGTAAAGCATTTTAAATCTTCATAATCAGATATTAGAATTGTTTTTTTATTGACTAGGTAATACCATGTTAGCTTGTGTTTATGGGAGAACCTTTTCTTGACTGGTAGGATGCCATGAATGATTGATTAAGCTATATAAAATAGTAGAATGTCTATTTTTTAAAATTTATGATCTTATTTTCCAACATGATACGTTATTGTCAACTACTGAAGGTGAAGTTGTTTGGGCAAAATAAAGAAATAAGACAACTACTTTGAGTCTTACTGACCAGGTCCATATTTTTGAGAAGACTTGGAACCATAGTTTACCAAAGAAAAGTTTTCTTTACCTAGTTTGCTGATTATTGTATTAGATTCTATTCTTTCATGATAAAATGTGCTATGGTTATAAAGTTTTGCTTATTTTCAGATATAATTTTATATGCACATGTTTTTAAAAGGACTTACCTTTAAAAAATAACGTAACCCTATATAAAGGCACAATGAGGAAAAGTTTTATTAGTTCATCTGTGTTCTTTTCCTTCTTTATCAGAAGCAGTGCTGATAGTGCTTTATATTTAGAAAAGATGGGCATATGATCTGTTCCCTCCCCATCCCTATACCATTGATTAGGCAGGAATTCTTAATCAACAGTCCACGCATCTTTAGCAGTGTTGAGGGTGGGGATTAGTGATTCTCTTAAGTGTATGATATGAAAAATGTCATGTCTCTGTGAAAGTGGCTTGCATCAGGTTATAAAGATGTGTGGCCTTTTAGGAATGTCGGCCAGGCGTTGAAATTTGGGTGCTATTTTGTTCGTGGCTGTCATGATGTTCTGATTTGATTCTTCTTCAGCTGCTGTATAGTCAGATATTAGCTTACTAGGACTGCTGTAAAAAAGTCCCACAGCCTGGATGGGTTAAACAATAGAAATTTATTATCTCATAGTTCTGAAGGCTAGAAATCGAAGGGTAGGTTAGGTTGGTTACTTTGAGATCTGTGAGGAAAAGATGAGTGCCAGGCTTCTCGCTTTGATGTAGAAGGTGGTTTTGTGGTGTTCTCCATATATGCATGTTTGTGTCAAATTTCCCTTTTTTGTTTGATTATGGTTTATATTACACTAGAGCCCCATCTTCCTCATCTTAACTAATTATATGTGCAATGACCCGGTTTCCAAATAAGGTCATGTTCTAAGGTAATGGTATTAGGACTTCAAAATGTGAATTTTGGGAGAGACCCAGGTTAGCCCATAAAGAAGCACTGTGACACCTCTGATGGTACTAATGAGGGAGCAGAATAACCTTCAGTGGGTTGCTTGTAGTCACTTCTGGCTCACTGAGGTCTGCGTGCCATGTGATGCCAAAAGGAATCAGGGGGCTCCTCAAGAAATTTTACTATTAGTGATGTTTGAGTTATCAGTATGGTTTTCACATTTCATGGACCTTGGAATATATTAAATGCCTTGATATTTCATCATTAAAAAAGAGATGTAGGAAAATTGCCGCGTAGAGAACAAGTTTTCGTGTGGAACCTGAGGCCTTCTGGAATTCTGTCTTTCTCATCTAAGAGCAGAGGTGGAGCGTGGGGAGTGAATTATAGTAATTCACTTTCCAAAGGCCATTTTGTGTTTATTTTCCTTATTATAATGAATGATGATTACATTAGTCATTACCAGACTTGAGCTGTGCTGGCTTTAACATTTTACTTATTTTAAAATGAATTGAGATTTCACTGTTTACCTAACCTATAATCACAATTTTGGAGAAGGCAATGGCACCCCACTCCACTACTCTTGCCTGGAGAATCCCTTGGATGGAGGAGCCTGGTGGGCTGCAGTCCATGGGGTCACTACAAGTCAGACATGACTGAGAGACTTCACTTTCACTTTTCACTTTCATGCATTGGAGAAGGAAATGGCAACCCACTCCAGTGTTCTTGCCTGGAGAATCCCAGGGACGGGGGAGCCTGGTGGGCTGCTGTCTATGGGGTCGCACAGAGTTGGACATGACTGAAGCGACTTAGCAGTAGCAATCGCAATTTTAGGATTTTTATTCTGTAGGTGTGAGGAGCCTGAGGGCCTAGGTTATGCAGGATGGTCATATTGTCAGTGTCTTGCCTATTGTTTTATCATTTAGCACAATACTTTTGTTAGAAGTGTGGGTAGTTTGTTGAATTGTGTTAGAAAAAAATTGGCAGTGTTAAGACTAATTCATATCCTAGAGACTAAACTTAATTAAAACAATATTAAATTCTTACATTTTGGTTTCAATAATCCATTTTATAATGGTAACATCTCTTGCTATATTTAGAGAAGATGAAATGTATCTAGAATATAAATATATTGAAGTATAAATTTCTATCTGGATGTGTTATTTCCATGGTACAAAGTATTTTCTACTTCTTGTAAGTTGCATCATTATCACCTTTTCCTCTCAAGGTTTAGCCACCCAAAACAGATATAGTCTTGAAGGGAATTGAGGTGGTTTCTTTTGGTATATCCCTTTGTGTCTTTATAGTTTATGCCATATATTTTTTATCTAGCAAGTACTTCTAAAGCCAAAATATTATAAGGCAAACTAGATGACTATGTAAAGGGAACTAACAGTTGGTGACAAATAATGGTTCATTCTCTTTGTAATGAGGAACTTGGAAAATAATATCATTATAAGATAAAAGTATTAGATTAAGTGATTCCTGAGTTCTAGCTCCAAAATCATATGGTTCTATTAAATGGTAATCTGTTGAATATGATTAATTAAGTGGAATGGTTGGACATAGCCACATTTTCTCTATTTTTTTAAAACCTGTAATTCACAATTTATCTTCCAAATGAACCTTGTTACCTTCATTTACTATAAAATATATAATTACTGTAATTAAAATGGGTAATTAGGAAGAACTTGTCAAATCATGGACATGGTATATGGTATACTGGAGACAAAGAAGCCTAATTTATAGTAATACTTTCTAAAAGGAGCTTTTAAATACTTGAACAGATTTTTCTTGGTTCAGTGTTCTTTAAAGAGAAGAGATTGTCATAAATTTTTCTGACAACCATTTATGGGTAATTTTACCTTATTCTTTAAAACATAATCTGCTTTCTAAGAGTGGCATTAAACTTTAAAGTTTTTATTTTCTCTTGCTCCTCTTCTTATTAAATCAGACATTGCAGGTGCTGGTCAGGTTTTGTGAAGCATATGTTGGTGTTGGTGACATTAAAGAAAAAAACAGCAACACTTTGATTATGCTTTTATGGGTCTCAATTTTCCTTTCTGTTAGGAAAGGTTTTGGGAGAGATGCTGGTCTTTCTGTAGCGAATTGCATAGTGTTTCATATATACTATGACTTTTTTATAATAGATGAAGATGAGCGTTTGAATAGCTGTGTCACTGCTGTTTTGTTTTAAATAGAGCTGAATACTTCTTAACTTACAAAATAATCATTCTTTAGTGAAGGCGTTAATGTTGCACAGATGGTAGCAAAGTACTTTCCTTTGATTTTTAATAAGGGACTAGTTTGTCAAAGAGATTTCTCAACTTCTGTTGTGAAACCTATAATAGAGAATAATTTGAAAGGCACACAGTGTACATCATTATAATCCTTTGATGTAGATTAATGATAGCTAAATCACATTTGTTAATTGCTTCCCTTTTCTATAGTTTATTATTAAATTTTAAGAAAAACTCTTGGCTAAGCAGCTCCTTAGCAGCATGTATGTCTCTGTTCCTCAGTGTTTTGTGGAGTACTCAGAAATACTTAAATTCAGAGAATAGAATTCTTTTAAATGTCATTAAGAAATTTACTATGTAGAGGAAGAACCAATATTTTTCTTCATGAAATGAATATGATAATTTATGCTTAACAGCATTCACCCATAAAACCTGTTGTAGCTGTTGATAGTTTGATTTATGTTCCAACAGTAGTGGTGGTTTCTCTTTTTACACTCTTAACTTAGTTATGCTGTGTAAAATCCAAAACTTAAAATCGTGTTTGCTGTAGTCATTCTTGCTTAGTTAGGACAAGATGCATAATGAAAATCATCCTGAGTAAATTTATTACTGGATGATTAGTGAGATTAGTAATATTATTGTGTACATGTAAATTACATGAATATATGCTATCTTCATTTACTCCTTTATTTGTGTTCCGCATTTCAAAGTCTGTTGCTGATTATGTTGTTACTGAAGAAAACGTGTGCTCCTCAGTTTGAAGTTCTGTTGTCTTTTTTAGGTTTAGATCTTTTTTTTTTAGTTAATAATGTTATTACTACCTGCAAGTCTTAATTTTCCCTTAAAATGCCTAATTCTACATTTTGTAAGTATTATAACTGTTAAGGACTTCAGAATTCAATGTTTTTAATTGAAAATGTCATCAGCTGTGTTTAATATTAAATTAAAAAATCAAGTATGAGTTTTTAGAGACTAGCAAGGATTAACCTTTAAGTCTTTGTAATTCTGAGTCTTTCTTAAAAAGTAATCCTGATAACATTTCATCTTGACCTTTTCTCTCAACTCCAGATTTTGTTAGAAAGGACTTAGTTTTGAAATCTATTTGTCACTGCAGAGAAAAGTGACATTTAGATGTTGAATTTAGATGTAAAGTCTGTGAGAATGGATCTTCATTTGTATTGCCTTTATTTCCAAGATCCTGTCTTAATTGCACTTTTCTGAGCAACAGTTTAGTTCAGATTGGAAAAGGGTGTAAGAGGGTCTGCTCTCACTCCGATACCTTTTTCTCCTTCCAGCTGGCTTATTGTTAACTGACTTTTCAGTGAAGTGGGTTCCTTTTCCATTCCTAGGAGGAAGGAATAGCTTCCTTGGAGTGAGTGGGGTTTCACTGAATTTTTTTTGCTTAGCGGGGATCATATCTCTGAAATTTCTCCAGAGATAAATACAAGTTGATTTTCAAAATCCAGTGTTTCATTTTTCTTAATCTGTCTAAAGTGCTGTTTTTTACTTGGCAGATCTATTTATAAAGATAAGAATTTTGTACTTAGGAAACATGAGGTGAAAGAACACACCAAAGGGGTTTTGAACTTTAGAGAAGATCTGAGAGTTTATTAATCCTCTCATGTATCAGAATAATTTTAAACTGTTCTTTGTGAATAAAGAGTATCTAAAAGGAGTTCAAAAATAATATTTCCTAACTTCATTTTCTCTTGCTAATATTTTAAGACATGAGAAATGTTGAAATGTATTCCCCGAAACAATAGAAAAATGAAATTAAAATTACTGTGTATCTCTTTAAGTATGAAAGCTTCGTAGGAATAACACACTTGACAGTTTCACTGTGGTAACATCCATACACGCTTACTTCCTACTCAGTGGCTGTTACCAGTCCTTAGGAGTAAGATGCATAGGTAGGTTTTCTTCTTAAAGCAACTTAATGTTAGAACTTCATTAAAATTTTTCTCTAGATTCCATAATGTAAGAAAGATTTTATATAGAACTCTTGGAAAAGAGTCTGCCTGGCAATGCAGGGGACACGGATTCCATCCCTGGCTCGGAAGGTGCCCTGGAGGAGGAAATGGCAACCTACTCCAGTATTCTTCCCTGGAGAATCCCGTGGATAGGGGAGCCTGGTGGGCTACAGTCCATAGGGTCACAAAGAGCCAGACACGACTGGGCACTCATGCATGCTCCAGGTTGAATGAAGAGTGACCTTTCAAGAGAAAAGCATTAGTCAAATGACTTCCTTATTCTTTTTTAAAACAGGACAAATAAGACCTATTCTACTTGTCATGGTTAGTTATGGGAGACTCAGTCTATGTCAGTTCAGGGAGTAAGCACCAGGAGATGTGAAGTTGCTTGTTGGTCATGGTCAGTCCTGTCTGGTGGTCCTGGTGATTGTGGTTTTTCCAGTTTCTCTGTTTTTCTGGTGTTCTTCTGCATACCTGAAGTGGCCTCTTGATAATCCATTGTGTGTGAAGAGAAGAGTATTGGATTGGGAGCTGGGAGACTTCCTCTTTCTTTTTAACGTTTAATTCCTTATATTTAAAATGAGAGAATTGGACAGTTTCTCAACTTTCTTCTGGCCCTTAAATTGAATTCTAACCTCCCTTGAATAAATACCAGTCAAGATTTAAGAGAACGTGAACGTGAAAGTGAAGTCGCTCAGTCGTGTCCAACTCTTTGCGACCCATGGACTGTAGTTGGCCAGGCTCCTCCGTCCATGGGATTTTCCAGGCAAGAATACTGGACTGGGTTGCCATTTCCTTCTCTCGGGATCTTCCTGACTCAGGGATTAAACCTGGGTTTCCTGCATTACAGGCAGATTCTTTACCGTCTGAGCCACCAGGGAATTTAAGAGAACATTCCAAATAATTTATTCATCAATTCATCAGTGTTTTCTGAGCACTGTTTATGTGCTCACCACTGTGCTGGGCTGACTGGGTTGGTTTTACCTGTCCATATGGAGTGAGAAAACAGAATGTTAAGGGAATATTTTTGAATAAAGGTTGACTCATTGGAAAAGACCCTGATGCTGGGAGGGATTGGGGGCCAGAGGAGAAGGGGACGACAGAGGATGAGATGGCTGGATGCCATCACTGACTTGATGGATGTGAGTCTGAGTGAGCTCCGGGAGTTGGTGATGGACAGGGAGGCCTGGCCTGCTGCGATTCATGGGGTCACAAAGAGTCGGACACGACTGAGCGACTGAACTGAACTGAATGGGCTTAAGGGCAAAAACAAAACAAGAGAGCTTGAAGAGAGAGCACTGCCAGAATCAGAAAGTGAATTCCATACAGTTCATTCCCTATTTCTGGAGCCTCTGTTAATAGGCAAGATTGGTAGGTCTGAAAGAATAAAATACACATAAAGATTATACTATAAGTTGTGTAAAGAAAAGAAAGCTCCCTTCCCCTTATGTGCCCTCTACTCACCCTGCTGGGCTTCCCTCATAGCTCAGTCAGTAAAGGATCTGCCTGCAGTGCAGGGAACCCAGGTTCGATTCCTGGGTTGGGAAGATCCCCTGGAGAAGGAAGTGGCAATCCACTCCAGTGTTCTTGCCTGGAGAATCCCAAGGGCAGAGGAGCCTGGTGGGCTACGGGTCGCAAGAGTTGGACACGACTTAGCGACTGAACCACCACCACCGCCACTCACCCTGCTGTTACATACAGTGCTGTTTCACTTCTGACACCAGATGTGCGGGTTCCCACTCATCGAGCCATTATGTGACATCAGCTGGGTGTCAGTTTACCCAGTTCTGACACTGTCTACCTGGAGATAGTCTCAAATCTTGCAGGGTAGGGGTCTGTAAGACCGCCCCCACTTCCTCCTGGCTGCCACTCTCAGGTCCAGTTTCTGATTCTGAACCCACAGGCTATAAACCGTAGGCTCCTGTCAACACCTCGGATTTAAATAATTTGCTAGAGTGTCTCACAGAATCCAGGCATACATTTTACTTAGCAGATTCTGGGTTTATTATAATAGGATATACCACAGGAACAGCCAGACAGAAGGAGGTGCATAAGGCTAGGTGTGTTGAAGGGGCAAAGGGCTTCCATGTCCCTCCTGGGTGTACACCTTTCCCAGCACCTTCACACGTTCATCAGCCCAGAAACTCTCCAACTGTGTTTTGGAGGTTTTTTTTTAAAATGGAGACTTATTTATATAGGGGTGTGTGTGTGTGTGTGTGTGTGTGTGTGTGTGAATTGCTCAGTCGTGTCTGACTTTCTGACACCATGGACTGTAGCCCACCAGGCTCCTCTGTCCCTGGGATTCTCTGTGTAGGAATATTGGACTGAGTTGCCATTTCCTTCTCCAGAGGATCTTCACAAGACAGGAATTGAACTTGTGTGGATCACAATAAACTGTGGAAAATTCCAAAACAGATGGGAATACTGGACCACCTGACCTGCCTCTTGAGGAACCTGTATGCAGGTCAGGAAGCAACAGTTAGAACTGGACATGGAAAAACAGACTGGTTCCAAATAGGAAAAGGAGTACGTCAAGGCTGTATATTGTCACCCTGCTTATTTAACTTCTATGCAGAGTACATCATGAGAAACGCTGGGCTGAAAGAAGCACAAGCTGGAATCAAGACTGCCAGGAGAAATGTCAATAACCTCAGATATGCAGATGACACCACCCTTATGGCAGAAAGCCAAGAAGAACTAAAGAGCTTCTTGATGAAAGTGAAAGAGGAGAGTGAAAAAGTTGGTTTAAAGCTCAACATTCAGAAAACGAAGATCATGGCATCTGGTCCTGTCACTTCATGGCAAACAGATGGGGAAACAGTGGTTGACTTTATTTTTTGGGGCTCCAAAATCACTGCAGATGGTGATTGCAGCCATGAAATTAAAAGATGCTTACTCCTTGGAAGGAAAGTTATGACCAACCTAGATAGCATATTGAAAAGCAGAGACATCACTTTGCCAAAAAAGGTCTGTCTAGTCAAGGCTATGGTTTTTCCAGTGGTCATGTATGGATGTGAGAATTAGACTGTGAAGAAAGCTGAGCACTGAAGAATTGATGCTTTTGAACTGTGGTATTGGAGAAGACTCTTGAGAGTCCCTTGGACTGCAAGGAGATCCAACCAGTCCATTCTGAAGGAGACCAGCCTGGGTGTTCATTGGAAGGACTGATGCTGAGGCTGAAACTCCAGTACTTTGGCCACCTCATGAGAAGAGTTGACTCACTGGAAAAGACTCTGATGCTGGGAGGGATTGGGGACAGGAGGAGAAGAGGACGACAGAGGATGAGATGGCTGGAATGCGATTCATGGGGTTGCAAAGAGTCGGACATGACTGAGCGACTGAACTGAACTGAACTCCTGCATTAGAGGCAGATTCTTTATGGTCTTAGCCACCAGGGAAGCCTGATCAAAGTTTTGATTGACTAATTCATTGGCCTTCGGTGATGGGCTCAGCCTCTGTCCCTCTCTTCCTGGAGGTCAGGGGGTGGGATTGAAAGTTCTAACCCTCTAATCCAGGTTGGTTCCCTTGGCACCAGCCTCCAACATTAGGGACTTTCCGATATCTTATTAACATAAACTCAGGTGTGGTTGAACCAGGGCTTGTTATGAATAATAAAAGACACCAATTTTATAAAACTGGAGCTTTTTCGGTAACTAGGAACACAATTAAATGTAACAAAAGATGCCCCTTTGGTTCATATAGGAAATTTCAAGGGTTTTAGGAACTCTGTGCCTGGTACAGTGGGCTTCCCTGGTGGCTCAGTAGTAAATAACCTGCTGCCAATGCAGGAGACACAGGTTCAATCCATGGGTTGGGGAAGATCCCCTGGAGAAGGAAATGGAAATCCCCTCCAGTATTCTTGCCTGGGAAATCCCCTGGACGGAGGAGCCTGGCGGGCTATAGTCCATGATGTCGCAGAAGAGCTGGACACAATTTAGTGATTAAACAGCAACAACAACGGTGGACAAAGACCAAATGTATATTTCTTATAAATCACAGTATTACATATAGCATGTATTTAGTGAAAAGTTTTAATTTTTACATAGTGAGAACTTAGGAATTCAAGTGCCAGCTCAGTCACCAATTAGGTATATAACTTGTATTATACAAGTTTTATTTTCTTTTTGTTTAATTTACATAAGAAATATAAGAGAACATTCTATTAGCAACTGAGTAAGCAGTATGAAAGTGTGTAGAGTAACATGTGAAAGTCCCCCTCTACCCTTTATTCCCAACCAAAAAACACAAAACCTTTTTCAGAGGTACTGTTTTTAGTTAACCTTCCTAATCTTTCTTTGCATGAAATGTTCCCTTGGTATCTCTGATTTTCTTGAAGAGATCTCTAGTCTTTCCCACTCTGTTGTTTTCCTCTATTTCTTTGCATTGATCGCTGAAGAAGGCTTTCTTATCTCTTCTTGCTATTCTCTGGAACTCTGCATTCAGATGCTTATATCTTTCCTTTTCTCCATTGCTCTTCGCCTCTCTCCTTTTCACAGCTATTTGTAAGGCCTCCCCAGATAGCCGTTTTGTTTTTTTTGCATTTCTTTTCCATGGGGATGGTCTTGATCTCTGTCTCCTGTACAATGTCACGAACGTCATTCCATAGTTCATCAGGCACTCTGTCTATCAGATCTAGGCCCTTAAATGTATTTCTCACTTCCACTGTATAATCATAAAAGATTTGATTTAGGTCATACCTTAATGGTCTAGCGGTTTTCCCTACTTTCTTCAATTTGAGTCTGAATTTGGTAATAAGGAGTTCATGATCTGAGCCACAGTCAGCGCCTGGTCTTGTTTTTGTTGACTGTATAGAGCTTCTCCATCTTTGGCTGCAAAGAATATAATCAGTCTGATTTTGGTGTTGACCATCTGGTGATGTCCATGTGTAGAGTCTTCTCTTGTTTTGTTAGAAGAGGGTGTTTGCTATGACCAGTGCATTTTCTTGGCAAAACTCTATTAGTATGGCATACGGTCCCATCGCTTCATGGGAAATAGATGGGGAACAGTGGAAACAGTGTCAGACTTTATTTTTCTGGGTTCCAAAATCACTGCAGATGGTGACTGCAGCCCTGAAATTGAAAGACGCTTACTCCTTGGAAGAAAAGTTATGACCAACCTAGAGAGCATATTCAAAAGCAGAGACATTACTTTGTCGACTAAGGTCCGTCTAGTCAAGGCTATGGTTTTTCCTGTGGTCATGTATGGTTGTGAGAGTTGGACTGTGAAGAAGGCTGAGCACTGAAGAATTGATGCTTTTGAACTGTGATGTTGGAGAAGACTCTTGAGAGTCCCTTGGACTGCAAGGAGATCCAGCCAGTCCATTCTGAAGGAGATCAGCCCTGGGATTTCTTTGGAAGGAATGATGCTAAAGCTGAAACTTCAGTACTTTGGCCACCTCATGAGAAGAGTTGACTCATTGGGAAAGACTGATGCTGGGAGGGATTGGGGCCAGGAGGAGAAGGGGACGACAGAGGATGAGATGGCTGGATGGCATCACGGACTTGATGGACGTGAGTCTGAGTGAACGCCGGGAGTTGGTGATGGACAGGGAGGCCTGGCGTGCTGCAGTTCATGGGGTTGCAAAGAGTCGGACATGACTGAGCGACTGAACTGAACTGAATCTTTCATGAATTTATGAAAATATTTGAATATAAACACAATAGAATTTTTAAAATTTAAATAGGATTGTACTACTCTTAAAGTGTCTTGAGGATCTTTGCATGTTAGTTGATGTGTATAGCAGCTCCATAAGATTTTGTAGTATAAATGCTCCATAGTTAAGTGATTTCCAGTTGATAAACGCTTACTGTTTTCCTCATTTGGGCTATTACAAATATTGCTGCTGTTAACATTCACACATCCAGATTTGCAGGCACATATATGAATATATTGTATATTTTGTAAGATAGGTTACTAGAGGTAAAATTGCCTTGTGAAAGAGTACATGCATAAAAAAATTTGCAAATATTTTATCACATTGCCGTTGAACTTCCTTAGTGCACCTTGCATTTGTGATGATACTTGACAAAGGGCCCATCATGGATTCCTACACATACAGGTGGTTGCAATACAGGAAAGGAATCAGAGCTTTGGGGGATTGACTGTATATAACACTAGTACTCTTGCCTGGAGAATCCCAGGGACAGAGGAGCCTGATGGGCTAGAGTCCATAGGGCTGCACAGAGTCAGACACGACTGACGTGCCTTAGCATGCACAGAGAAAGCAGAAATGGGCCTGCTTTTTTTCCCTGGGGAAACACTGCTGCTCCCTCAGGGGTGCTTGCTGCACACAACCTGAGAAATGGCCTGGGTGAAAAGCATCCAGGGCCTTGCCTTCTTGGTACAACCCACAAGAGCATGTCAGTGTGCTCGGGAGCCTCAGCAGATTGTCCCCGCCAGCATCAGTGTTTTTTCTCTAGGTGCATCCAGTGCTATAAGCCAGAAACATGTGAATTGTTTTGTCACCTTCTTCTTTATTCATTTCATCACCAAATCCTGTAAATCTTATCTCCTAAATATTTTTCAAATAATTCTACTTCTTTCTCGACTGTCACCTCTCTAGGCTGTTATCTTCTCCTTGTATTACTACTTTGCCTCTTGACGATTATTCTTGCATCCACTCTTGCCCTCTTCCAACCTATTCTCCCACACTCCAGCCAAGAGGGGTCTTTTAAAAACACAGATATAGTCATGCCACCGGATTGCCATAAAACATTTTAGTGGTTTTCTTTTGCTCTTAGCATATGTGTTGAAGTCTTTAACATTGCCAACAAGAATTTGCATTGTCTGGTAGTTTACATATGTTCATTTTTAGTGTATAGAAATACAGTTGCAATTGAACTTGGTATATTGATTTTGTATTCTGTGACCTTGAACAGTCACTTGTTTTATTAGTGATTTTTTAAGAGATTCTTTGGGATATAGCTAATCAAGTTAGCTTTGAGCAGATATATTTTAATATCTTCTAATTCGTGTGATTTTTATCTTTTTCTTAACCTTGGTGTGCTATCACACTTTCAGTGTGATGTTGAGTAGGAATGATGAGAGTAGACATCTTTGCCTTGTCTTGATGACAGAAACAATAGGAACAAAATAGTAGTCCAGGTTTTCTTCATTAAGGATGGCACTGGCGGTGTGTAGTTTTGTAGATGTCCTTAGCAGGTTGATGAAGTTTCCTTCTATTCCCTAATGCTGAGCCTTTTTGAAAATAATGAATGGATACTGGATTTGCCCAGTATATATATTTTTCTATATCTGTTGAGAAAAACCACCTGTTTTTCTTTTTAGTTTGTTTTATAGTGAATTATATTGATTAATTTTCAAAAGTCCTCTTTTAAAATTAAGCATCATCTAATAAGTCTGTTTTTTTCTTGACTTTATTCCCTCCCCAGCTAATAAGTCTTAATTTTTTGACTACTGTTTATTAAGTCTCACCTGTTAATCTGTTTATTTAATATAGCTTTTCCCCATGGCTGTACTTCCATACAGCAGACTGTATGTTCTAATTATTTCTTTGTATATTTTGTCTTTCCCAGTGGAATGTGAGTTTCTAGAACATGGTCTAAAGTCAGATAGGACTCTGTAAATATTTGTTGAATGAGGCTATCTGCTTTCATAATCTAGGAAGGAAGGAGTTCAGTTCAGTTCAGTCGCTCATTCGTGTCCGACTCTTTGCGACCCCATGAATCGCAGCACGCCAGGCCTCCCTGTTCATCACCATCTCCCGGAGTTCACTCAGACTCACATCCATCGAGTCCGTGATGCCATCCAGCCATCTCATCCTCTGTCGTCCCCGTCTCCTCCTGCCCCCAATCCCTCCCAGCATCAAAGTCTTTTCCAATGAGTCAACTCTTCGCATGAGGTGGCCAAAGTACTGGAGTTTCAGCTTTAGCATCATTCCTTCCTTAAGAAATCCCAGGGTTGATCTTCAGAATGGACTGGTTGGATCCCCTTGCAGTCCAAGGGACTCTCAAGAGTCTTCTCCAACACCACAGTTCAAAAGCATCAATTCTTCAGTGCTCAGCTTTCTTTATAGTCCAACTCTCACATCCATACATGNCTAAGTTGGTCATAACTTGTCTTCTAAGGAGTAAGCGTCTTTTAATTTCATGGCTGCAGTCACCATCTGCAGTGATTTTGGAGCCCCCCAAAATAAAAGTCTGACACTGTTTCCACTATTTCCCCATCTATTTCCCATGAGGTGATGGGACCAGATGCCATGGTCTTCGTTTTCTGAATGTTGAGCTTTAAGCCAACTTTTTCACTCTCCTCTTTCACTTTCATCAAGAGGCTCTTTAGTTCCTCTTCACTTTCTGCCATAAGGGTGGTGTCATCTGCATATCTGAGGTGATTGATATTTCTCCTGGCAATCTTGATTCCAGCTTGTGTTTCTTCCAGCCCAGCGTTTCTCATGATGTACTCTGCATAGAAGTTAAATAAGCAGGGTGACAATATACAGCCTTGACGTACTCCTTTTCCTATTTGGAACCAGTCTGTTGTTCCATGTCCAGTTCTAACTGTGTACAGGGTCTAAGGTGGTCTCCTAACCTTGAAGAGCTTCTCCGATCCCTTTAATCTTGAGTCAGGTGGTTTCCTGGTTGCTCCTCCCTTAGGAAGGAAGGAAGAGGTACACAAATAAAAGGTGATACACCTTAGAAGAACTATCAACACAATTCTTTGGGAGTTCAAGATGGGAGAGATTAAGTTCATGTAACAAATTTCTTTTCCTTTTTCCTATCAGATTTGAAAGAAGAAACATCTAGGAAACGTTTATTTAAAGATGCACAAAATAAGAAGAATTCAATAAAAATGTGGTTTAGTCCTCGAAGTAAGAAAGTCAGATATACTGTGAGTAAACTTTCAGTGCAAACCCACCCTTCTGTGAAAAATGATGAAAATGCTCAACAGACCTCCATGTACGAATTTGTCTCTACGACCCCTCCAGTGGAGGTTTCTGAGGGGCCTAAGAAGCCTTCCACAAAATCTAGAAAAAAACAGAAAAAGAAAACTTTAGCTGAAGTCAACCAAAAATGGAATTTAGAGGCAGAAAAGGAAGATGGTGACCTTCATTCCAAAGAGGAAAGTAAGGAAAAGCTGGTATCCTTCTGTAGTCAACCATCTGTGATTCCTAACCTGCAGATAAATGGTGAAATAGACTTACTAGCAAGTGGGTCTGTAACAGAATCTGAATGTTTCGGGAGCTTGGCTGAAGTCTTTTTACCATTGGCTGAGCATATAGAGTCTCCAGAATGTGAGAGCAAGAATGAAGTAGTGACTCCCGAAAAGACAGTCTCTGCAAACTGTATTCCGTCCGAGAAATCTTTGCCATCAGGTGGTAATGGGAAGCATAGGCATCACAACAGAATTTCCAGTCCTGTTTCTAAGAGATGTAGAAGCAGCAGTCAGAGCACTGGTGGAAACTCTGTTAAGCAAACAGTGCTCTCAGAAAACATGACATTGCCTGCATGTTCTTCACCACCTTCAAACAAAAGAGTTGGGGACACATTAAGGAGAAGAAGCCATACTGTATTGGATGAATCCATTAGCCTTTCACCAGGTACACCGCCTTCTACCCTGAACAGTCCAAGTTACAGACGAATGATGTGTAGTCCCTCAGCAGCAAAGCTGTCGCCCATTAGCCTTACAGCTGTGAAGAGAAATCATCGAGGAGAGACTTTGCTCCATATTGCTTCAATTAAGGTAGGATGCTTACTGTGAAATACAGCTTCACAATGAGACCCAGTATAAAATGGTTTCTTTGGAGTTTGTGAAAAATGACATGATTACTAGGCTAATTAACCTGACCATAAGTGATACTTCCTGTGAACCGGGGAAGCAAGAATTGATAGGGACTTGAACCTTACCTCAGAGCAGGGTCCCTGGGCCAGAGGAGCATGACCTTGCAGGAGAAAACCAGTATTTCCATATTTCAGCTTCAACTTTGCCACGTGCTTTTGTTTTTTTCTATTCCATAGTGGTTTTATTTGGGCTTCCCTCATAGCTCAGTTGGTAAAGAATCTGCCTGAAATGCAAGTGACCCTGCTTCGATTCCTGGGTCGGGAAGATCCCCTGGAGAAGGGAAAGGGTACCCACTCCAGTATTGTGGCCTGGAGAATTCCATGGACTGTGTAGTCCATGGGGTCACAGAGTTGGACAAGACTGAGCAACTTTCACTTTCAATGGTTTGTTCAGTTTTTACCATTTTTTTAACCCATTCTTCTTATACTTTATGGATATAGACACAACATTGCCAAGTTTACTGCTGGCAACATGTCTTTTACCCAGCTTCTGAGCTCAGGGCAGTTCGAGAAGGCATGAGCTTCTGTATGTTTGACCCTCCTAGCGGGCCTGTGCAGAGTCCGGGAGGTCTCACTACATGGCCTGGGCATTCCTCCAGTGACTGGAAATTTGAGTGTCATGAATGACTACTGTGGTTCACCGCAGAGGGACTTCTCTGGGCCCCACAGCCAGCCTATTCCTTTCAATAGCCCATTCTTTGAGTTATGTCTGTTTATTGCCTCTGTACCTCGGAAGTGGCGATATTTGGTTTTTGGAAGCTACCTCTTTTGCTGAGCATGAGGTGTACTTGCGGTGGTTACTCTGAAAGTGACACAAGTGCTGGACATAGAGGGAGCACTTAGCTACACAGCTTTATAGCTTTGGTTTGTGAATTCATGCAGGTGTTATGAAACGATAATATAGGAAAGATTAGTACTGAATTAGGATAGCTTCTTTTTTTAATCTTACATTAAATTAACTGGGAACCTTAGGTCTTTTGCATGGGTAGAGAACTTTGGGAGGTCTGGAAAGAACCCCTCGAGATCCATGAGCATGAAGGTGGTGAGCATCATAAAATGTTTGGGAGGAACATGGAGTAGGCCGAGTCCAGATATATTCTTTCTGTGTAGAAAGGGAAAAACACAAAAATGAGTTTCTTCTAATGTTTTTCTTTTCTTTTCTTCTAATAAATGATGAATGTAGAATGCTCTTTGTCTGGTTCCCCTGTAAGACGACTATTTTCTAGGCAGTCCATATACTTTGAACAACTTGAATTTTTGGAGTTGGCTCTAGTTCCATTTTAGTCTGATTTTTGCAAGGTATGGTTTTAAAAAATCAGACTTTATTTTTTGTCTTCTTTATATGTGTGTGTATATGTGAGTTCATGTGTGTATTACAGTAGGTACAACAGTATTACATTATAGTGTTATTAATGCTTTATAGATATAAGTAGCTAGTGTAGTAATCAATGTCTTTTGTTCATTTTTCTAGCTACTACATGAATGTAGATTGCTCTAGTTTCTACATTCTGCTTTCTGGGAATTATTTTCTGACCACTAGTTAAGCATCCACTTACTCGGGTAGAGAATTTTTCTTTCAATCATAAGAATCATTTATCTTTATTAGTAGGGATCTCTAGGACCTAGAGTCCAGGCCGTGGTTTGTCAAACACTATTAAAGGAGAAATTAAAGTGAATATTTTCAGCTCTGTAGTAATATGGTCTTAACTATTCAACTCTATTTTAGTGCCAGAGTAGTCATAGACAATATTGTAAACCAGTTAAGTTTTGTACACAAAATCGGGTGTCGAGCCTTCAGGCCGTAGTTTATCTATGCTCAACATGGGCCATGGAAAAAAGCCCAGGGGAATCTTAAGGCAGGAAAATATGGTGGCATGATGCTGTCTTGGTGAATTTTCTCCATTGATAATGTTCAAGATTGCTTCAATGCAAGTTTTGTCAGATTGTCATTTTACTTAGAAATTGTAATGCCAGAACTAAAATTTTGATTCTCTCCAACTTATCAGATACTGTTTTGTCACTCACTGGCAGATTCTGATACAGTACCTTTAAGAAAAGTTAACTGATTGCTATTGTTTTTAAAATACCTATTTAACAGTAATGTTCTTTGAAAAATTTTTTATAAGTAGAATGTATGCTCCCATCTCAGCTTGATTTTAATAGGCAGAACAAATACTTGAAGAAAAATCAACGAATTTATCAGTATATTTATCTTTTTATAAATAGTATTCGTTTCACTTCCTATCTTGATTTTTTTGTTTGCAACCCAGAATGAATAATCCGTGTGTACTTGAAAACCAGTTGCTGCGGTACTGCTGTCTTGTTTATGCTTTCTATCCACCTACTTCAGAAAAGGATTTGAGGTGACTCTAAAGTTAAAACTGCATTTGACCCTTGAACAAGGCAGAGGTTAGGAGGGCTGACCTCCACACAGTCAAAATCCACGCATAACTTTGGATTCTTTAAAAAGTTAATAGCCGTCTATTGACTATTGTCCTTAATGGTAATATAAACAGTCAATGAATACATATTTTCTATAAGTATTATATACTGTAATCTTACAATAAAGGAAGCTAGAAGTGAAAGTTGCTCAGTCATGTCTGACTCTTTGGGACCCCGTGGACCATACGGTCCATGGAATATTCCAGGCCAGAATACTGGAGTGGTTAGCCATTCCCTTCTCCAGGGCATCTTCCCAACCTAGGGATCAAACTCAGGTCTCCCGCATTGCAGGTGGATTCTTTACCAACTGAACCACAAGAGAATCCCAAGGAAGCTAGAGATAAGTGTTAATTAAGAAAATCATAAGGAAAACATTTATGATACTGTACTGCTTTTATACAATACAAAATAACATTAGTTTATGTTATAGTCAATCAGTCAGTACATACATCAGTGCTGTCTTGTACGATATAAAATAGTGTACTTGGTAGATGCAGTACTAACACTAGACATCAAAAATGAAAAGATATTGTGAAAAAGAAATTCATATTTGTGAACAGGTATAATGATTCATGCATTGATGGTGAAGCAGCAGTGTGATTGCTTTATGGTAGACTAGTGTAATTGATACAGTTGCATCACTGTAGCCTAGCCTATACTCTGTAAGTGAATCATAAGATGTTTATGGCCCACAGTGTCATACTCATAATACACTGTTGGAAATATTGTTACATTTTTTAAAAAATGACTTACCTGTGATGATAGACTGATGTGCAGTTTCTCCAATTCCAAGAGAGAGGCATACTGTACAGAGAGGCATCTTGAATGATAGTGTAGTTCTTTGAGAGCAAAGTTATAAAAGTGTAAGAATACTAATGCATTATTAATTTAAATATCACCATAGATCAGGGTAAGGATCAACTGTTATCTACATATTTTTATGCATTCATGACATACCCAACTTTTCTTTATTTTTTTCGACAGTTCTATGCTACCTGGTGTGGCTGTAAGTTCTTTCAAAATGTCACAAACTTCGAAAATTTTTCCAGTATATTTATTGAAAAAAATGTGTGTTTAAGTGGACCCAGGCAGTTCAAATCTGTGTTATTCAAGGGTCAGCTATACTATAACATGGAACAAAGAGCAGGGAAAAGGAAGGAGTTACAGCAGCCGAGTCATGAATACAGATCTGATCATATTGCAGGTCGACAGAACAGATGAAGTGTTTTGCTGTCAGAGATGGGTTTTGTTGTTGTTGCTGTTATTTTCTCCAGAAACATCTTGTAAATGTGCAGCGCCCACATTCTCCTTGTTTCTGCCAGATCCGAAGAGTGCACTGTTGCATGGTGTATAGCTGGTGGATGTGCTGAGGTCTGAGAATCCCATAGGAGTTCTACTCTTCTGTTGGGCTGGTTAGCATCCCTTGCTACAGTGATGGCTTTACAGAAGGACCTTTGAGCTTGGCCACATCATTACTAAAATTCTTTAATATCTTGCCCCATACTTACTTCGGGCATCTTTGTTGGCCATAGCTATCACCCTAGTGGAAGTTACTTGTGTTTTCTTGCCCTAGCCACTTGAAATAGCTTCCTGTTGCTGTCATAGCTAGTAACCACAAATTTAGTGAGTTAAACAAGGCAAATTAGTTTTCTTACAGCTTTCTAGGTCAGAGTCTGGTATGAGTCTCACCAGACTATAATCAGTTCATCGGCTGTGTTATTTTCTGGAGGCATTAAGACAGAACCCATTTCCTTGCTTATCTGGTTTATTTGCAGGGACTGTGTACTTCCTTGTGGTTGTAGTACTGAGATCCTGTTTTCTTGCTGGCTTATAGCTAAGAGCTGTTCTCAGGTTCTAGAGACTCATTCCTGGGTATGTGACCATTTTCCTCTGTCTTCAGGCTGGCAACAACAGTACTTAATTGCTATAAGGAGAAATTTTAGGTACCTGGTTAATTCATTCATGTGTAAAAACTTAACCGTTTTGGGTGTTGTGTGTAAGTACTCAGTCATGTCTGACTCTTTGTGACCCCATGGACAGTAGCCAACCAGGCTTCTCAGTCCATGGGATTCTCCAGGCAAAAATACTGGAGTGGTTTGCCATTTTGTACTCCAGGGAATTTTTCCTACCCAGTTATTAAACCCACATCTCTTGCATCTATCACAATGGTAGGCAGTTTCTTTACAACAGTGCCACCTTGAGTAGGTATTATTATTGTACTTTACTGTCTTGTACTATTTTTATACAGATATTTATTCTAAAGAGCTTACCTTTATAAGGAAAAAGTTTTGTTTGTGTGTGAGTGTATTTGTTTTTGAAAAATTAACTTATATTGATGCCATATGCATGAATACGTGAAGAATATTTCCTTTGAATGAAAGGTTTGCAATAAGAAAATTAAGTGTGACACATGTTCCCTTTAAGGTATTATTTGAAAACATCAAGTCTGTTTAAAAATTTTTATAAGCCTTGCTAAATACTGTTTCCTCTGATTTTTCCTCCTTCTGTGGTTTAAGAGAATCTCAATTATTCTTGTAAGTTGTGAGAAGCCTAGAAGTTCTTATTACTCAGAAAATATTCTGTTTGAGAGTATTTCTGTTTTAAAGTAATTCCAAGAAATCAGAAGCAGAAGTGAATTTATTTCCTGGAAACTATATATTGGTTCAAGCTTACCCCGTTACTGTGGACCCTATCAAATTATCATAATTTTATTTATGTGCATGACATTACATCTACATAAAGGAGAAGGAGAAAATATGACAAACTTTTCAGAACTAGGGAGGAAAAAACAGATTGAGTATAAAAAACAAGCAATTTGCAAATCAGCTATACATTTCAGGGTTCAGTTCAGTTGCTCAGTCGTGTCCGACTCTTTGTGACCCCATGAACCACAGCATGCCAGGCCTCCCTGTCCATCACCAACTTCCGGAGTTTACCCAAACTCATGTCCATTTAGTTGGTGATGCCATCCAACCATCTCATCTTCTGTTGTCCCCTTCTCCTCCTGCCCTCAATCTTTCCTAGCTTCAGGGTCTTTTCAGATGAGTCAGCTCTTTGCATCAGTTGGCCAAGTATTGGAGTTTTAGCTTCAACATCAGTCCTTCCAATGAACACCCAGGACTGATTCCTTTAGGATGGTCTGCTTGGATCTCCTTGCAGTCCAAAGGACTCTCAAGAGTCTTCTCCAACACCACAGTTCAAAAGCATCAATTTTTCAGTGCTCAGCTTTCTTTATAGTCCAACTCTCACATCCATACATGACCACTGGAAAAACCATAGCCTTGACTAGATGGACCTTTGCTGACAAAGTAATGTCTCTGCTTTTTAATATGCTGTCTAAGTTGGTCATAACTTTCCTTCCAAGGAGTAAGTGTCTTTTAATTTCATGGCTGCAGTCAACATCTGCAGTGATTTTGGAGCCCCCCAAAGTAAAGTCAGTCACTGTTTCCAGTGTTTCTCCATTTATTTGCCATGAAGTGATGGGAGCAGATGCCATGATCTTAGTTTTCTGAATGTTGAGCTTTTTTTCACTCTCCTCTTTCACTTTCATCAAGAGGCTCCTTAGTTCCTCTTCACTTTCTGCCATAAGGGTGGTGTCATCTGCATATCTGAGGTTACTGACATTTCTCCCGGCAGTCTTGATTCCAGCTTGTGCTTCTTCCAGCCCAGCGTTTCTCATGATGTACTCTGCATAGAAGTTAAATAAGCAGGGTGACAATATACAGCCTTGACGTACTCCTTTTCCTATTTGGAACCAGTCTGTTGTTCCATGTCCAGTTCTAACTGTTGCTTCCTGACTTGCATACAGGTTCCTCAACAGGCAGGTCAGGTGGTCTAGTATTCCCATCCTGTTCAGAATTTTCCACAGTTTATTGTGATCCACACAGTCAAATGCTTTGGCATAGTCGATAAAGCAGAAATTGATGTTTTTCTGGAACTCTCTTGCTTTTTCCATGATACAGCAGATATTGGCAATTTGAACTCTGGTTGCTCTGCCTTTTCTAAAACCAGCTTGAACATCAGGAAGTTCACGGTTGACGTATTGCTGAAACCTGGCTTGGAGAATTTTGAGCATTACTTTACTAGTGTGTGAGATGAGTGCAACTGTGTGGTACCTTGAGCATTCTTTGGCATTGCCTTTCTTTGGGATTGGAATGAAAGCTGACCTTTTCCAGTCCTGTGGCCACTGCTGAGTTTTCCAAATTTGCTGGCATATTGAGTGCAGCACTTTCACAGCATCGTCTTTTAGGATTTGAAATAGCTCAACTGGAATTCCATCGCCTCCACTAACTTTGTTTGTACATTTCAGGGTAGTCTAGGGGTAAAATGTTAACAGAAGACACCTTTGATAATATGAAGAGGTGACTTGAAAGAAAACTACCACCAGCTAGCAACTTTAAAAGAGATTCTGCTTTTAGTTTCCAAATTGTCGCTCTAATTGTCTATGTGACTTCCATATGACTCTTTATTCCACAGTTGTGTTTATATTATTTTACAGGCTTCTTTAATATGTTTTTGTGACTGCTGTGTAGTATTAGACTGAGGATATTTTTGAGAAAGTTTTTGTGTATTTTTTGTGTATACTTTGATTTTGAAGATTGGGAATGTGTGTGGTTCTGGCAGTTCATCTGCCTCCGTATTCATGGGATTGTTTTAAAAAATAAAATTTGTATCTTGACAGATGTTCCTGAGTTCATTTGGAGCTGACTTAAACATAGTGGAACAGTAGCTAAGTGTACGCTAACTTCCACCACAGGTGTAGAATTGCTCCTCTGAGGAACTGTGGGAAAAATTTTTTTATTGGATGTGGTGCAACTGATTTGAAACATGTGGAGTGCTTGCTTTTTAGGCCCATTGAGCATTTAAGGTATTTTTGGTAATCTAGGAACTTAGGAATATATATTGCATGAAGATTTGTTTTTGTTTTTGTATTTTTGAAAACTGAGTAAACTACCATCTTAGATTTGCTGTATTTGAGAGCTAGTCTGAAACAGCCCAGGAAAAGCAAATGTTACTGTCTTGTGGGGATTTAGTGACTTCTACGTTTTCCATCCAATACAGAATAGCTTATTTCATAGAGTTGGGGCTGCTTATTTAGGAGAGAGATTTCCTTCTCCCTGAAGAAGTTCTTCTTAAAACAAATTGGTGTATGTAATTTTTATCACATGTAACTTTTATTTATTCAGCATTTCAGAGTAAGCTGTCACTTGTTTTGTTTTGTTTTGTTTTTTTTTTTTTGAGAAAATAAGCCTTGCCTTTGCCTGAAAAATAACTTTGAGAAAATAAGGTGAATATGATCACTCACACTCACCTAGAGCCAGACATCCTGGAATGTGAAGTCAAGTGGGCCTTAGGAAACATCACTACGAATACAGCTAGTGGAGGTGATGGAATTCCAGTTGGGCTATTTCAAATCCTAAAAGACGATGCTGTGAAAGTGCTGCACTCAATATGCCAGCAAATTTGGAAAACTCAGCAGTGGCCACAGGACTGGAAAAGGTCAGCTTTCATTCCAATCCCAAAGAAAGGCAATGCCAAAGAATGCTCAAGGTACCGCACAATTGCACTCATCTCACACGCTAGTAAAGTAATGCTCAAAATTCTCCAAGCCAGGTTTCAGCAATACGTCAACCGTGAACTTCCTGATGTTCAAGCTGGTTTTAGAAAAGGCAGAGCAACCAGAGATCAAATTGCCAATATCTGCTGTATCATGGAAAAAGCAAGAGAGTTCCAGAAAAACATCAATTTCTGCTTTATCGACTATGCCAAAGCATTTGACTGTGTGGATCACAATAAACTGTGGAAAATTCTGAACAGGATGGGAATACTAGACCACCTGACCTGCCTGTTGAGGAACCTGTATGCAGACTGGTTCCAAATAGGAGAAGGAGTACGTCAAGGCTGTACATTGTCACCCTGCTTGTTTAACTCCTATGCAGAGTACATCATGAGAAACACTGGGCTGGAGGAAGCACAAGCTGGAATCAAGATTGCTGGGAGAAATGTCAGTAACCTCAGATATGCAGATGACACCACCCTTATGGCAGAAAGTGAAGAGGAACTAAGGAGCCTCTTGATGAAAGTGAAAGAGGAGATTGAAAAAGTTGGCTTGAAGCTCAATATTCAGAAAACTACAATCATGGCATCTGCTCCCATCACTTCATGGCAAATAGATGGGGAAACAGTGACTGACTTTATTTTGGGGGGTTCCAAAATCACTGCAGATGTTGATTGCAGCCATGAATTTAAGAGATGCTTACTCCTGGAAGGAAAAATTATGACCAATCTAGACAGCGTATTAAAAACCAGAGACATTACTTTGTCAACAAAGGTCCGTCTAGTCAAAGCTATGGTTTTTCCTGTGGTCATGTATGGATGTTAGAGTTGGACTATAAAGAAAGGTTAGTGCCAAAGAACTGATGCTTTTGAACTGTGGTGTTGGAGAAGACTCTTGAGAGTCCCTTGGACTGCAAGGAGATCCAACCAGTCCATCCTAAAGGAGATTAGTCCTGGGTGTTCATTGGAAGGACTGATGTTGAAGCTGAAACTCCAGTACTTTGGCCACCTGATGCAAAGAGCTGACTCATTTGAAAAGATCCTGATGCTGCACAAGTTTGAAGGCAGGAGGAGAAGGGGACGACAAAGAATGAGATAGTTGGATGGCATCACCAACTCAATCGGTTTGGGTGGACTCCGAGAGTTGGTGATGGAGTGGGAAGCCTGGTGTGCCGTGGTTCGTGGGGTCGCAAAGAGTCGGACACGACTGAGTGACTGAACTGAAGTGAAACTAAATTGATGTCTTGAGGATAAGTCGATTAACTACCAACAACACACCAGTTTGGGGTTTAACATTGGCTTCACCAAGATGCCCTCTTGGCTTTAATTTTGTTTTAAATGATAATCAGAAACCATTTTCTTATATGTTCAAAAAGGATGTTTTTCACAAATGAAATGGTGACTTTAAAAACTCCATTATGATCAGATGAACTTTGGCTACTGTCCTTGGTATTTTGACATGAATTTTGATACAGGTTGCTAATATCAGAGATATTGGAGTCTGTTTAGAGATGGACTACATGAGTTTGAGTTGGTATCTCAGAACAATCCATGAATGAGTAACTTATTATTTATTGACTCATGAGCAAAGGGTATAGAACAGGTTTAGATTGTATCTTGAAGAAGACAGAAATCTTAAGAAATACAAAATCATGAGTTTTTTTTTCTTACTTTATAATTTTTAATTTTACTTTCTCATTGTTCTACTAGGGCGACATCCCTTCTGTTGAATACCTCTTACAAAGTGGAAGCGACCCCAATGTTAAAGACCATGCTGGATGGACACCATTGGTAGTTTTCTTCTTGTTTGTTTTTTATCATCTTTCTGTTTATGGTTTATAGTTACTATAGTTATGTAGGTTTCTATATATCCCCCTCTCCCATATATATAGTCTCTTTCTAATCTGAAGAACTCATATTTTAAACAAATAAGGGTAAATGTCATGTTTCATCTAGCTTTTCAGTTGTGCCACGTGAAAAATTGCCTACCTTTTCACTTGACTACTTCTAGATTTAAGAGTCTGGTTTCACTATATTGCTGAATTTACCACATGTATGGAAAGCTAATTGCTACAGCAGACATTAGGCTCTGTTGTGCAGCACTGCATGTCATTGGAACCACAATTTTAGGGAAAAAGAAGTCAAGAACTGGGTATAGGAATGTAGCACATGGCAGTGGTTGTTACTGAGGATCTGTCTTGGCCTCAAGTATACCCTGTCCAATTACAGACACACAGAAGTAGTAGAAATCTTTGCTCACATTAAATAATTTTTAAAGTCTTTGCTTTTTATTGCTAAAAATACAATGTAAAGAACAGTCTGGAAAAAGAATGGCACAAGTACATGGAAACAAGTGCTGTATGGACAAATGGGACACTTAGCATGTGGTTTGAATACACCCATAGAATATCAAGAGATGAGTTGGATACCCTTATTCTGTGAACTGTAAATTCGAAGAAATGGAGACATTCTCATTAGACAAGGTGCAAAAATGGTTTTAAACTCGTCTATACTGACTTCTCCCTGCAATGTTTTAAGCTGGGAGTGTTTATTCTGGATTAGAGTCACTTTGTTGTTTGGACTCCACACACAGTCTGGCTAACCTTTTCAAAGAAAGGTTGATTTTTCTTTTAAGCAACTAAGGCAAACTTTAATAAAAATTGGTGAATAATTTAGGGGACATGAGACCTAATTTGGAGTCCTTTCTCTTAGAAATAGACCAGAAGCATTCAATGTGGTGTTTTGCCTATTAAGATTTGAAGGTATGTAGTTAAAGGCATGGTATGCCAGAGATTTCTTAGAATACGACACAGTGGCATCGTTAGCAGATCATTAAACAAAAGGATGATTTTCAGTGTGAAGCATCTTTGAACATTCCACCATTCCCAGTTATGTCATTCATTAAGTTCCTTCTGAGCACCTCCTCTGTGTTATATCTTTTGTCACTGACACCAGCCATACATACAATATCTGTAGCTTCCACAACTAGAGGCTTGTTTTGTCAATTCTCATTCTGAGATATTCACTTTTCTGGGTGCTTACGTATATATATGCCACTTAGCTTATGGCTAAGCAGTTGATTTAGTGAATACTGTTCAGCCTTGAAGGATTTCAGATTTTATGCATGATCTGGTTTTGAAATATTTTTTATGGTTTTTTTTTTTTGCCCCTTGTTTTAAATTTCTTGCTATAGAGCAATTTAGGAGCTGTAATTGGACTAAAGCTACTTTTTCTTCCAAGTAAAGAGCATTTGACCCAAGGCTCAAATGAGAAAAATCTTTTTTCATGAATTGCGTAAATCTTGATTGCAACCTATCTTACCTTTAAGACTATTAAGAGTGCTTTTACTCTGTCAATAACTTATGGTCTGTGTGAGTAAGAACCAGTTTTCTGATTGAGGTTGTATTATTTTTCTGAAGTGTGGGCTTTGTTACGATATTATTCATTGGTCTTCCTCATTACTCTTCTCACTCTCCTTTAATCAGCATGAAGCCTGCAATCACGGGCACCTGAAGGCGGTGGAATTGCTGCTGCAGTACAAGGCGTTGGTGAACACCACTGGGTATCAGAACGACTCACCTCTTCACGACGCAGTGAAGAATGGGCATGTGGACATTGTCAAGCTGTTACTCGCCTATGGAGCCTCCAGGGAGGCAGTGTGAGTAGTTCACCTTAAAGCCTATTTTTTTTTCTGCTGACTTTTTATTGAAATAAGGTCTTTGATGAAGCAGAGACTTTACTACCTAAGTTGATGATTGTTTCTTTTTTTTTTCCCCACAACTATGTTTAAATGTGGCCAATATATTCTAGACTTAAAATCAGCATTCATGCCCTTTTCCTTTATAATTCTTATGTGTCGAAGGGAGGTGTACTCTTTTAATTCAGAAAGTTTTCAGATTAATTTTGGAAGCTTCGAGTTTCTGGAGAAAGTCATTCAGTTTTTATATAGATTGATTCATACTTATTAATAAGGCAAGAATTAGAAGCCTGTAAATAACTACTTTGTATGCTCCCTAGCACTTTAGAATTGTTGTAAATCTTCTATTCCTTTTCTTCTTTTCCTGAATATTTAGTATAACCCCATTTAAAATATGTAAGAATTCAGATTTTAGGCAAGTGCAGTCAAATTATTTCTTAGATTTTTCAAATCATTCTAGTGAACCTCCAGGTAAATTGTTTCCCAGTATTGGAGCACAGAGACACATCAGTGAATGATGGCAGCTGCATTTTAAGGTTGCTGTTGTCAAGAGTGTCACAAGTAAATGCTGCACGTGGATTTTATATCTGTAATCTCTAACTTGGTTCATGTCTCCCTATATATTATTTTACTCTTTTTAGTTAATGTAGTAGTTGGAATGAAAATGCAAGCATTGCCTCTCTGTTTACCCATTACTGCTGCAGGTTTGGAAGTAGCACACAGAAGTCAGGACTTGCTCTGTTTACAGAAGGGAATAAAGATTACAAAATGCAGATCTTCTAGGTTTCATTTTTTTAAAAAATAAGTAATCATAAAATATAGTTGAAAGATAAATAATAATGCAGGAATCTACTACACCTTGGTGCTGTTAGTTTTGGTGCTTTTAATGTCCTTTATTTCTCATCACATGTGATAATGTGGTTGGAACAAACTCAGAAAATACATCTCTTCTATTTCTTAAATTTTTCTTTTTAATTTTTTACACACACGTCACATACATGTATATTAGACTAGGCTGTGTGTTTGTGTGTATGTATACATATATACATGTCTAACAGGTATGACCCTCTTGTGGGGATAGCGATCCATTTGGTAGAGCAGGTGGTTGCTTTGTTCAGCTGAAACAGAATAGTCCCTGTTCGTGGGCGCTTAAATCAGCCATGACTACTCCAACGGATGGAGCACTGGTCAGGGTGTTAGGGATTCCAGCTTTTATTTGTGACTCCATTATTGCCTTTATAGCTTCAGCCAGGGTAGTTTCTGTGCCTTGGTGTCCTCACCTATAAAACATGGGTAATGCCTGCTGCTTTTCTATTTCTTCAGAGTATAGTGGGGATTAATGAGCCAAAACACAGGGTCTGTCGTATGGTTTGTACACCGTGATTCTTCACTACACTGTGAAGCTCATTAATACACAGGGTGTAGGTCTAAGACGGTGAGCGGGTCTGCTTTCAGAGGTGCTTCTCGGATGGCTGTGTTGTTCCCAGCAGGGTTATGGGGTGAAGCAGCAGGTGTAGTACACCGCTAGCCCATTACTGTCCAGTAGATCTTTCTGCACTGATGGAAACGCTCCGTGACAGTTGCAGGCACTCAGTAGCCACTGGACTCTTATTATTCAGCACTTGAAATGGAGCTGTTGCTACCGAGGAAATACATTTTAAAATATATTTTAATTAATTTAAATAGTCACATACGCCAGATGGTTACTGCATTGGAGAGCTGGTTGGTACCGTTTGGATAGTAGGGAAGGCAGGTTTATTTGGTGACTGAAGTCAGGAATGATTTGGGGTAGAGGGTACTAAGGCAACTGTAGGACAATTGCAAGAGTTGATTTAATATAAGGTGTAACAGACCGCGAGCTATTTCTAAACACTGTTATTCCTTCTGTTCTGGACTGTTGGTCATCGTACTTAAGTATTTTCTGTATTTTTTGGTTTCTGTTTTATCTTTTGATAATTGCTGTTGACCTGATTAGCCTCACCATTTCCTAACTGATCTCCTTTTCAGATTACTTTTCATACTACACAGCCCGAGAGCTTTCAAAATATACAGTTCTGACCAAATGACTTATTTGCTTAAAACCCTTCCCAGTCACTCTTAATGTTTTTAAAACAGAAGTCAGACTTAAGAACTTGGTTTGTATAGCTTCAGGTGGTTCAGCTTTCCTCATCTCTCCAGCTCCGTCTCTGGTCCCTCCTGTCCCCCTTCTTCAACTTTTTTGCACTAGTGAAGTCGCTCAGCCGTGTCCAACTCTTTGCGACCTGTGGAGTGTAGCCCACCAAGCTCCTCCGTCCATGGGATTCTCCATGCAAGAGTACTGGAGTGGGTTGCCATTTCCTTCTCCAGGGGATCTTCCCCACCTAGGGATCGAACCCAGGTCTCCCACATTGCAGGCAGACGCTTTAACCTCTGCACCACCAGGGGAGCCCTTAAATACAAGAATACAGTCTCAGAAAACCTCCTATAGAGACACAGAACTTCAGATTCAAGTGCTAACATCAAAGATTTCAAGGGAGGAAAGGAAGCCAGGTTAAAAGAAGAGGGGGAGGAGGTGGGAGATGGGGGGCCAAAGGGGTGGCCTTACAGACATCTCCTGCCACCTACAGATACCCAGGCATTATGGGACTTTTCTCTGGGCCTCCAGAGAAGGGAGGACTGGAACTCGGCCCTACCAGAAATCAGACCAGACCAGAACCAGAATTCGAGTTCTCTTCCAAGAGGAGGTGATCAGTCTCCAATCCTCAGCTCAGGCTGAGGGCCCTTTGACCAGATTCCTGCGTCCAGGACCGGGGGACTAGAAAAACAGGGAAGGACAGGAAGGGTTAAGGAGAGGAAAGAGAGAGGGAAGGGGAGAGAGGTCAGTAGAGTCTCTTGTTCCTTACCCGTCAGGGCACTGGCCAGTTTTTGCACTAGCCTTTCTAAATTTTTATTTCCTTAAGATGTACAAAGCTGTTTTGTCTCCTAACCATCAAATATGCTTTTGGTTTGTGTGGTATATTCTTCCTTTGGGTCTCATCTTAGGTATGGTTTGTTTTTGGCTGGCCTTCGCGAGTCCTCTGTATATGGTGCTTCCTCCTGGTTATAAATGGAGGTGGTAGCGTACCTGCTTCTTACTGTCTTCTCGGTAGGTTGTGTGCTCTGTGTTCCAGGGATCATGCCTGCTCGCCCAGGGCCTCCTGAGTGCCTGATGTAGTCTGTTGTTGTTCCGTCACTAAGTTGTGTCCAACTCTGCGACACCATGGACTGTAGCATGCCAGGTAGTCTGAACCCACAGTTATTTGTAGAGTGAATTGGTAAGTCTTTGAATGCATAAAGAGTTTCCGTTGTGGCTCAGCTGGTAAAGAATCCTCTTGCAATGTGGGAAACCTGGGTTCAATCCCTGGGTTGAAAAGATCTGGAGAAGGGAAAGGCTCCCCATTCCAGTATTCTGGCCTGGAGAATTTCATGGACTGTATAGTCCATGGAGGTGCAAAGAGTCGGACATGACTGAACAACTTTTACTTTCATTTTTCTGAATGCATAAAGGGCTTCCCTGGTGGCTCAGATGGTAAAGAATCTACCTGCAATGCAGGAGACCTGGGAAGTTCAGTTCATTCCTTGCGTTGGGAAGATCCCCCGGAGAAGGGAATGGCAACTCACTCCATTATTCTTGCCTGGAATATCCCATGGAGAGACTGGTGGGCTACAGTCAATGTGGTTGCAAAGGCCGGACACGACTGAGTGACTAACACTTGCACTTTTCTGAATCCATAAAATGATATATGTTTTCATCTCTTGGTTAAAGGGACAGACAAGATGAGAATAGGAATTGCCTCCCTCTGCTCCCAGCTTCACTATAACTATACAGAGAATGTGTAAATCTAAGTTTCCATAAGCTGCACCTTATCTTGGATGGTAGAACTGGTTCCCGGTGTTGATCAGAGTGAATGAACGATGTGTACTCCCTGGGCAGAATTGTTAGTCTCTTGCCCATTGGGCATTCCTGTTCCCTTTTGTGGGATCAAGGCCCGCCCAAAGTCCTCTAGCCTTGACATTTATAAGGTCTATTTTTCTTTCTGTCAATGTTCTATATATTGTTTTTTTAGAGTTAAGTATTAACAGGTGAGAACAGATGAAATTTGTTCCTGTGCTTTCCTCCATATCTGAAATAGAGCATGGGGAGGGGGTCGTGGAGACTTTGTAGGGTTCTTACTACTCTTGTTTTTTTCTCGCCTAATGTTAATTTTCCGTTTAAGCCGTTAATATCTCAGACTCTGAAATCTGAGTTGATAGGTGTGCTTCCATTTTTTTCTCTGCTTACCATGTATCTTACTCTTAATATATCTTGTTTCAGAGTAACCAAGACTAGACTTTTTCCATCTCTAGAAGAAGGGTAGAGACGAGAAAGGGCAAAAACTGTTCTTTTATCCTTCCTTCTTTGGCCCTTGGTGCTTTGGCTAATTGAATTTGTAGATAAGTAGTGTCCTTTTGCCTATTCTAAATTTTTAAATACTATTCTTTAGCTCTAGAAGAGACATTTTGGAATCTTCATTATCTCAAAGCTAAAGGCTTCTTTCTACTTAGATGCCTTCTTTTCCTGAATTTCCAACAGAATGCAAGTTAGATTTTTCTCTTACACTCTTCTCCATTGCTCCCCTTACATCTTCATCTCCCCAGTTGTTTTATCTACTACTTTTATTCTAGTAGATGTGAACAGACATTTATGTTAGTGGTTACAGAATATATGATACATGTCTTCCTTAGCTCAATGCCCCCAAGATTCTGTGAGTATCTAGGATAGGGGCTAGAAATAATGACTAGAGGAAGTCATGAAAGGTTTTCTAGAGGATGTAGCACTTCAACTGAATTTGAAGGAAAAGGATAAGAGGGTGGACTTTGCAGAAAGAGGATGATGGTTGCTAAGGTACTAGGTACTTGTTTCACTTCTAGGAGCTGATACAAGACTGGAATGAAGGGAGGGAGGATGGTGAGACAAGAGGCCAGAGAAGGTGGACAGAGGCAGTGAAAGGCCTTGTGTGCTAAAGAGTTCACATATGAAGTTGAAAATTTTCACCTCTACACTGGGGAGGAATCCAATTGAAAAGGTCTGTTCAATAATCAAGGGGAGAAGTAAAGAGAAGGATCAAATGATCATATATTAGCTTTTATTTTGTATTGCATTTGTCACAGTTTCCAGAGCAATATTATAAAATAATAGTGATAATCTTGGCATACTTGCTTTATTCTCATTTTAGAAAAAATGTTGGCTGTAGGTTTACAGGTCAGTATTAAGGTTGTATTAAAAATAATGATCTTGTCATACAGATGGCCAACAGAGACATGAAAAAATACTCAAAATCACTAATTATTAGAGAAATGCAAATCAAAACTATAATAAGGTACCACCTCATACCAGTCAGAAGAGCCACCATAAGAAAAGTCCATAAATAGTGAATGCTGGAAGTGGGTGGAGGAAACACTGTTGATGGGACTGTAAATTGATACAGCTACTATGGAAAGCTATATGGAGATTCCTTAAAAAAATAAAACTAGAGCTCCCATATGATCCAGGAATCCCACTGCTAGGCATATATCTGGAGAAAACTTTAATTGAAAAGATGCATGCATGCAAGTGTTCATAAAAGAACTATTTACAGTAGCCAAGACTTGACAGCAACCTAAATGTCCATCCACACAGGAATGGATAAAGAAGAGGTAGGATATGTGAACAGTGAAATATTAAGAGCTGGAATATTAATGGAATATTACTCTGAAATAAAATAGAATGAAATAATGCCATAGGCAGCAACACGGATGGACCTAGAGATTATCTTCAGTGCAGTTCAGTTGCTCAGTCGTGTCCAACTCTTCAACCCCATGGACTGCAGCATGCCAGGCCTCCCTGTCCATCACCAGCTCCCAGAGTTTATTCAAACTCATGTCCATAGAGTCAGTGATGCCATCCAACCATCTCATCCTCTATTGTCCCCTTCTCCTCCTGCCCCCAATCCCTTCCAGCATCAGGATCATTTCAAATGAGTTATTTCTTCGCATCAGGTGGCCAAAGTATTGGAGTTTCAGCCTCTGTATCAGTCCTTCCAATGAATATTCAGGACTGATTTTCTTTAGGATAGACTGGTTGGATCTCCTTGGAGTCCAAGGGACTCTCAAGAGTCTTCTCCAACACCACAGTTCAAAAGCATCAATTCTTTGGCTCTCAGCTTGCATTATAGTCCAACTCACATCCATACATACCTACTGGAAAAAACGTAGCCTTGACTAGACAGATCTTTGTTGGCAAAGTAATGTCTCTGCTTTTTAATATGCTGTCTAGGTTAGTCATAACTTTTCTTCCAAGGAGCAAGCGTCTTTTAATTTCATGGTTGCAGTCATCATCTGCAGTGATTTTGGAGCCCAGAAAAATAAAGTCTGTCATTGTTTCCATTGTTTCTCCGTCTATTTGCCATGAAGTGTTGGGACCAGATGCCATGATCTTAGTTTTCTGAATGTTGAGTTCTAAGCCAGATTTTTCACTCTTTTTCACTTTTATCAAGAGGCTCTAGTTCTTCTTGGCTTTCTGCCATAAGGGTGATGTAATCTGCATATCTGAGGTTATTGATCTTTCTCCCGGCAATCTTGACTCTAGCTTGTGCTTCATCCAGCCCAGTGTTTCTCATGATGTACTCTGCATAAAAGTTAAATAAGCAGGGAATATACAGCCTTGACATACTCCTTGCCCTATTTGGAACCAGTCTTTTGTTCCATGTCCAGTTCTAATTGTTGCTTCCTTCTCAAGAGGCAGGTCAGGTGATCTGATATTTCCATCTCTTGAAGAATTTTCCACAGTTTGTCATGATCCTTATAGTCAAAGGCTTTGACATAGTCAATAAAGCAGAAGTAGATGTGTGTCTGGAACTCTCTTGCTTTTTCGATGATCCAGCGGCTGTTGGCAATTTGATCTCTGGTTCTTCTGCCTTTTCTAAATCCAGCTTGTACGTGTGGAAGTTCATGGTTCATGTACTATTGAAGCCTGGCTTGGAGAATTTTGAGCATTACTTTACTAGCGTGTGAGATGAGTGCAATTGTGCGGTACCTTGAGCATTCTTTGGCATTGCCTTTCTTTGACATTGGAATGAAAGCTGACCTTTTCCAGTCCTGTGACCACTGCTGGGGTTTCCAAATTTGCTGGCATATTGAGTGCGGCACTTTCACAGCATCATCTTTTAGTATTTGAAATAGCTCAAACGGAATTCCATCACCTCCACTAGCTTTGTTCGTAGTGATTCTTCCTAAGGACCCCTTAGCTCACATTCCAGGATGTCTGGCTCTAGGTGAGTGATCATACCATCGTGATTATCTTGGTTGTGAAGATCTTTTTTGTATAGTTCTGTGTATTCTTGCCACCTCTTCTTAATATCTTCTGCTTCTGTTAGGTCCATACCATTTCTGTTCTTTATTGTGCCCATCTTTGCATGAAATGTTCCCTTGGTATCTGATTTTCTTGAAGAGATTTCTAGTCTTCCCCATTCTGTTGTTTTCCTCTATTTCTTTGCATTGATCACTGAGGAAGTCTTTCTTATCTCTCCTTGCTCTTCTTTGGAACTCTGCATTCAAACGGGTGTATCTTTCCTTTTCTCCTTTGCCTTTAGCTTCTCTTCTATTCACAGCTATTTGTAAGACCTCCTCAGACAACCGTTTGGCCTTTTTGCATTTTTTTTCCTTGGAGATGGTCTTGATCCCTGCCTCCTGTACAATGTCAGGAACCTCTGTCCATAGTTCTTCAGGCACTCTGTCTATGAGATCTAATCCCTTGAATCTATTTCTCACTCCACTGTAAAATTGTAAGGGATTTGATTTAGTTTATACCTGAATGGTCTAGTGGTTTTCCCTACTTCCTTCAATTTAACTCTGAATTTGGCAATAAGGAGTTTATGATCTGTACCACAGTCAGCTCCTGGTATTGTTTTTACTGACTATATACAGCTTCTCCTTTGGCTGCAAAGAATATAAACAATCTGATTTTAGTACTATCCTACTGAGCTAATTATCTTAGATTATCATATCAGAGATAATCACAGCAGAGATTATCATACTGAGTAAATCAGAATGAAAAAGACAGATAGCATATGATATCACTTACATGTGAAATCTAAATGAACTTATTTATGAAACAGAAACAGACTCCCAGACATAGAAAACAAACCTATGGTTATCAAAGGGCAGTGGGGGTAAGAGGAAAAAATCAGGAGTTTGGGATTAGCAGATACAAACCATTATATATAAAAAAAAGAACAAGGTCCTATTGTGTAGCACAGGGAACTCCTGTAATCAATATCCTGTAACTAACCATAGCGTAAAAGAATATGAAAAAGAATATATATATGTGTGTGTATATATGTGTATGTATTTATAAATGTATGTATGTGTGTATAACTGAATCACTTTGCTATATACCAGCAACTAGCACATTACTTCCCTGGTGAGGTTAAAGTGTCTGTCTGCAATGCAGGAGACCAGCGTTCAATCCCTGGGTCGGGAAGATCCCCTGGAGAAGGAAATGGCAACCCACTCCAGTACTCTTGCCTGGAGAATCCCATGGAGGGAGGAGCCTGGTAGGCTACAGTCCATGGGGTCGCTGAGAGTTGGACACGACTGAGCGACTTCACTTCACTTAGCACATTATAAGTCACCTATGCTTCAATTTTAAAAAAAGATTTTCCTTCCGGTTATTTTACCATTTTTAAACAAGACTGGATTTTATTTTATTAAGTGATTTTGAGATGATCTTACACTTTTTGCCTGTTGATGTTACTAACATTTAAAAATATAACTCCCATGTTGCATTGTTGGGATAAACTTAGTGTATTGTGTTAATCTTTACACAAATAGTTTGCATTAGTTTCCTAGGATTTATTTAAGACTTTTAGGACTTCCCTGGTGGCTCACATGGTAAAGCGTCTATCTATAATGCAGGAGACCCGGGTTGGATCCCTGGGTTGGAAAGATCCCCTGGAGAAGGAAATGGCAATCCATTCCAGGACTACTGCCTGGAAAATCCCATGGACGGAGCAGCCTGGTAGGCTACAGCCCATGGGGTCGCAAAGAGTCGGACACGACTGAGTGACTTCACTTCACTTCACTTTTTACATCTTTAGGTATAAATTAGAATAATTTGTTATTTTAACTTCCATTTTTTACCTTCAGGTTTTGATGTTAAAATAATACTTATAGTTCTTAAAAGTAATCAGGATGCTTTCCACCTTCTCTGATCTTGGGTATATGAATAGAGTATCTAACAGAAATAATTCACACCCTACTTCCTGCTTCCCATCCCCTGTCCTTTGTCTCCAACCTGACATAACATTATTTATTTTGGTCACTTTCATACAGTATATTTGGAGATATCTCTCAATTTGGTTACTACTAGTAGTTATCACTCTGAAATTCTAATGTATTAACATTAGAATTTAATGTATTGAATTAATTAATGAAATTAATTAATTTAATGAAATTCTAATGTATTAATATTAA
>SJYQ01000460.1:868470-889499 GCA_006410935.1 Redunca redunca
AATACTTTCTTAATGTGCTTTGAGCTTTTGCTGTGCAAACTGGCATTTTTTAAATGCCTCTTGCATTTGAATATAGTATTAATTTGCTTTTTCACATCCTCAAAGATGATGCTGTGAAAGTGCTGCACTCAATATGCCAGCAAATTTGGAAACAAAGGTCTGTCTGGTCAAGGCACTGGTTTTTCCAGTGGTCATATATGGATGTGAGAGTTGGACTATAAAGAAAGCTGAGCGCTGAAGAATTGATGCTTTTGAACTGTGGTGTTGGAGAAGACTCTTGAGAGTCCCTTGGACGGCAAGGAGATCCAGCCAGTCCATCCTAAAGGAGATCAGTCCTGGGTGTTCATTGGAGGGACTGATGTTGAACCTGAAACTCCAATACTTTGGCCACCTCATGCAGAGACTGACTTATACTTGGAAAGATTGAGGGCTGAAGGAGAAGGGGACAACAGAGGATGAGATGGTTGGATGGCATCACCGACTCAATGGGTATGGGTTTGGGTGGAGTCTGGGAGTTGGTGATGGACAGGGAGGCCTGGCGTGTTGCGGTTCATGGGGTCACAAAGAGTTGGACACGACTGAGCGACTGAACTGAACTGAACTGATTAATTAGCTTAGCTCTGAATTTACTGTGTTTTGCATGAGACATTTACCCATTGTTACCAAGAGGGAAAATTTGTTCTATTTTTAACTTCATATATAAAAATAAATTTCATATCTTCTGTGTTTCTTTGTTGCTCAGAAATGTGTTGGTAACTGTTTAAAACCTCATAGGCTGTCCTTTCCCATGGCTTTCTATGTGTCTCAGAGTGAACCTAAAACAGAACTATTCCAGAGACATCAGAAGTATATTGAGTGTTTGGAGCATATCATATGCTGGTTTTTTTTTTGTTTGTTGTTGTTTTTTTTAACAGAAATAGATAGAGTTCAGGATTTGATGCTTGGTCTGCTGTTAACAGAATTTTCTTTTCAAGGACGTAGAATTCTTAGTTAGAATATAGTATATACATTGGATTTATTATTCCACTACTGTTGTTAATTTTTAAAATATTCATCTTCTATAACAGATAATTTATATTTTATAGCTATTAAGAATCATGTTGCTCTTTTGAATTTCTCTGCTGTTTCTTGTTTCACCACAAATTAAGTGACTTAAAAAATTAAAATCTGTATGTTTGCAGTTTCATAGTTGTTCATAAAGGATTTCATCATGAACTGTCTTGGTATCCTGTCATATGTTATAGGTTTAGTTTTAGTAAAAATGCTCTTTCATGTGTTATTTGGGATAGACTGATTTATATGTGCAAGTGCAAGTTTAAATTAGCCCATCTCTCCTTTTCCCCTTGTACTAGTGGTCAAGTTCATCTCTGGGACAGCTGTAGGTGTGTGTCTATTCATCATTCTTTTTTTTTTTTTTAAGTTTTTATTGGAATATAGTTGATATAAAATGTTGTGTTAGTTTCTTCTGTACAACCAAGTAAATCAGATAAACATATACATATTTCTTGTTGTTCAGTCGCTAAGTCATGTCTGACTCTTTGCTACCCCATGAAGTGTAGCCTACCGGGCTCCTTTGTCCTTCACTAAATTTCAGAGTTTCCTCAAAACATATACATATAACCACTCCTTTTTAGATCCTTTTCCCATTGAGAAGAGTTCCCTGTGTTATACAGTAGGTCCTTATTAATTATTCTGTTATTCGAGGGGGAGGACATTGAAGGCCTATACTGTATTCTGATCTCTGCCTTTGGGGTAAAACTGAAATGTTAAACATCTGAAAAAAAGGCTGAAGTGTTAAAACACACTCCAATAAGTACTTTCTTTTTATTAGCCTTAGTGATGAGAAAGAATCCGAGTGAGGATTGTACTTTTTGTTTTTTATCCTTGTATTGTATCCTGTGGGTGTGTGCTTAGTTACTAAGTCGTGTCCAACTCTTTGTGACTCCGTAGACTATAGCCCACCAGGCTCCTCTGTCCATGGGCTTTTCCAGGCAAGGATACTAGAGTGGGTTGCCATTTCCTCATCCAGGGGGTCTTCCCATCCCAGGGTTTGAACCTACATCTCCTGGGTCTTCTGTGTCTCTTTACCACTGAGCCACCTGGGAAACATGTAGGACAACATAAATCTGCACGTGTTTTAATGTTGCTAAAAAACCAGGGTTCTGTCCTTCACCTTAGTGCACATCCATATTGTCATTACTATGCATGCATGAAGTGTATCATGAAATTGGGGAAAATGAAGAGGCCAATACTTGAAATATAACTTATATTCCCAAATCTTCACTTTGTTTCTGTCTCCCCCAAAATGCCAATCTGATAATATTAATAACAATTATTGAGCTCTTACTGTTTGCCAGGCACTGTCTTAAGTGCTCTTGATACATTAATTCATTTGGTCCTTATATATATTAATCCTACAAAGTGAGTTGTATCCTCATTATACAGATGACAAAAGAGACATAGGAGATTAAATACCTCTAAAGTCATACAGCTGTTGAGTGGCAGAGTGAAAAGTGAAAGTGAAGTCGCTCAGTCGTGTCTGACTTTTTGCGACCCCATGGACTGTAGCCTACCGGACTCCTCTGTCCATGGGATTTTCCAGGCTTTAGTACTAGAGTGGATTGTCATTTCCTTCTCCAGGGGATCTTCCCAACCCAGGGATCGAACCCCGGTCTCCCGCATTGTAGACAGACGCTTTCTAAATTCAGGCTGCCTGGTTGTGTGACCCCAGCTCTCAGCTGTCCTGCCTTGTTGATGCCTCCCTCCTGCTGATAGCCGTTCAGGGAGCTGTTCAGGGTCCTTAGGAGACAGTCCACCTCTTCAGCTCCTTCCTTTTCGTTTCAGGTCACAGTTTACTTTTCCAGAACACTGCATTCTTTGTCTTCTCTGTCTTTCTCCCTCTTCTTTTCTTCTTTCTTGCTCTTCTCTTTATATTTTTTGGTGTTTCTCACTTTCCACACTGGCTCATGTCAAGGCCTTCACACAAGCGTTTCTCTCTCCTGGGAGATTCTTATTCTACTTCTGTATCTCTTTTTATTGTTTCTCCTTTCATGTCTACGCAGCTTTACCAGGCTTTAAAGTTCTTCCTGTTTTCTGTCCTTGGCTTTTGCCCCACTGAGCTCTGTGAGGCCCTTTTATCTCATTGGTTCTTTAGTGACTAAGAAAACTTAGAAGTACTTGAGTGCATGACTGTTTGCCAAACTTATTAATTACAAAATGACGTTTGTAGCTTTTCCTCTAGGTGTACAGAATTGCCTCTTGGTATCCACAAAGGACTTGGAACCAGTCCCCCCATGGATACCAAAATCTGGTACTCAGGTCCCTTAAATAAAGTGGCATGGTATTTGCGTGTAACTTACGCATGTGTGTGCTTGTGCACGTCAAGTTGCTTTAGTCGTGTCCAGCTCTTTGTGACCCCATAGCTTGTAGCCCACTAGGGGCTCCTCTGTCCATGGGATCATCCTGGCAAGAATACTGGAGTGGCTTGCCATTTCCTACTCCAGGTATCTTCCTGACCCAGGGATTGAACCCAGGTCTTCTACATCTCCTGCATTGGCAGTCAGATTCTTTACCACTAGTGCCGCCATGCACTTCCTCCAATGTACTTTAAATCATCTCCAGATTACTTGTAATACTTAATACAGTGTAATGCTATGTAAATAGTTGCTAGTACATGACAAATTCATTTTGTTTCTGGAACTTCCTAAAAAAAAATTTTTTTTTCTTTTTTGATGTTTTTGATCCACTCACTGTTAGTTGAATCCGTGGATATGGAACCTGTGGAAATGGAGAGCAGGCTGCATGCACATATACTCAGTCTATGTGTGTTAAATAAATAAATAAATAAATGATTATTACTAGTTGTGATATATATACATTATGTGTATTAATACATATATGCATTTTTATGTTGAATCTATTAACCTCGGTCAGTTACAGGTCAGTAACAATGACCCTCCAACATTTCTTATTAACTTTTCTGTAGTAAAACAGCAATAATTTATGGACACTTAGATTGTCAAGATTTTAAACTAAATTTTTGAAGAGAAATGTAAAATCTTCAGTCATAGCTTCAAAACTTTTATGTGAAATATATTTAAAATTATTTAAAATCAGCACTAAAGAAATAGAGCAGGAATATATCAGAGGAAAAAAACGTGGAAAAATTTGCTAATATAATGTGTTGTGAAGAAACAGAAAAAAATTGGAATCAGAAAGACACTTCCCTGGTTAGTGACTATGTAAAATGTTTTACTTATCAGTTTTTATGATTTAGTATTGATCAAGTATGTTATCTATATGTAGTCATTTGTCATTCACTGAATCATAAAGAGATTTCTTTGATAGGTCATAAGAGAACTGTCAAAAATGGTACATATAAAAGTTGTTAATATACTGTCATGCACTACAGATAAATTCAGCAGTGAAGATGTTGATGTTTTCCTATATTCTGAAAATAGTTTTAATTATATTGGTGTTGCATTGACCCATAGTTTAGCCAGTAGACATTTATGTTTTTCTGTTTTCACAGCTACATACTATCTTTGTCTCTAATTACTGTTGTTTTATGCCTTATTTGTGGCATTCAGTCATATCTGACTCTTTGCAACCCCACGGACTGCAGCACTCCAGGTTTCCCTGTCCTTCACCATCTCCTGGAGTTTGCTTAAACTCATGTCCGTATCATCCTCTGTCACCCCCTTTTCCTCTTGGCTTCAATCTTTCCCAGCATCAGGGTCTTTCCAGTGAGTTGGCTCTTTGCATCAGGTGGCCGAAGTGTTGGAGCTTCAGCATCAGTCCTTGCAATGAATTCAGGGTTGACTTCCTTTAGGATTGACTGGTATGAACTTGCAATCTAAGGGATTCTCAAGAGTCTTCTCCAGCACCACAGTTCAAAAGCATCAATTCTTTGAAGCTCTGTCTTCTTTATGGTCCATCTCTCATGTCTGGACATGACTACTGGAAAAGCCATAGCTTTAACTGTACAGACCTTTGTCAGCAAAGTGACGTCTTTGCTTTTTAATACACTGTCTAGGTTGGTGATAGCTTTTCTCCCAAGGAGCAGGCATCTTTTAATTTCATGTCTGCAGTCATCTTCTGCAGTGATTTTAGCACCCAATAAAATAAAGTCTGCCACTGTTTCCATTGTTTCCCCATTTGTTTGCTGTGAAGTGATGGGACCAGATGCCATGATCTTTGTTTTTTGAATGTTGAATTTTAAGCCAGCTTTTTCACTCTCCTCTTTCACCTTCATCACGAGGCTCTTTAGTTCCCCTTCACTTCTGCCATTAGGATGGTATCATCTGCATATCTGAGGTTACTGATATTTCTCCTGACAGCCTTGATTCCACCTTATGCTTCATCCACCCCAGCATTTTGCATGATGTACTTTGCATATAAGTTAAGTAAGCAGAGTGACAGTGTACAACATTGATGTACTCCTTTCCCTATTTGGAACCAGCCCCTTGTTTCACGTCTGGTTCTATTGCTTCTTGACCTGCATACAGTTTTCAATTTTCCATGTTCTATTTGGCTCAGACACATAAGCATAAAGTAATTAGGCTCTTCAACCCTGATAGAAAACTTTCTTGCATTAATTCCATCCATTTCAATAATCACATTGTTTATTCCCCCAACAAGCCCTTCACATTCATCTTCCAAATTCTAGTTTCTAGTCCTGAGTTTGAATTCATTTTTTTTGTGTGTGTGTTTTTTTAACCTCCTGTAAAATCCATCTCACATTTCACCTCATTATTTGTGCCTTGATTAATACTTTTTAGTTTTATACTTGCCTATTGGAAGAGTATTTGTTCTCAGTAGGATTACAGGCAAAGACAGTGTTTTCTAACTATTATGTATCCCTCCAAAATAATCTGTTTTAAGGTTAAGGTTTTAGATTAAAGTATGTCAGAAAACAAAGAACATGCTATATTTAAGAACATTTAGGAAAAAAATTGTTCTATAACCTCCCTTGGTAACCCAGTCTAATAGCAAATTATTGATACTTATTCTGCATCCATGATATTGCAGTAAATCTAAAGCAAACATAAAACACTTCTTCCTTATATAGTGATGGGGAACAATTGATTTATCATGTCGTCAGTTAATAATTGATCACATCAATAGTCCCTTGTGGCTTTTCCTCTATGTATTACCTATTTTTTTTTTTAAAGAATAAATCTAATTATATTTTAAACTGATTTTTGACATAAAATGTAAGCAAAGTATTCATTCAAATATATCATTATGGAGAAAAAGTTTTATGCCTTTGTGCCCACATAATAAAGGAGAAATCTTACATATGCTCTGTCTTCTCTTGCTATGGTTTTTGAAGGTGTCACATAAAAACTTGTGTCTAATTCCAAATTTCAGTGGTCCATGGCAAAGCAGTATCATGACAGGATTTAATAGACTGCATCTTCCATGATGCAGGACTAAGGGTTAACTGATTATTTCAGTAGCATTTTTAATGTGCCATTCTCCAGTTCATTAGCAATGCAGGAAGGCTAGGCATTTAGCAAATTGTGTATAAGTAGAAGCCATCCATAATCCAGGTAGAGAAATCACATGTTTAAAAACCATATTGAGGTACTAAGCTTTGTGCAGTAAGGACTCTAAATGACTAGAATCTTGCTAGTCATTTTATGACTATAAGATTGTAAAAGCATCTTCCTTGTTCAGAGACCATTGTTTATTTTTTATTTAAAGCCTTTTTAAGCTGATTTGGTTCTTTGGAAAGTACTTTCATTTAACATTTTTAAATGTTGTCATGGTTCTCTTCAGTTTGTATTTGTGTAAAATAATTATGCTGTAGTTACTGTGCATTAAAGTACACTTGATTGGGCTCTTAAATTTCATTTCCTTGGAGAAATCTACATTTGTCTTTGATAAAAAGTCTTTATGTCTGCACTGATTGATTTCTTTTATGCATATAATGTGACTTTTTTTGTTTATTTTTGCATCTGGGGATATAAGATCTAGCATATTGATTCCTTTTAGATTGTCATGCTTACAACGTATATATGTGAGGAGATTGTGTATTTGGTACATGGGCATAACAGATAATAAAATTGAGAAATGTCCAGTGTAGTGGATGAGATCAGCTCTCTTTTGAAAGAAAATGACCTTATCTGCTTTGAGAGTGAAAGTCGCTCAGTCCTGTCCGACTCTTTGCAACCCCATGGACTATACAGTCCATGAAATTCTCTAGGCCAGAATACTGGAGTGGGTAGCCTTTGCCTTTTCCAGGGGATCTTCCCAACCCAGGGATCGAACCCTGGTCTCCCGCATTGCAGGCAGATTCTTTACCAGTTGAGCCACAAGGGAAGCTCCCGCTCCTGCTTTAAATGTATAATAATTTGGGAGGACCCAATTTCCAGTGCAGTAACTGGTGTCATTTTTTTTTTTTGTAATCAGAAAGTTGAAATACAAATGATTGTATTATACTTTGGTTTGAGAAAAACTATTTCCAGAAGAAAGACACATGCTATAGGACTTGGGCATGTAAGGGAATCTGAGAATACACGTTGATTAGAGTTTACGTAGCACTTGCCCAAGGAGAAAGAGTGACTGAACCTGATAGTCGTAAATAGCAGTCATTAGAGAAACATTTGCTGTGGTTCATTTCTTTTCCCACTCTGCCATCAAAACAGCTTTCTCTAAGATCATGAATGACCTTGACTCTAAACCCAGTAGGTGCTCGTATCTCTCATCCCTGTGCTCTCAGATTTGACACCTTCTTCCTTTCTCTCCCTCTTAATGTTTCCCTGTTTCCATGCAGATCTTTTCCTACATGTTTGATACAAATTTAAAAGCTCATATTTTACCAAGTTTATAATTTTATATCCTATTTAACACATTGCATTTTTTTTTACATGAACAATAATGACTGCTGTATGCATATCCTGTAATCTAAAAACCAGAGAAGATTTCAAAAGACAGGTTCAGTTTAGAAAACTTTTCTGCCATGATATAATGCATTAAAATCATTTTGTGTGTAAAGAAGTGGACTATTAGACAAAGTGCTGTAATTTTAACAGTGTCCTTATGATTGAAAGACTAATATGGGCAATATGGAATATTGTTAGAATGAGTAGAAGGAAAGCGAGACCTTTGTCAAGTCAGTAGAAGCTTTCTCTCAGTGAAGTAACAGCCATATCATGTGTTTGAGGTCTCTTACATTATAATGTTCTGTGACTCTCGAATTAGTGCAGCAGGGAAGTCTGGGTCGCTTTCTGAACTCCATCAGTTTATTCTGTGATGGCTGTAATTATTATAGATTGTAGTGTACATACACATTAAAAATTAATTTTAAAATGCCCTGTTTACTACTTTATTAAATTGTCATGTGGCATAGTTTTCCTTCTAGTGAATCTAAATACCTATCTTGTGAATTTATCTAATTTTTGTATTTGTTTATATAGACTATACAGCCTGTAACAGCTATAGTAAGTGATTTTTACTTGAATTTGAAAGCATGTAATCAGCCCATAGTGATTAATGATTATGAAGCTATGTTTTCAAATAAGAATTTGAATACCAATATGGAGTTGGAAAAAAAATCATGTTTAAGTAACAATATATTCAGTTAAGAATAGTCCCTGTAATGGTCTGGTGTTAAATTGAAATTTCACATCTTTTTTTCTATTTTCACATATTTTTTCTATTTTTCAGCAGATTGTAGTTCTTGATTCTTATGCCTTATATGAATTCTTGAGTCATTTATTTTCAAAAAATTGTGTCTTATTAGGGAAGTTGAAAAAATTGTTCCACTAGTGTATTCATTTAGTTAAAAATCAGATCACACATTTTATTTACTTAAACCCATCTGTACTTATTTTACCAGCAACATATTTGGTCTGCGGCCCGTGGATTATGCAGACAGTGAAGATATGAAATCACTGTTGCTGCTATCGGAGAAGAAGGAGTCGTCATCAATCAGCCATTGCTCAGTAGTGAGTATGGATGTAGCCCTGGGACATTTATGTGTTTTATTTAAATTGATTATAAAATGAACAAAATGGCAAAATTTCTAGTTAGTGAACTGCTTTCATTCACCAATTGAGCACTTTCTATATAGTAGCTGTTGTGATTTCAAAGACATAATCAGAATAAATGAACAAATATTTATTGTTTTCCCCCTCCATATATTAGGTAGCATTCATATAGCAGTAAATATGACTGATAGAACTCTTATTCTCAAGTATACTTTCTAATGAGAGCTAGGAAAGATACAGACTGTTGATATATATACTAATATAAATGAAATAATTTTCAAAACTTAGAAATCAGTTCTTTGAAGAAGACTTTATAGAGTGTAATAGACTGGAGGTTGTGGGCTTCAAGAAAGGTACCATTTTACCTGGGTCATTGAGGAGAGCCTTTAAAGAATTGATATTTGGTCTGAAACCTGATTGATGTCAAGGGAGCACCCAGGTGACTATCTGGATGACCAGTGTTCTGGCAGAGGGAACAGCAAGTGTGTAGGTCCCTCAGTGACCTTGGTGTGTTTGAAGGTTAGAGAGAAAGTCATTGTTGCTGGTGACTCAGTTCAGTTCAGTCGCTCAGTCATGTCCGACTCTCTGCATCCCCATGAACTGCAGTACACCAGGCCTCCCCTGTCCATCACCAACTCCCAGAGTCTACCCAAACCCATGTCCATCTAGTCGGTGATGCCATCCAACCATGTCATCCTCTGTCGTCCCCTTCTCCTCCTGCCCCCAATCCCTCTCAGCATCAGGGGCTTTTCCAGTGGGTCAGCTCTTTAAATCAGGTGGCCAAAGAATTGGAGTTTCAGCTTCAACATCAGTCCTTCCAATGAACACCCAGGACTAATCTCCTTTAGGATGGACTGGTTGGATCTCCTTGCCGTCCAAGGGACTCTGAAGAGTCTTCTCCAAAACCACAGTTCAAAAGCATCAATTCTTCAGCACTCAGCTTTCTTCACAGTCCAACTCAAACATCCATATGTGACCACTGGAAAAACCATAGCCTTGACTAGATGGACCTTTGTTGGCAAAGTAATGTCTCTGCTTTTTAATATGCTGTCTAGTTTGGTCATAACTTTCCTTCCAAGGAGTAAGCGTCTTTTAATTTCATGGCTGCAGTCACCATCTGCAGTGACTTTGGAGCCCCCCAAAATAAAGTCTGACGCTGTTTCCCTGTCTATTTGTGTGAAGTGATGGGACCAGATGCCATGATCTTCATTTTCTGAATGTTGAGCGTTAAGCAAACATTTTCACTCTCCTCCTTCACTTTCATCAAGAGGCTCCTTAGTTCCTTTTCACTTTCTGCCATAAGGGTGGTGGTGTCTGCATATCTGAGGTTATCGATATTTCTCCCGGCAATCTTGATTCCAGCTTGTGTTTCTTCCAGCCCAGTGTTTCTCATGATGTACTCTGCATAGAAGTTAAATAATCAGGGTGACAATATACAGCCTTGACGTACTCCTTTTCCTATTTGGAACCAGTCTGTTGTTCCATGTCCAGTTCTAACTGTTGCTTCCTGACCTGCATACAGATTTCTCAAGAGGCAGGTCAGGTGGTCTGCTATTCCCATCTCTTTCAGAATTTTCCACAGTTTACTGTAATCCACACAGTCAAAGGCTTTGGCACAGGGCATGTCTAAGAGTAATGGGGAAACCACTGAAAGAATTTAAAGCAAGGAATGGTATAATCTGATTTATTCTTTAGAAAGTTCACTCTGGCAGCTTCTAATCAGAAGATGAGGCAGCAGCAAGAGTGGTAGCAGGGAGATTACTTGGACTGTTTCTTGGTAAAGAAGAGAGAGACCATGATGACCTGGATTAAGGGAACAGCAATGGAAGTTGTGAGAAGTAATGAGATTGGTATGTATTTTTGAGTTAGTGCCAATAGAACTTTTAGATAGATTATAGGCAAAGTGTGGAGAAAGAGTAGAATTAATATGACTTAGGCTTCACTGTTTTCTCAGATGGTAAAGAATCTACCTGCAATATAGGAGACCCAGGTTTGATCCCTAAGTCAGGAAGATCTCCTGGAGTAGGAAATGGCAACACAGTCCAGTATTCTTGCCTGGAGAATTCCATGGACAGAGGAGCCGGCGGGTTACAGTCCATAGGATCGCGAAGAGTCAAACCCCACTGAACGACTAACACTTCCACTTTTTACTTTAGCAATGGAGGAGATGTGGGTGCCATTTGCTGCCTTTGGAAAGAATGCCTATTTCTTAGGAACCTGTAGTTTAGTCAGGAATATGGATGTAAAAAAAATTATTACACACTGCAGTGAATTTGTAATAGATGCCGTACAAATATATAGTAGAATCTTAAAGGAATAAGCTGATTTTAGGAGGGATTAGAAGAGAAGGTAATATGATGTCTAAGTAAGCCTTTAAAGGTACAAATTTTAGCAAGATATATAATACTGTGTTATATTGGCTGCAAATAACAGAAAACATTCATTCAAATACTTAAAGAGTATATTCTTTTAAATAATCTTAGTATACAACAGCTCTTGTTATAATTTGGCTTAGCAATTACAAGGCTGCACCAAAGATCTAAATTCTTTTCTTCTTCTGCTTCACTATCTTAAGTGTGGTGGCTGTGTCCTCACTAATCTCCTTCCTGGTGATTGTAGGATGATTGCCACAATTCCAGATACAACAGTGTCCAGCATTAGGACTGAAACGTTTCCCAGAAGCCTTCCAATGGACTTCCTCTTATGTCTTATTGGTCAGAACTGGTCACATAATTACTTTTGACATACGTTGTGGTTGAAGGTAGGGTCAGTCTTTGAAGATCTGAACAGAATTGGGACTCTAGTAGAGTCTAGAAGGAGTGAAGAATGGATTTTCATTGCCCACTGCAATCAGATACACAAAGCAGATCTAAGGAACAGCTGCTCAGAGACAAGGAGACATAAAGGACCTTAGAAATTTGAAAAACTAGAATTTAGTGTGAGAGGAGCATGAGGTGCATTAAAGAGGAATTGGAAGTAAAGACCTGGGTTGGGATCAGATTGTGAAAGACCTTGAGCTCTCTGTGGGGGAGTAGAGACTTTATTCCCCAGTTAGTGAGGCACCCTCAGTGTGTCTCTCAGTGGAATGGGACTCTAGGGGATAGTGAGGGCGGGCTGGGACTGAAGACTGGTGAGGAGGCTGTTGTTGTGTGTCCATGTGAAGTGGAGAGGATTGGAACTACAAGTGGTGTTGGGGATGGGGGTGTGAAGTGAAGATGAGAGGCTTTAAAGAGAGAGGGGTGATGGACTCAGTGTATCTTAACTGCCCAGATGGGGGAAAATGAGAGAAAAGGGTAAATTGAGATCTAGAACTGTTCAGAGAAGGCTTCTTGTCCAGTAAGGGCAGCAGAGTAGTGATTGACCTGATTGTTTAAGATAAGGAGGTAACTGAAGGTGTTTATAATTTGAGGTGGTCATTTCTTGGGCTCCAGAATCACTGCAAATGGTGACTGCAGCCATGAAATTAAAAGACACTTGCTCCTTGGAAGAAAAGCTGTGACAAACCTAGACAGTGTATTAAAAAGCAGAGACATCACTTTACCAACAAAGGTCCATCTAGTCAAAGCTATAGTTTTTGCAGTAGTCATGTACGGATGTGAATGTTGCACCATAAAGAAGGCTGAGCACCGAAGAATTGATGCTTTTGAAATGTGGTGCTGGAGAAGGCTCTGAGAGTCTTAGACAACAAGGAGAACAAACCGGTCAGTCTCCAGTCCATGGAATCACTAAGAGTCAGACATGACTGAGCGACTGAACTGAAACTGAAAGGAAATCAACCCTGAATGTTCATTGAAAGGACTGATGCTGAAGCTGCAATACTTTGGCCATCTGATGCAAGGAGCCAACTCATTGGAAAAGACCCTGATGCTGAGAAAGATTGAGGACAAGACAAGAAGGGGCAGCAGAGGATAAGAGAGTTGGGTGGCATCATCACCACAGTAGACATGAGTATGTGCAGACTCCAGGCGACAGTGAGGGACGGAGAAGCCTGGCATGCTGCAGTCAGTCCATGGGGTCGCAAAGTGCTGGACGTGACTGAGCAACTGAACAACAGTAGATGCTATCACAGGCTGGTTACCCTTATTCTTTGAAAACTCTTAATCTCCTCGCTCCAGGCATTAGCCTTGGAAGTGTGCCCTACCTATAGACCTGGAAGAGAACCTAGAAATCAGCAGTTTAATTTCCTTGTTTTATAAAAGAGAAAACTGATGTATAGTGTGATTTGCTCAGGGTTAGCCCACCACAGGGCAAAAAAAAAAAAAAACCACACAATTTTTTCCCCCAATAGATCAGTTAGAAGTTGAGTGAATTCAGAATATTAAGAAAATTTTAGGTCAGTATTCATTTGGTCCTATTGTACTTAACTATAAATTGATCCTTACTCTATTCATCTGGACTTGGATTCTGCTGGCAGAACATAATGTAACTAAGTTGTCATTTGCCAATATTTCTTTTATGTTAGAAACAGGAAAAGGATTATTTTAGATGTGTCAAAAATAAAGATATGTTAATGGTATTATTGGAATCTGAGAGTGGCAATCTTCCTCTTAATTTAGCCTTCCAGTTACTCTTGTGTTTTTGTTAAATGTAAGAAACCTATACTTTCTGCATGTCACATGGACACTGCCCATGAATGAATATCGTTATTTACTCTCTTAATGGTAGATACTTGACTAAGGAAATGATCATGAATGGTAACAATTCCTTAAGTTTTAAAGAGTTGTTTCTTTGTGTATACTCACTAAAGACAAGATCTTTGCCAAAGAGCATCAGTCTCCCTTTCACTCATCTCTTGCAGCCACATAGGCTGCCTTGCTGTTTCTTGAATCCCCCAGACTTGAAATCGTCCCCATTTCAAGTCCTTGGTGCTAGCAGTTTTCTCCACCAGGAACAAATGTAGGGAGCCAGATGTACACATGGCATGCTTCCTCACTCCCTCTGGCTCTTGTTGTAGTGTTTTTAAACTCTGTTTTTGATAAACTCATTCATTTTGATAAATTCAGAGTGACTAATTTTTCCAAGAAAAAGTTTAATATCAAATTATTCCTTAGATAAGTTTATTTAATGCCAACGTACATAGTATCTAATATCTCTAAAAACAGATTATTGAACCTTTGGATTATATTCTGAACAGCTTTTGAGTCTCCTGATTCTGAGACCTTTGCTTACTCAAATCAAATGCCTCCACACTCCCACCTCCTGCCCCAAATTAGACATGTGGCTTTGACAGCTCTTTGCTTGGTTTTGTTTGTTTATTTTAATAGCTTTCCTTAATTGTGATAAATTAGTGCCAGTTTCTATTTTTTATTCAAATGTAGAAACTAGATAGGCTTCCCTGGTGGCTCAGAGGTTAACGTGTCTGCCTGCAGTGCGGGAGACCCAGGTTCGATCCCTGGGTAGGGATGATCCCCTGGAAAAGGAATGGCAGCCCACTCCAGTATTCTTGCCTGGAGAATCCCATGGATGGAGGAGCCTGGTAGGCTACAGTCCACAGGGTCGAGAAGAGTCGGACACGACTGAGCGACTTCACTTTCACTTTCACTTAGAACCTAGATAGAAAAATGCTTGACCCACTTTAGTGCTTTCCTGAGGTTGATGGAAGCAGTATCATATGCTATATTTACGATTGATATCTTTTCACTTCTTATTTTGTGCAGAGAACTCATTTAGCTGAAGTGGAGTTATAACAATTGAAAAGTAGTGTGTTCCATTTAGAACTACTTGATGATGCTCATTTGTAAACTGACAGGACTATTTGAAATGCTGTTTTTTAACATGATTATAATATAGTAATTGATTGATAAAGTAGACTGAACTATTTTCATGCTATGGCGTGTTTACAGTGTTTAGGTTAGACATGGTTACCTCATCTTATAACTGAGTGTACAGGAAAGATAAATGGAAAGAAATGTGATGTCATTATGTGTGTGGTGTGTGCACAGCATGTCCAGTTAAACCTCTGTAACTTGCACCTTCGAGCAAAGTAGTTCAGGAAGCTGAAACTTTTAAGTGCTGAATATTGTCATTAAAAAAACTTTATAGAAATGTTTTTTAAAATGTCATGAATACATACTGGCTTAGTATATAATAGAATCCTATTTAATGCATTTTGGATGAATGAATTATTGAGATCAGTCTGTTTAGAGGTGTAGCCAGCAATTTACATGTAATATTGTAGGGCATCAGACCAGATAAATTATCGTTATTCAGATATGTGAAGTGAATATTTAAATATAAATTCCCTCTAATCTAGTTGCTGAACTATACTGGTAATTATACCTGCAGTGTTTCACTCATGTCCTGTGGAACTTCTGAGAGCCCAGAGGTCCAGAATACTTGGACACTCATACATGTAGGAGGGTCCTTTGTGTTGTATTTGAAAATTAAAGTATTATGTCTTGCTTTTTATCTTGTAATACAGTAGTGCTCATTTACCCTTTCTTTCTTATCTGGTGGATCATTGCTTTTTTTCATCAGGTAGCTTTTGGCTAACTCTCATTCCAGTTTCTTGGAATTAAATTTCTTGTCTTTTTTTGTCTCCTGTAAATTCTAAGTCTTTCTATTATAGTTAAAATATTAATCTTTGTTAGAGCACTTACCTTTTAATAAACTGCAGTGACTTATGTCTGTTGGTAAATCCGATATAATAACTTCAGTATTCCCTTGTCTGTTTTTACTTTGTTGGTTTTGAAAAATAATTCTTTCATTGTTAAAATTTTGTTTTCTGTATTAGAGATCAGTGCTGTTCTAAAAAACCTTGGTGTTTTTTTATTTTTTACTTAATCTCAGTTTAAATTAAACACATCAGGTTGGATTTAGCTCTGTTGGAATACGTTAGTTTGGGGAGGGGTAGGAATTGATCATTTTAAGTGGGTATTTGGGGTTATTTTATAAAAAGGTGGGGCTTACTGGTAACAGAATGAAGTTAGAAAACCCTAGAGAGATCCACTTTAGAATCAAGGAAACAAGACACCCTAGCTATAGAGAGGTATCCCAAATGGTGTTTTATTGGGGGCAAGGGGTAAAGAAATAGAAAAACAGTATCCAGATGCATTGAGCTTTAAGGTTCTGAGTGACGATTCAATGGAAATTATTGGGAATTACTAGATAAAGTAGAGAAATCCAAGCTCATATCAATTGAAACTCAGTTTAGTCTTCTCTAGCCTTTAAACGTTTTTGACACTATGGCATCGCCTCTTCTATTGACAGGTAAACACTGGTCAGCGTCGGGATGGGCCTCTTGTACTTATAGGCAGTGGACTTTCTTCCGAACAACAGAAAATGCTCAGTGAGCTTGTAACGATTCTTAAGGCTAAAAAATGTGCTGAGTTTGACAGTACAGGTGAGGATTATTGATTTATTTAGTTTTGGTAGAAGAGAATTTTAAATGGGTAATTCCATTGTAGAACTCACCTTGATAATTTATACATTTTACCCATTGGAATCTGACTATATACTTTGAATCTGGTAATAAATTCTAAAATGTTTCTACAGTTATAAATTACTTACAGTCTTCATTTAATTAGGAAATATAAAGTTTAAAGCTTTGCCCCTATTTTAGGGCGTATGTCAGAAGAGCAATTTTATGAGTTTGCTAATGACAGATAAATGGTCAAACAATGTAATGGCTTTATTTAATTCCTTAGTTGTAATTGGAAATTGAAAAGAAATTTGCTTTGCCCAGTGTGGCTTTGGGCTTCTCAGGTGGCTCAGTTATTAAAAAAAAAAAAATCCACCTGCCAATGCAGGAGATTTGGGTTTGATCCCTGAGCTGGGAATATCTCCTGGAGGAGGAAATGGCATCCCATTCTAGTATTGCCTGGAGAATCCCATGGACAGAGGAGCCTGGCAGGCTATAGTTCATAGCATCACAACGACCCAGACATGACTGAGCACACACATACACTCTGTGTGGCATTAAGATTTATGATTTAATTTTTCATGTTGGTAGCCATAATAGAGAATGAAACTAAATGAAGTCTTTACCGAAGTATAAAAATTGTTGCCTTTGAAGAAAATTCAGATGTAAGTGGACTAGTTAAATAATTATTTTGGTTTATATTTCTGTTTCTCTTACTGCCTTTTTTGTATTGTAGTAACTCATGTCATTGTTCCTGGTGATACAGTTCAAAGCACCCTGAAATGTATGCTTGGAATTCTCAGTGGATGCTGGATCCTAAAATTTGAATGTAAGTACTGGATTTGGGAGAATTACAAAGGGAATTAAATAGACTAATTTCATTTTTTAATTGCAGTATTGCCGGTAATTATTTAAGTACCTTATGCTAATGTTTTTTACCTCTGTTTAGTCCCTGCATTTTGAAAAAGCTTTTCATATTAATGGTATCATTTAGGTGTTCTTGGTAAAAGTATACAAGTATGTTCTCATTTCAAAATCTTCCTGTAATACCAACTATTTTAATCCAGAGTAAATGGATCCTGTAATAGACCTGTAAGCTTAAGCAATCTGTGTTACCATTGTTGTTGTTGTTTAGTCACTCAGTCGTGTCAGACTCTTTGTGGCCCCATGGACTGTAGCCAGACAGGCTCCTCTGTCACTGGGATTTTCCAGGCAAGAGTACTGGAGTCGGTTGACATTTCCTCCTCTGGGTCATCTTCCTGATCCAGGAAATCAAACCCGTGTCTCCTGCTTGGCAGGTGAATTCTCTACCACTGAGTCATCTGGGAAATCCATATTACCATTGTATGATATATTTAACTCAATAAATGCTTGTTTCAAATACATGACTATTAAATGAAATTAGTTTATTGCTTTTCCTTGTGATGTCTGAAAACTTATCTGCATAACTCTCTTTAGCTCTCTCAGCTAATATGGTTTGTTTTAGGAAGGCGTTTGGAGATTGAGACTGCCTTGTACCACCTGCTGCTGCTGCTGCTAAGTCGCTTCAGTCGTGTCCGACTCTGTGCGACCCCATAGACGGCAGCCCACCAGGCTCCCCCGTCCCTGGGATCCTCTAGGCAATTGTACCACCTGATTGGGGGCAATTACACTAGCTATTCTCAAAACCTCTGATGAAAATGTGTTCCTGTTACTCCTTTCTAGTTAGCAGTCAACCACCTTCACCTTTGCTGCTGCCTCGCACCTTCCCAGCTCTCACCTGTTTGTTTTACCTAGGACTTAACAAAATAAAAAGAAAGTTTGTATAAGGTTATTTTCTACTCCTCAATCACTAAAGTATCTTCTGCTTTTGATATGACAACTAAAATAGGACAATGAAATGACCTTTTTACTAACTGATTGTTTATAAAAAGAACAGTGTCTGTTAAACAGGGGCCTGAGAAATCCTGTTATGATACAGTTGAATATCTTGATCTTAGAGGTAGTTATGTTACATAGTCTACATATATGATTAAATGTCAGGTCTGTGTGTGCACACACAGAAATGGTGAATGTATAACTGATGAAATCTGAATAAGTTCTTTGGACAGTATCAATGTCAAATTCTTGGTGCTGATAATTGTGCTATTGTGTAAGATATTAACACTGGATACTAGAAAAAGAGTACATGAGACTTTTCCTGTACACTTCTTTGCAATCACCTGTGAATCTATAATTATTTCAAATTTAAAAATTAAAGAATAGTGAGTGTTTTTAATGAAACTTTCTTTGTAAGAAGCAAATGATGGGTTAGAGTTAGTTTTGAAAAATCTTCTGATTTATAGATTTTTACTTTCAAGCTTTTATGGTAGAGTTGCTTGATTCAATCAAAGCCTTAATTATATTATGAATTTAATCTGTTTTAAATTAACTTGGTTGGTAAAAAGTTTTCTTTTAGCGGTTGATACTCATCCCAGTAAAATACAGCTACCACTTTTCTTCTGATGGTTGTCTCCACTGATTTGGTCTGTGACATATATAACTACAGTGCCACTCTGTCTGCTCTAGTCTGTATCTGTTACTCTACTCTGCCAGTCAGCCAGGCTAAAAAGTATGATAATAAGTTGGACTGATTGGCCACTTATGTAGAAAAAAGGTTTTTTCTTTAGTCCCTTATTTTTGGACCTTTGTTTCCCTTTCAGACCTGTGTCAAGTCTTATTGGGCCTCAGTATTTTAAAAATTGACCTAAAATATTTCCATGATTATAGATGTTTTTGTACTGAACTTTTGCCAGAAACCTTGCCAGTGGTTATAGAAAGGAATGGATTTTCATAGTAACAAGAATCTCAGTAATAAAGAAGCTATGTGAAATTTTAAATATTAAGGCACTTACCACTTAACCCTATAAGTCTAGTTGTGAATTTGCTGAACTTGCTTCTTGTTACATATACAGACTACATGATTCATTTCCATAAAGTCTGCCTTCTTAAGAAATGGAAGCTTTGTCACTTTAATGGCTTGGCCATGTCATTTTTATAGAATCACTAATGGACTCAAGCTGACTTAATAGTGTGCCATTTGGTGATTGTCGCAGTAGTGAATAACACACTCTAGTATCAGTGCTTCTTTTAGGATAAAAGGTGGATGGAGTCTCTTACTGAACTTCATATCCCCATATTTTCTAATTCAAAGTACAAAGATGAATAGGTTCAGGGTTGGAGACAATGAATTTAAATAGTTGCTGGGTTTAGTTCCAAGAAATAGTTGCAAGAACACTTTCTTTCCTAATATATTTATCTGTTGCTTTGTGTTGTTCTTAATGTCAGGCAACTTAGTGTGATTTTTAAAAACATGTTGAGAGCTATTCAAAATTAGTTGAAAATCATCTATATTAAGGAATGATATGGTGGGCCAAAGCTTTCAAAACTAATCACAAAGATCTATGAGTTATTAAAACTAGATTTTGTGTTTGAGATATTCAGTAACTTGCCCGAAAGACAAAATCTTTACTAACTGAACTCTAGAATGTTTAGTGTTAACTTTTTCAGTATTTTCCATAAACCAAGTAGACTGAAAAGGAAGTTTCATGTAAACTTTCTCTATAGGGAATTGACTTACTTAGAAAAGTAAACAAATTTAAATAAATTAACAAAAATAGTTATATAAAATAGTCTAGCTTCCTTGGATCCAAGTTTAACTGGAGGTTTTCTGTTTAAATGTATTTTTCTCTTAATTGGTTAATATCTCTTATTTTTCTATTTTATATATATGGAGCATCTTACAGTGTCGTAGTTAATGAACTGTGCATGAACATTCTAAGAAGAGGCCATAATCATGCTATTATACCAGGCATTCTTTCTCATCATGTTTATTTTACAGATATTTTATTGGATGGTGTTTATTTTATAGAAACAGGAGGTATAGATGGGAAAATTCCTTCATTAAGATTTGAGTTTGTAGCTGAGATTCTACTTTAGTCCTAGTTTTGATGCCAGTTCCTCACAGGAAACTAATAACCATCCCTGTACAGGGTGATTTTGGTAATTAAAGAGGTGGCTAGAATGAAAAATAGAAGATATGTAAATTGTATTCATCTCTTAAGAGAATGAAGAAGATGGAACTGCATCCTAAAGATGTAAACTAACCTTCAGAAAGAGAAAATGTATTTTACTGAACTGTTCTTTCAGTACACTGCTTTCAAATCTCCTCTAGTCTAACCTGTTTTTTTTTTTTTTTTAAAAATTGAATTCTGCCTCGTCATTTCTCGTCTCATTGTGGAGGGGAGAGCAGATGGCTGTCATCTTTTCTTTCATAATCTCTTCTTCTTCCCCACGATCATCTGAGTTGAAATAAAATGTAGAAGTTTTGAAAGACCTTAGGACCTAAGGAAATTAGTGTGGGAATGTGCCAAACATTTTACTCTGGACTTTTATCTGAGAGGAGAGGAAGGGCCAGATACAGTGTTGCTTTGTTTTAGTTTTAGATGTGGAAGGTGGAACCTAAAAGGCAATCACTACATCATCATTTTATAAATAACTTCATAATCAGATTAATGAACATGCTTTTCAATTAAAATTTTCTTTAAATGGATATTAAGAGTGCTGTGGAATTTTTAAAATAAAGAAAAATGTTATTCATATTTTGCTATCAAAAAATAAATATACCAAAGCATTTCTATCAACTAAGATTAGTT
>SJYQ01000460.1:891717-962749 GCA_006410935.1 Redunca redunca
ATAGTATTTTGGCTTGTGGATTCATCCATTTCATTGCTTTGGATAAAGGAAATTGGATTAGATAAATATCACCATTGAAGTTACTCAAAGTTTAAAGTATTCTTTTCATGTTGTAGTAAATCTGTTCAATTGGTTTATTACAAAAGAAGTCAACTAGGAAGTTGATATGAAGTGTAATTATAAATGTCTACTGACAAGTATTACTATTCTGAAACTCAAAGGATACAAATGAGAGAGTGGCAGCTTTGGTTTCAAATTAAACAAACTCATTGATTCACTAAAGACAAAGCCAAATGCATTATTCTCCCTGCTCCCAATCTCCCAAGTAGTCAGCAGTTTTTGACATTTTGGTACACTTTTTGGCTAATCTCTTAAAAATAAGGATCCTCCTATTTAGTCATCTATTTAGTGGTTAGGTCATTTATTTTAAGAGAGCTACAATATATTAAATCTGAGTAGAGAGTACCTGGCATTTCCTAAGATGCTTTATTTTTTTTTTTAATAAAATAAAGATAGGAAAAAACTGATCTAGGATTTGGAAGATATCTGAATTTTTTTCTCACTTATGGTCACTTAAAGAATTTAACTTTCCTTTACCTGTGAAATGAAGAATTTGATTAGTTGAAGCATCAGGAATTTCAAATTGGCAGTCTTTAGTCCAAAACAGGTACAATTTATATGATTTAGTTCATCATAATCATTTAATTTCTGTGTCTTTAAGTAAGATGTGCATAATATGATTACAGTCTCTATAACTTCCTCCCACTTAACACGAGATACCCAACATGATTATGTAATTTGAAAGGCTCTTGTAGGCATTATTCTCACCCAGGCTTCAAAAAATTCTCCATGTTTTCCGTGCAGCAATAATACTACCATGTTATCATAGAACTGGAAACTGTTCCTTAGTTTTCAGCGGGGGGGCGGGAAACTATATTCTCCTTCTTTAGTTGATATTAAGTGGCAGAGAGAGTTGGCAAAATGTTTCTTTTTGTAATAAGAGAATATCAGAGGAATGCATTCTTCATTTAGCTCAACAATTATAATTAGAGCCTTGGATTTTTCTGACTACCTTTACAGAAATTTACTGACCAATTACTGTAAAGCTGGAAGTTTTATGATTTGAGGCATATTTACACTTAAAAAGCTGCCCTCTTGGTGTCTGACGTCTCATTTCTCTTGATGCCGTGCTTGTCTCATTCTGCTATCTGTTAAGGCTATATTCTGTTAATTGACTAATGCTGGCACATCCCTTGGGTCAATTAAAATAATTTTAGTATGATTTTTTGATAGTTTAACCAATCACATAAACCCATAAGGTGGGTAAGCAGCCAGCATAGGCACAGTGTATTTGTTTATTTTTATAGTTATACATTAGCTGTTTACTTGTTACAGTTAAATATCATAGGGTATTCAATGTTCAGTTCTTGGCTTTATGTACTGGCATGTACAGTTCATCTAAAGAAACCAGTATAAATAAATGCTCTGCAAATATCATTAGGAGAAGGGGGCTACATATTTAAGTGACATAACGTAAAAGGAATAATTTATATGTGAAATAATAAGTCTGAGGTAAGTCAGTTATTTGGTTATATTGGTAATGTTTTTTGTATTGATATTTAATATAGGATATCATGTAAGCACACTGTCAGTGTTTTTGGTATGATTTTGACCTAGTCATAATTTTTATTTTGACATTCATTTTTAATAAATGGTAAAATTGATAGTTTAGTATTAGCTTCATTGGAAAGATAGTTTTTCATACCCTGTGAGTGGTTATTAACATTATATTTTTAAAATATAGTTTTTAATTACATACAAAAAACAGTTTCTATAAAACTATCATATTTATAAGTTATTGATCAGAATAGGATTCAGCATAGCAGACCTAGCTAAATAAAATTCTTGTATTGAAAACATGGGGGAAAGGGACCCCCAAACACAGGCAAAACTAGCAGAAAATTAAGAATCACGTGATAGAGAAGTACAGATATGCCAGCGTTGAGCACTGAATTGTAATATACATTCATAGCTCCAAGTTAAGAAAGGATTCAGTCCCTTGACAAAGCTATGCTTTTGAAGAGATGGAGTATTCAGTCATTAAAATATTCTGACTTTTGTTATACTATATAATATCTTGGAATATCTCAACTGAAGCAGCTGTCAGTTCAGTTCAGTTCAGTTGCTCAGTTGTGTCTGACTCTTTGTGACCCCATGGACTGCAGCACTTCAGGCTTCCCTGTCCATCACCAACTCCTGAGGCTTGCCTAAACTCATGTCCATCGAGTCAGTGATGCCATCCATCCCCTTCTCCCCCTGCTTTCAATCTTTCCCAGCATCAGGGTCTTTTCCAGTGAGTCAGTTCTTCATATCAAGTGGCCAAAATATTAGAGTTTCAGCTTCAGCATCAGTCCTCTTCCAGTGAATATTCAGGACTGATTTCCTTGAAGCAGCTCTAAGGCATTTGAAATACTCACCAGTCATCCCTTGGTGACTGCAGTGTGTACCTGTCAATTCCAAACATGTCACAGACTGTGCTTTACTGTTTACTTTAACAAGTGCTGTAGATCCCCTGTATGTCAGATCACTTATAGTCTAACAGGAGGTTAATGGGATTGCCAGGATGAGTGGGGCAGATGGTTAGATCTCAGAGTCAGATCATTGTGAGCTGAACATAACGTGGGACTTTTTATTCACTCTAATTTTGATAATGGCCATAAACTAAAATTTAGATTTTTACTTTGTACGTGGAATAATGTATTGAGTTAGGTTTTTTACAAAGAAAACTCAAATTTGTATTCAGTACTGCCTCATTGCCTAGTCTTCTGAAGGAAAGATCAGTTTTATTACCTTTTGTTTTGGCATAAGTTAGGTTTCTTTTTCTGTTTCAGAGCAATACTTAACCATGAAGAAGAAAAATCGCTTAGGTAAATGGCTTCATTTCACTGTGAAAGAAATAGTTTTCACTTGATATTTATTTTGCTTTTATCCTTGGTTTTTGCCAGGGGTGAAAGCATGTCTACAAAGCAAAGAATGTGAACAGGAAGAAAAGTATGAAATTCCTGAAGGACCACAGAAAAGCAGGCTCAACAGAGAACAGCTGGTATTTTCCTTTTGATTCTACTTTCATTGTTCTTATCATAAATTAATACTGTTATTACCATCAGGAAAAACTTCTACCCTTTTAACAAGTACAGGTGACTGATGGAAAATTTTTGTAGTTATATATTTATTGGCTGTGTTGGTTCTTCATTGTTTTTCTCTGGTTGCAGCCAGCAGGGGGCTACACCCTGTAGTTGCGCTCGGGCTTCTCACTGTGGCGGCTTCTCTTGGGTGGACCCCAGGCTCTAGGGCATGCAGGGTCCGGTAGTTGCTGTTCCCGGGCTCCAGAGCCCAGGCTCAGTGGTGTGGCACACCAGCTTATTTGCTCCACAGCGTGTGGGATCTTTCCCAATCAGCGATCGAACCCATGTCTCTTGCCTTGGCACACGGATTCTTTACCACTGGGCCACCAGAGAAACCCCTGGTTAAAATTTTAATTGTGCTCATTTCAAGTGCTTGATTCTGAGAGATGATAACAATGAGCAGAAAAACCCAGAAGGTAATAATTTCATACGGTTATGCATTTTGGGCATTTCAAACATTACCATAAACCTTTCAGAATCTGAGGGAAGTCTTAGATACAAGTAGTTTTAGAGAAAACAGAGCTGCTGCTCAGGTTTAGTTAACCATGTCTTTATTACCACATAATGAGATTTTAATGGACAAAATTCCATTTTTCTGTTGACAAACAAGTGTATTAAAAATGTTGAAGAATTTTTGTAGAAGGGACTTGTGAAGCTTTTTTTGTAAAGCACACAGAAATGTGTTTATAGCTAAGTGGCTCTCTGGCCGTGGCTTTCTAATGTGTTGTGCTCTAAGGAAAATGTTTCTAGAACCCTGGAGGCCACCCTCCTACATGCTGCCCTGGGGGAACCTGGGTTGGTAGTATATAGGGACCTGAATGTGGATGGGCAGAGTTGGAAAGCTTCATGGACAAGCTGTTACACTTACAGTCATGTTTAGCTTGGTATACCCAAAGCATATTTTAGATACAGTAGGAAGGAATTCTTGAGGCTTTAAGTCCTACCAAGAATGAATAAACATTCTGATACAAGAAGTTTGAGGAACTGATTTTAAATGTGTATGTGTACCAAACACACATATACACACACATTCATGACACACCTAAAATGTGAGAAGAGTGAAGAGGGCCAGTTTTCAGGAGAAAAAAATTATAGGAAACCTTTATTTTCATGAGTATTTTCTTAACCCAAAGAATTACTTAACCCAAAAAGTTCTTGAAGTGTGTCTTGTCCTTGCACCTCATTAAATAGGTTCTTAACTGCTTATGACTTTTTATTTCTCTTATTTCATGTGCAGTGTTTTTAAATATTTTTGTCTGCTTTTAATGAGCTTTTTTTGTTTTTTTTCAGTTGCCAAAGCTGTTTGATGGATGTTACTTCTATTTGGGGGGAACCTTCAAACACCATCCAAAGGACAACCTTATTAAGCTTGTCACTGCCGGTGGGGGCCAGATCCTCATTAGAAAGCCCAAGCCAGACAGTGACGTGACTCAAACCATCAATACAGTTGCGTACCATGCCAAACCTGATTCTGATCAGCGCTTCTGCACACAGTATATCATCTATGAGGACCTGTCTAATCATCGCCCAGAAAGGGTTCGGCAGGGCAAAGTCTGGATGGCTCCTTCCAGCTGGTTTATAGATTGTGTGATGTCCTTCGAGTTGCTCCCTCTTGACAACTGAACTCGCACAGTGTGATAACCTAGTGATTGCACTGTTTTCATCAGTCACATTTTTACAAATAGGTAGATTCATTCATCGGAGAAGGTGATGGCACCCCACTCCAGTACTCTTGCCTGGAAAATCCCATGGACGGAGGAGCCTGGTAGGCTGCAGTCCACGGGGTCGCGAAGAGACGGACACGACTGAGCAACTTCCTTTCACTTTTCCCTTTCATGCATTGGAGAAGGAAATGGCAACCCACTCCAGTGTTCTTGCCTAGAGAATCCCAGGGATAGGGGAGCCTGGTGGGCTGCCGTCTATGGGGTCACACAGAGTCAGACACGACTGAAGTGACTTAGCAGCGGCGGCAGCAACAGCAGCAGACTCATTCATATACTTTTTTCCCTTGAATTAATATATATTTATATATTGTTTGCCAGAGTAGGATTCATTCTGTATTTACCATTTACATTTACATGCTGAGTGCTGAGACTGCTTTAAAGAATTTTTCTTTTTAAAACTAGCATATGTGTTGATTCATCATGTCTTTCTATTCACATTGTGCTCAGATGCTCAGTCATGTCCCACTCTTTGCAACACCATGGACTGTGCCCACCAGGCTCCTCTGTCCATGGGATTCTCCTCTCAAGAATACTGGAGTGGCTTGCCATTTGCCTCCTCCAGGGTATCTTCTGGACCCAAGGATAGAACCCGCATCTCTTGCATCTCATGTTAGGCAAATTTTTTACCCCTAGCACCACCTGGGAAGTCACTATTCATGCTATCAGATATCAAAGATTTACGAGACAATATCAGAACTGTTGGTTACATCTACAAGTGGTATCATCATGTCTGTCGCTTTTAATGTTCTTTGATGAAAAAAAATCCACACCTGCCACCAGCAAAAATATTTGCGTTTGTTTAGTAAGCAGATAATACTGTCAAATAATTTTATTTTGGTTTTATTATAATGAAAATAGTTTACCTGGTCTAAATATGTCACCATAGGTGTTAAAATTCTTTTGCTTTCTACAGTTCTGTTTTAGTTACTTATAATTTACTTGGATGTCTGTTCCTACATTTTTATTCCCCTTTTCTAAAAAGAAAAAAAGTCTTTTAATCAGAAAATCATGATTTGAATCTTCACATTACTGTTTTTTGGTGAAAATCAACATTGGGCTCATGATATTTTATTGTATATACTTGCTTATTAATAGTCAGCTTATAACTGTGTTAATAGTATATGTATCTATCTGTGTAGAACATTTTCTCTAACATTTTAATTTCAGTATTTCTTAGGAGGTCTCACTAGACTAACAAATTTTTAGTCAAATATAAGTGAATTAGAATGCAGTCTTTTTGGTAGAGCTTAACATAATTTTTTCATAGGTCTTAATTTCTTTCTTCATAAATTGTTTTTCATGTTTAGCTTTCTGGGAGGGCAGAAGTTGGTAATTACTTGATTTTGAACAGAGTTTGTCCAGATGATACAAATGGTTGTGACAATAAGTTTAATGGTAGCAACGAAAAGGGCTCACTCATGATTCCAGGACTGCCAAGGCTGCAAAGTAGTGGACAGGACATCATCTGAGAATGGGGAGACCTGGGAAGGTTACTGTGGTCTGAATGTTCTTATTTGTGAATCAGCAAGGTATATTGGATCATTTAAAAACATTTTTCTAAGAAGTAGAATTCTTTAATAAGTCTTTCTAGAAATTTAATGTACTTATAATATTGAAAACATGGGAAGGTTGTTACTGTTGAGACTTGCCAGCTTTGTCCCTTTTGGGTAACCATTAAGTTAGAATATGGACAGTCTGAAGTTCATGAATATTTTAAGATCCATTTATTTGAAGTTTGAAATTTGGCTGATTGTTTCGAAATAAAGTTTACTTTAATTTCTCCTTTGCAATGTTATTTTTCCATATTAAGAAATGTATTATGTGAACACAATAATACTGCTGATCCTGACCTTCAAAGGGTGAATTAGCTCTGAAACACTCTCTTCAACCAGTAATGTGTTTGTTTTGCATTTCATTCTAATGGAGAAAGATGAAGAACATATTTAGCACCAAGCAATTCTGAGGGGTTAGATAATGTCTGGATTAAATAATTTAAGACTCCCTGGGATTTTGGTTGTCATTTTTGATTTATAACTGACTTTTGGTTGCTTTCTATTGCCTCATTGGTCATATCCTAGACAAATTTGTGTTTGTTTTTTCTGATCTGAATCCCTATTTATAAAAACACTTCTGATATTTACATCTCGCCTTCTTTCGTTCATTCTCTTGATTTGTCCTCCCTCCTTGTGCCCCACTATTAAGCATTTTTATATTTGGTTTCCTTAACTATTTATTTTGACAGCAGCTAATTGATGTTAAGCTCTTGAAAACTTGTATTTTCTGTATAGATACACTTGTAATTATTTTCATTTTTCAGCCAGAGATTCAAGCTTCCTTCTTAATTACCGTAAACCATTAAAGTTGTTTGTGCTTGCATATCTCTGTTTCTTCTATAGAAGGGGCCTATTCTGCACTGTTGAAGAACGAGGCTCAGCAAGACTTGTGAGGAAATCTTTCAGCTGACAAAAGCTTAATCTTTTTGAGTACTGTATTTCAAATGTATATTAAGTACTTTATTTCTTAAATAAAATGTTTTGAAAACAGTGTAACGTTGGTAATTTGGAATTGTCATTGAGTGTCATTTATTACACAGTGATTCCATTGTGTGTTTTTTTAATTGAAATGTAATTGACAGAGTATTGTATTAGTTTCATGTGTGCATCATAGTGATTCAATACTTTATACATTTCGAATGGTCACCTTGTTAGCTAGTTGCTGTTTATCACCACAGTCATTACAATATTATTGACTATATTTCCTATGCTGTATATTACATCCCAGTGACTTAAATTTCTTTTTGTTTAATATAAATGTATTTATTTTAATTGGAGGCTAATTACAATATTGTATTGGTTTTGCCATACATCTACATGAATCTGCCACAGGTATACATATGTGTTCCCCATCCTGAACCCCCCTAAAGCTTCTTAATCCCCTTCACTGATTTTGCCTGACTCCCAGCCCACCCACCCCTTTTCCCTCTGGCAACCACTGGTTTGGTTCTGTATCTGTGAGTCATTTTCTGTTTTTTTTTTTTTTAGATTCCACGTCTAAGTGAAATCATAGAATAATTGTATTTCTCTGTCTTATTTCACATAGCAAAATACCCTTTAGATTCTTCCATGTTGTCATAAATGACAAGATTTTATTCTTTTTTATGACTGAATTTGTTAATATTGTATATTTACATTGTACATTTATGTCACATCTTTTTCTATTATCTGTTGGTAGGCACTTAGGTTCTGTATCTTGGTTATTGTAAATAACGCTGCAGTGAACATTGGGGTGCATATATATTTTCAAGTTTGGTGTTTTGTTTTCTTCAGATAAGTACCCAGAAGTATGATTGCAGGATCATAATGGTAGTTCTATTTTTTTAACTTCTTGTGTTTTCTATAGTGGCATCATCAATTACAGGGCTTCCTTGATAGTGTTGGTAAAGAATCCTCCTGCGATGCAGGTATACCCTGGCTCAATTCCTGGATCAGGAAGTTCCCCTGGAGAAGACACAGGCTACCCACTCTAGTATTCTTGGGCTTGCATTGTGGCTCAGCTGGTGAAGAGTCTACCTGCAATGTGGGAGACCTGGATTCCATCCCTGGGTTGGGAAGATACCCTGGATAAGGGAAAGACTACCCCCTCCAGTATTCTGGCCTGGAGAATTCCATGGACTACAGTCCATGGGGTCGCAAAGAGTTTGACATGACTGAGCGACGTTCACTTTTCACCAATTACATTCCCATCAATGTAGCACAAGTATTCCTTTTTCTCCACAGTCTCTCCAACACTTTAAAAATAAATTAGGTTGGTACAAAAGTAATTGTGGTTTTGCATTGTTGAATCTTGCTGTTGGATATTAGAATACATTCTTAAATGTTATATATCATTTTAATGAGCATTGCTTGCTTTATGTTTTTTTGCTATTGACATTACTTACTATATATTTTATATGTATTTTAAACTATAAAAATGATGTTAGAAAAAAAGCAAATTGGAGCAATTTTCTTATTTGAGTTCAAAATGAGTCACAAAGCAGTGGAGACAACATCAACAATGCATTTGACCCAGAAACTGCTAGCAAATGTACAGTGCAGTGGTAGTTCAAGAAGCTCTGCAAATGAGACAAGAGCCTTGAAGATGAGTGTAGTGGCTGGCCATCAGAAGTTGACAAGGATCAAATGAGAGCAATCATCAAAGCTATACTCTTACAGCTATACTAGAAGTTGTCAAAGAACAACCATTCTAAGGTCATTTGGCATTTGAAGCAAATTGGAAAGATGAAAAAGCTTGATAAGTAGGTGCCTTATGAGCTGACTGAAAATCAAAGATTGTCATTTTGAAGTGTTGCCTTTTACTCTATACAACAACAATGAACCCATTTCTCAGATTGTGATACATAATGAAAAGTGGATTTTATACAACTGATGATGACCAGATCAGTGGTTAGACTGAGGAGAAGCTCCAAAGCACTTCCCAAAGCCAAACTTGCACCAGGAAAAGGTCATGGTCACTGTTTGGTGGACTGCTGCTGGTCTGATTCACTACAGCTTTCTGAATCCTGGCGAAAACATTGCATCTGAGAAGTATGCTCAGCAAATTGATGAGGTGCACCAAAAACCGCAAGGCCTGCAGCCAGCGTTGGTCAACAGAATAGGCCTAATTCTTCAGGACAACGCCCGACCACATGTTGTACAGCCATCACTTCAAAAGTTGAACAGTTGGGCTGTGATGTTTTGCCTCACCCACCATATTCACCTGACCATTTACCAACCATCACTTCTTCAAGCATCTTGATAACTTTTTGCAGGGAAAATGCTTCCACAATGAGCAGGAGGCAGGAAACACTTTCCAAGAGTTTGTTGAATCCCAGAGCACAAATTTTTATGTTACAGGAATAAACAAACTTATTTCTCATTGGCAAAAATGTGTTGATTTCACTGGTTCCTATTTTGAGTAATAAAGATATGCTGAGCCCAATATCTTTATTGAAGAAAGTGTCTTTTCTCCATTGTATATTCTTTCCTCTTGTCATAGATTAATTGACCATATATACATAGTTATTTCTGGGCTAGTATGTTTTGAAATCAGGGAGTACGATGCCTCCAGCTTTGTTCTTTCTCAAGGTTGTTTTGGCTATTTGGGTCTTTTGTGGTTCCATACAAATTTTAGGATTCTTTGTTCTAGTTCTGTGAAACATGCCATGGGTATTTTGATAGGGATTGATTATACATTGCCTGGGGTAGTATGAATATTTTAACAATGTTAATTCTTCAAATCAATGAGCAAGGTATATTTTCCCATTTAATTATGTTGTCTTCAAATTCTTTTAAAGTACAGGTCTCACCACCTGGTTGAATTTATTCCTAGGTGTTTTATTCTCCTTATGCAGTTGTAAATTAGACTGTTTTCTTCTATTCCTGGTACGTTGATTTTGTTATATGGAAACACAACTTTTGATACCTGGAAGTTTCTGTTAGAATGGTGATGTGGGAGAAGTGGGGAAAACACACACCCTAGCTTAGATAAGGATGACTTTGGCCAAAGTGCTCCAGTTTGCCTGTGCAGGCCATTCTGAGAAGGGTCAGTGAGCCTAATGGCAGGCATGAAGATTGGATTAAAGACCTAGGAAGGGCATGCCTTCTGCACAGGCTTTAAAGTCAGTTGGACTTGTTTACCATATCTTTACTAGTTTAGTTAACCTGTGTCTACAACTATAAAGGTGGGAAAATGCTGTCTGTCGCCCATGGATGTCAAGGTGTATGAAAGCTCAGCACCGTGCAGGCACTCACAGGATCACTTTTCATTCCTCTGTGAGCAGATGGGTCAGAGACTTCTCTCAAAGCAGCTCGTTGAGAAGTCGGTCGGTCCTGGTCTTGGTCGTCTTGGTCCTGATTCATTCTTGTCATCGTCATCAGCTCTAGCTTAAACGCCACCTGTGCTGTCTTCACTTTACTGATGTCAGCCTTAGCAGCGTCTAGGACCTGGCTTCCCTGGCTAATTTCTCTCCTCTGACTTCTCTCCCCGGCTATGAGTGAAGCTTCCCCAGCTATGCAGATTCTCCTGCCCATTCAGGTAAGATTTTATTTAGCTTTCATTCCCTGAATTGTGTGTATTATGCTTTGGTTACCAAGATTGCTTAGGCTTCTATACTTACTATGTACACCTTAGAAAGCACTGGCCAAACATTTCCTGTCGGCTTTGTGTCACTACTTTCTGGGCACTTCAGTCTTTGTGCTGTATGACTTTGGGATAACCTTACTTTTTGTGCTCAGTCGCATCCAACTTTGTGACCCTATGGACTGGAGCCTGCCAGGCTCTGTCCATGGGGATTCTCCAGGCAAGAATACTGGAGTGGGTTGCCATTTCCTCCTCCAGGGGATCTTCCCAACCCAGAGATCAAGCTCATGTCTCTTGTGTCTCCTGCATTGGCAAGTGGATTCTTTACCACTAGCACCACCTGGGAAGCCCAATCTTTACACATCTCTTAAAAAAGAAAATTGATTTTTTTCTACCTTTAGTTAATAATTTGTAAAATAAATTGTGAAACTCATATTTTCATTATTAATACTACAGAATTTTCAAAATCACTCCCCATTGCCCGCTGCTAAAATAATAGTGCCAAAATATTCTTCCATCAGTGAAATATATAGGTCTTTTTCTGAATTTTACCAACATACTACCTTTAAGTTTTTAAGTTCTTACAGAAATATTATATAATTACTGTAGAGAATTTGCAAAGTATAAAAACACAAGGAAGACAATAGTAGCCAGATTCAGGAACCATAAGCTGACAAATTAGTTTTTGGCTTTCATAATGTGAAAAAAAAAAAAATAGATTGAACGCTATTGAAAGGGCTTGAGTGCTTCAGTTTTCCACAGCCTCCATCATTCCTTACTCTCCTGCCTCTCCACTTCTTGGGCCTTGGGAGTACTGAGTTAGTCCATAACTCAGAAGCACAATTATTAACATTCTTTTCTATTCTAGCACACACACATATAACTTTTATAACTAAGGATTTAAATCCTAAATATACTAAAATATATGATTAAATATTTTTATATGTAATTTCTTACAGTTGTATAGTTGCCTACTAAAAATGTGTTATAATTTTATCAAATTCATGCTATTGAATATTTGGGTTATTTATATTACAGAGATTGGAGAAGGAAATGGCAACCCACTCCAGTACTCTTGCCTGGAAAATTCCATGGACAGAAGAGCCTTGTAGGCTACAGTCCATGGGTCACAAAGAGTTGGACATGACTGAGTGACTTCATTTCACTTCACTATTACAGATAAAGCTGTGTAGTTCAGTCGCTCAGTCGTGTCCGACTCTGTGACCCCATGAACCGCAGCACGCCAGGCCTCCCTGTCCGTCACCAACTCCCGGGGTCCACCCAAACCCATATCCTTTGAGTTGGTGATGCCATACAACCATCTCATCCTCTGTCGTCCCCTTCTCCTCCTGCCCTTAATCTTTCCCAGCATCAGGGTCTTTCCCAATGAGTCAGCTCTTTGCATCAGGTGGCTAAAGTATTAGAGTTTCAGCTTCAACATCAGTCCTTCCAATGAATATTCAGGACTGATTTCCTTTAGGATGGACTGGTTGGTACTCCTTGCAGTCCAAGGGACTCTCAAGAGTCTTCTCCAACACCATAGTTCAAAACATCAATTCTTCTGCACTCAGCTTTCTTTATAGTCCAACTCTCATACCCATACATGACCACTGGAAAAACCATAGCCTTGACTAGATGGACCTTTGTTGACAAAGTAATGTCTCTGCCTTTTAATATGCTGTCTAGGTTGGTCATATATATACATATTTATATAAACATTTTGGTTCTGGGGAAAGGAAGAGAATTTCTTTAAAATGTCAAGCTAAGTCGCTATCGTTATCATCTCTATAAAATGCAGTGCACACCCTACCTATTTAAATTAAGACTTACAGTTATGCTTAAAATATAAAAATTAAAAAATGAGCCTTATTTGATTGCTGCAATTTTCATGAGTTGATGAAGCTTTACATGTAAGGTTCAGAACACCCCAGCTCTTACAGGTTAGAAGCTAAAAGGAAAAAGAGGAAAAGGAATTTTAGGCTTTTTGGTAGAGATCTTATGGATCACCTTGCCAAGTGAGGGAGTTCCACTGGTAGCTCAGATGGTAAAGAATTTGCCTACAATGCAGGAGACTTGGGTTCAATCCCTGAGTCAGGAAGATCCCCTGGAGAATGGCAACCCATTCCAATATCCTTGGAGAATTCTATGGAAAGAAGAGCCTGGCAGGCTAAGGTTACAGTCCATGGGGTTGCACAAAAGTTGGACACGACTGAGTGACTAACATTTGACCAGTGAGGAGCTCTTCTGTTAAGATGAGGAAATGGGTCTGGAGACCTTTAGGTCACATACCTCATTACTGGCAGGGCCCACATTAAAAGCATGTGTTGTTCTGCTTCTGCCATCTCACCTTCCAGGGTACATTGTTTCTTTAAGAAATCCAAAGCATTCACTGTTACAGAGCCTGTAATCTGATTTCTACTTGATTGAACTTTTCAAGCTGATCTAGAAGAGGAGATAGCATTCATCCCACATTTGACGCAGCCTTACCCACCTCCACCTCATTGCATGCCGTTGTGTCTGTATTTGAGACCAAAAAGGATCTTCAGGTCTTTCTTATTTCAGGCAGTCACAGCCAACAGTCAAATTGGTTTTTCAGTTAGAATTATTTACCTTCACTAAAACCAGCCATGCTTGAAAAACTTAAGTAATCTTTATATGTGTGTTGCTTTCTCCACAGTGTATGGGAAGTATAGGACCTATTCCAGTCAGTGACTGTTGCTCAGTCTAGAAGTGATTCTCAACTAGGGGGCCATGCCCTCCTAACTGGTGGTTGAAGTGGGGAAAACAAGCTCAAAGGCAGGAAGAGAGTCAGAAGGAGGAAGATAATTTGAAAAAGCTCTCTAGGTGATCTTTATGCCTGCATTTCCCACAGTTGCATGTTACATCTTTGGTACCATTTCTTGTTGGAAATTTGTGATGTGGTCACACCATTTAGAGATTATTTTTTGATCAGGCAACTATTGCAATGCAAAATGTGCGTGGTGTAATTTGACTAAATGTAGCCATATCTTATGTATGTATGTATGTGCTCATCTCTCAAAACATACATTTATAAAGCTAAGGTATGTGGAATTTGCTATAGAATGTGATTGATGCATGTGTCTTAAAATCATCACCGTTCTCACTGTAATAATCATTTCTTTTTTCCTATAAGTTCTGGAGGTCTGATACCTAGTGGTAAATTCATATATTTCTTGACTGTGGAAGTAATGATAACAGGTAAGATGTTTTAATTTCTTTTAAGAAGGAATTAATACATTCTGAAAAGTAATTGAAATCTGAAGCTATTTTTCACTGGCCTTTCTTTTACAGATGTATGACAAAAGCACAAAGGGCAGGCAGTTAAAAAAGTATCCTCTTTTTTAAAGTGGTATGTAAAGATGCACTAGTAATTACACATATGCAGTTTATCCTTTTTCTTTTAAAAAAATGTAGATCTCATTAACATTTTTAAAGGAGGCTGAACAAGAGTCTGATACTGATTTACTCACTAGTTTGTACATTGATGCATTAGTTATTTATTGGGAAACTGCTGGATATCACATCTCACTTGGAGCTGTGAAAAGTGAATGGTGTGGCCACAGTCCTCAAAGGGCTTACACTTCAGTAGGAAAGTCAAACAAGTAGACAGATGGCTGCACAGATACTGTGTCTGGCAAAGCAGGCCACTTTTACCAGTGCAGGAAGAAGGGCTTGGAGGAGCCCTGTACCCTAGGGAGCATTTCTATGTCAGGACATCAGGAAGACTGTCTCACACACAGCTACCTGTGACTTATACTTGGCAAAAGAACCCACCAGTGTTTGCTCTGGACATGCAGCTTAATGTTTTGAAAAGGGTTCTAGGACTCATTCTTAGGATCAAATGAATTAATATTCACTGTGATACTCACTAAACATTTTTTGACTCCCCTTGAGTGATATTTGTAAGAGAATGACATTTTATCAATATTTTATTAGAAGGTTTTTTTCTTTAATTAGAAAGTCAAGTCAGAAATAGGAAATGTATCTTACTGAAGCCATGAATAGGAAATGAGAGGTTTTTTGTTTTTTTGTTTTTTTGTTTTTGGTATCAGTGTTTAATTTACTTAGTTACCAAAGTTAATCTCAAGATAATTTAAACAGCAGTTAAAGCTATCCAGATTTATTTCATCTACCTTTTCCTCTCCCCAAACGTATGCTTTTAATATTCATGCTGGTTTTCTCTGAATTCAGATGTAGTCATTAAGAAGGTTTTTTTTTTTTTAATGTATTATAAGAAAGCCTTTTAATATGGATCATTGGTGGTTAAAAGAATTTACATTTTGTAGAGGAGTAATGTGTGTACATAGTTTAAAAAGTCAAATAATACTAAAAGATTCAGATGAAAAAGCATCAGTTTCCTGAACTTCTCTCTCTGTCTCTCCCCAGAAGCAATCATTCTGTGCACTTTCAGCAGTTCACATTGGTATTTGCCTTCTCCATTAGTAAGTATGTATGCTCTGGGTTCTCTTGATTCATCCATTCTAGACATGTATTGATTTTCTTTTATGGTAGATGGTCGGTCATCTCGGCACTCCTGGCACGTCTTTCCTCTACAAACCGTCCTAATAGGTGGCTTAAATCTCTCTTCAGGGTTTTCACCATAAGGACTGGAAATATTTCTTGCTCTCCCAGGTTATCTGCAGTGGTTGCATTTTCTTTTTGCAAACCTTTTTGGTTTTATTTTTATTGGTTTCTAAAATTTACACCCAGATGTTTGAACCTATGTCTGTATCTTCCACTGCTTCCTGAGATCTTTGAGAAAGGTCTCATGATATAATTTTTCTCCAGGAAACACCTGGTTAGGCAATAGACCGGCTTCAGTGTTTTCCCGAACACTTCCCTCCTAAGCCTTCTTTCTGTCTTCCCCTCTTGAGTGTTGACTGCTCACTTGTCAGAGCTGCTGCCAGCTTTCATCCTGCAACCTCCCTTTCACAGATCCTGGGAAGCCCCCTGCTTCTTTTCTCTGTTGGAGTTGTTGTTTTCTACTTGACATAAATATTTTGATGGAGACTATCCTCCAGTAGCTTCATGAGAAAGAATCCAATCTCTAAATATGTTGTCTGAAAAATATTTTATTCTCCCATCAGCACTGACTTTTGGCTTGGTAAATAATTCTTAGGTGGTAATGGACTTCCCTCAGAGTCGAGCTTTAAGGGGTGAATCAACTTCTGCCTTCTTGTCTGTCTTCCGTCTAAGGCACTGGGGTTTGACCTCCTATCTATGAAGTTGTTTTCATAGGTTTCTCAGTGTGGTTTTCAGGCAAAGAAAGGGGCAGGCAAGGGTATAATGTCTTCAACATCTATTTACATCCCTCTGAAAACCAGAAATTTTTACCTTTTATATACAGTTAATAAAACAGTGATTTGGACTATTTCTGCCATTTGGAAATAATTGGACATACTCTTGTTTAGAAAGGTGTAGACTAACCTTTTAGAGTAATATTTGACAAAATAAGCAGGCTAGTCGTGTGGGACTTGGAGCAACTTGCCGACTGATATAAGTTCTACAGTTTCTTTTCCAAATGAGATTTGGGGCTTTGAATGATGATTTTAAATGGCTGACTCATTCTTTGCTCAGAAAAGTCCACTGATTCTATCTGTAATATTCTATATACAAGGTATCATGATATCATGGTTAATCTTTTACGCACTAAGCCTTCTTATCTCATGTTTCCTGGCCAGGCATGCTTTTACCTTTGTTGTTGTTCAGTTGCTCAGTCATGTCTGAGTCTCTGTGACCCCATGGACTGCAGCACACCAGGCTTCCCTGCCCTTTACCATCTCCTGCAGTTTGCTCAAACTCATGTCCATTGAGTCAGTGATGCCATCCGACCATCTCACCCTCTGTCATCCCCTTCTCCTCCTGCCTTCAGTCTTTCCCAGCATCAGGGTCTTACAGTGAGTCTGCTCTTTGCATCGAGTTTTTTCCTTAGGTAGTACTATTGAGATTTATAAGCCTTAGTGCCTAAAAGTAAAGGCTGTATTCACAGATCTGGTAGAATGAAATGGAAGTCATCTAGGTGTAGGGGAGGTGATGGGGATTTTAAAAGTGTGTATGAAGAGGAAGCTATCAGGTAATGATGATACAAAAAGATAAGGCCAATTGGTGATGGCCATTTGGACATTTTGGAAGATGGAAATACCAAGTGGAAAGTCTGTCAGTCTCCTAGGACTGTAGTTGAGGGAAGAGGAAGAAGGAATAAACAAAATGAAGCATACATAATAATTGCTTTATGTCATTTTATGTTATGCTGTAATTTCTTAAGAATTTGCAGGTAAGCCAAGCTTCTTTATTCAAAGATAGGCTTGTGGTTTTGTGATTTTTTATCTGTAAGAAAATAGTCATTCAATTCTGAGCATAGACCTCTTACCCTGCATTCGGTGATAAATAATCCATAGAAATATCATATTCAGGTGGTTATCTCTGGAGAATATTTTAATATTTTATAATAATTTTTGAAGGAAAAGAATCCATAGAACAAAAAAAAAAAGGTTTTCGGAGTTCAACATGTCCTTGATGGGCTCATCCCTTGTAATATTGTCAGCTTGTGTCGAGTGTCAGTAAATGGTGAATCTTGGTCCTCAGCCATTTCCTTCTCTTGTTTGGAATCTTTTCCAAAATTCTGTTCCAGTATTAATCATTTCCATTTGTAGGTAATCCTAAGGATCACTAAAAATAGCTTATTCTTTCAGTTGTCTTTGTGTTTAAAATGTTACATCACGTGTAAACTGAAAGTTTACAGAGTTGGACCTCAGGGTTTTTTTCCCCATTTTTCGCCACTTTCTATTTGAGTGTTTTCTTACTGTCACTTCTGCCACCAGATGTCTTGAATACATTCTTCCTTAATAGAAAGGTCTCTGCCTCCATCTCTGTGCTACACCTTGAGCAGAAGACTAATTGCATTGTCTTTGGCTAGACTTCCATTCCCCCTGTATCACCGTTCTGCTCTCTCTGTATTTTTACCCTTCATTGACCGTTCAATGGCATTCAATCTCAAAACTGAGCTTCTGTGCTCTCTAGTTATTTTCTAGCTTTGTCATCTAAGAGTAAACAAGCTTCCACAGGATTCTTGGAATTGTCTAGTTTCATAAAGCCATCAGATGTTCACCCACTTGTGTAGATAAAACACTTTTTTTTGCCTTATGAATTATTAGCTTTTTTTCCTTCTCTCTTTTTTCTCTCCAGAATTTAGGTTTTACTTCAACATTGACACAGTGTAGCTATCAGAAATTACCAAAAACTCTTCTTTCCAGTTACTGGTAAAGGTCAATGGTTCTTTGGCTCTTGCTAAAGAAACCATGAAACTCCAGTACTTTGGCCACCTCATGCGAAGAGTTGACTCATTGGAAAAAGACTCTGATGCTGGGAGGGGTTGGGGGCAGGAGTAGAAGGGGATGACAGAGGATGAGATGGCTGGATGGCATCACTGACTCGATGGACGTGAGTCTGAGTGAACTCCAGGAGTTGGTGATGGACAGGGAGGCCTGGCATGCTGCGATTCATGGGGTCGCAAAGAGTCAGACATGACTGAGCGACTGAATTGAACTGAACTGAAAGAAACCATGACCTAATTTGTATAAGCTTCTTAACATCAGGACTATGTAGTAATGAAAGAAGTGAATGTCTTCTTGTTGCATGCCTACCATGATCAAACACCATTTTCATTTGGTTTACATCTATTAAATAATTCTTGCAACAGCCTTGATTTCACCAGAACAATTTTTGTCCCATTTGAAAGATAAGAAAACAGACTTTGAAAGTTTAAGCACCTTGAGCAAAGTCATACAGATAGCTTTAGTCCTGCTGAGAGTTGAGTCTACATAATCTGACTCAATAGTATGAACTATTTACTACCACCTCAGCCTCCCCCCCCCACCCCCCCACAACATCTCTGAATCCAGATGTGGCTCCAGAAGAGTTTTTGGTGCAAAGAATCAATGCCTGAGCTCACTGAAGCAACTCACTAAGGAAGATGAACCAGGAAAAGCATGTGAAAGATACAACGTTAGTGTAGTGGTTCATCATGGGCTAACTTTAAATTATGAGGTTAATTTGAATGATTCATGTCTGGCTCTCAATTTCCTCATCTGTAAAATGAGGAGAAACATATCTTGAAGGGTCATGAAGATTAAATGAATACATACAAGTTGCTTATTGTGAAAAGAGTAATAATTATACATGGAATCTATCTTAGGAATGGATCTGAAAGGCAGCAGTCTAAACGAGGTAGGGAATTATTTTTATCTTATGTAATACAAAACCTAGAGGCAAATGGTCCAAGGCTGGTACAGTGGGTCCCATTTTCTACCTTCAGTTCAGTTGCTTAGTCATGTCTAACTCTGCGACCTCATGGACTGCAGCATGCCAGGCTTCCATGTCCATCACCAACTCCCAGAGCTTACTCAAACTCATGTCCATTGAGTTGGTGATGCCATCCAACCAACTTATCCTCTGTCGTCCCCTTTTCCTCCTGCTTTCAATCTTTCCCAGCATCAGGGTCTTTTCCAATAAGTCAGTTCTGCACACCAGGTGGCCAAAGTATTGGAGCTTCAGCATCAGGCCTTCCAATGAATATTCAGGACTGATTTCATTTAGGATGGACTGGTTGGATCTCCTTGCAGTCCAAGGGACTGTCAAGAGTCTTCTCCAACACCACAGTTCAAAAGCATAAATTCCTCGGTGCTCAGCTTTCTTTATAATCCGACTCTCACATCCATACATGACTCCTGGAAAAACCATAGCTTTGAGTAGATAGACCTTTGTTGACAAAGTAATGTCTCTGCTTTTTAATGTGCTATCTAGGTTGCTCATAGCTTTTCTTCCAAGGAGCAAGTGTCTTTTAATTTCATGGTTGCATTCACCATCTGCAGTGATTTTGGAGCCCAAACACCAAAATTCTCTAACTGTTTCCATTGTTTCCACATCTGCTTGCCATGAAGTGATGGGACCAGATGCCATGGTTTTAGTTTTCTGGATGTTGAACTTTCAGCCAACTTTTTCACTCTCCTCTTTCACTTTCATCAGGAGGCTCTTTAGTTCTTCTTCACTTTCTGCCAAAAGGGTGGTGTCATCTGCATATCTGAGGTCACTGATATTTCCCTGGCAATCTTGATTCCAGCTTGTGCTTCATCCAGCCCGACATTTCACATGATGTACTCTGCATAGAAGTTAAATAAGTAGGATGACAATATACAGCCTTGATGTACTCCTTTCCCAATTTGGAACCAGTCTGTTGTACCATGTCTGCTTCTAACTCTTTTTCTTGACCTGCATACATTGTCAGGAGGCAGGTAAGGTGGTCTCATATTCCCATCTCCTGAAGAATTTTCCACAGTTTATTGTGATCCATACAGTCAAAGGTTTTGGCATAGTCAAGAAAGCAGAAATAGATGTTTTTCTGGAACTCTCTTGCTTTTTTGATGATCCAGCAGATGTTAGCAATTTGATCTCTGGTTCCTCTGACTTTTCTGAATCCAACTTGAACATCTGGAAGTTCTCAGTTCACGTACTATTGAAGCCTGACTTGGAGAGTTTGGGGCATTATTTTGTTAGCATGTGAGATGATTGTGCGGTTATTTGAACATTCTTTGGCATTGCCTTTCTTTGAGATTGGAATGAAAACTGACCTTTTCCAGTTTTGTGGCCCCAGGTGAGTTTTCCAAATTTGCTGGCATATTGAGTGCAGCACTTTCACAACATCATCTTTTAGGATCTGAAATAGCTCAGCTGGAATTCTATCACTTCCAGTAGCTTTGTTCATAGTGATGCTTCCTAAGGCCCACTTGATTTCACATTCCAGGATGTCTGGCTCTGGTGAGTGATCACACCATCATGGTTATCTGGGTCATGAAGATCTTTTTTGTATAGTTCTTCTGTGCATTGCCACCTCTTCTTATTATCTTATGCTTCTGTTAGGTCCATACTGTTTCTGTCATTTATTGTGCCCATCTTTGCATGAAATGTCCCCTTGGTATCTCTCATTTTCTTGAAGAGATCTCTAGTCTTTCCCATTCTATTGTTTTCCTCCATTTCTTTGCCCTGATCATCGAGGAAGGCTTTCTTATCTCTTCTTGCTCTTCTTTGGAACTCTGCATTCAAATGGGTATATCTTTCCTTTTTACTTTTGCCTTACCTCCTTTTCCTTGTCTTGTTTGCCTTTCTCTCTACCTTACAGCATTGTTATTAGTATAGGTGTTCCTTATAGCTCTAGCCATCATGTCTGCATTTTAGACTGAAAGGAGAGAGCAAAAGGACAACTGGCTCTATCAGGCACACCCCAAATCTGCTTCTTTTGTCTCACTGATCAGAAAGTCACATGATCACCCCCTCTGCAAAGTGTTGACTGTAACAACAACAAAAGAAAATGAAACTGTTTGCAAAGAATCAGGAGCTAGCCAACATAGGTATGTGACTACATGTGTGTTCATACATGGTGATACATGTGTGTATTGTGTACCAGAGGCCAGAGCATCAGGAAAAAACCACCACAAAACTACATGTATGTAGGTCAAGAAGCAACAGTCAGAACTGAACTTGGAGCAACAAACTACTCAATATTGGGAAAGGAGTACGTCAAGGCTGTTTATTGTCACCCTGCTTATTTAACTTCTATGCAGAGTACCTCATGTGAAATGCAGGCCTCAATGAAGCACAAGCTGGAATCGATATTCCTGGGAGAAATATCAACAACCTCAAATATGCAAATGATACCACACTAGCGGCAAAAAGTGGTGAGGACCTAAAGAGCATCTTGTTGAAGGTAAAAGAGGAGAGTGAAAAAGCTGGCTTAAAACTCAGCATTCAAGAGATGACAATCATGGCATCTTGTCCCGTCACTTCATGGCAAATAGGTGGGGAAGAAGTGAAAACTGACAGATTTCATTTTCTTAGGGAGGCTTCCCTGGTGGCTCAGATGGTAAAGAATCTGCCTGCATCGTGGGAGATATGAATTCGATCCCTGGGTTGGGAAGATTCCCTGGAGAAGAGAATAGCTAGCCCCTCCAGTATTCTTGCCTGGAGAATTCCATGTACATAGGAGCCTGGCAGGCTAAAGTCCATGAGGTCGCAAAGAGGTGGACACGACTGAGCTACTAACACAACACAAAATCACCGTGGATGGTGACTGTAGCCATGAATTTAAAAGACACTTGCTCCTTGGAAGAAAAGCTAATGACCAACCTAGACAGCATATGACAAAGCAGAAGCATTACTTTGCCAACAAAAGTCCATATAGCCAAAAGTATGGTTTTTCCGATTGTCATGTACAGTTGTGAGAGTAGGACCACAAAGAAGGATGAGTGCAGAAGACATCAATCCTGAATATTCATTGGAAGGACTGATACTGAAGCTGAAGCTCCAATACTTTGGCCACCTGATGTGAAGAGCCAACTCATTGGAAAAGACTCTGATGCTGGGAAAAATTGAAGGCAGGAGGAGAAGGGGACAACAGAGGATGAGATGGTTGGATGGCATCGCCAACTCAATAGACATGAGTTTGAGAAAACTCCAGGTGATGGTAAAGGACAGGGAAGCCTGGAGTGCTGAGTTCATGGGGTTGCAAAGAGTTGGACATGACTTAGGGAATGAACAACCACCACCACAAAACTAGGGAAGAATTGAAGCAATAGTATCCTATCCAGCAGCAAACCTGAGGAGCAGAAGCACCTCATAAATGCTGAGGGAAATAAGTTGGAGAGGGTATGAAAAGATGTTCCTACAACATATGTCAAAATATTAAGACAAAAAATGTGCTTGACCATTGTAAGAGGATGATGTGTAAATGCCATTTTATATATATATATGTCACATATATAGATCTTAAGGTCGTATCTAAAGGTCACATCCAGGTCTTAAGTTGCCTTAATTGGTTACACAGAATTATCACAAAGCCTTGGTACTGGGCTTGAACTCCACAGAGATTAATTACCCATTCCCTTATCATCGGTCCTTGGCCAGCCTTCTCATAAATGAATGTAGTCCAGACAGTAATGAATGTAAGTTTTTTTTTTTCAACCTATCTTCACTCCCAAACCACAGAACATCCATTCAAGTAGATAGTGAACTGAGAGCATCATCTTTGCTCTGAAGGACAAAAGGAGGTCTGTGGTAACATAAGACACATGCTTGGCTGGGCCTTAGCAGCCATCAGAAGGGGCCCATTTATCATCAGCCTGCTGCACACTGGATTCATTTCTAGAGTGAACTTTTCACATCGGAGGTCTCCTGACCAGGATAAACCAGAGGATTACCTGACATTTACCCTGCCAGTGGTTGATTTCATTAGCCTCATTGATCTGTGATGAAAAATAAAAAGACTTTCAGTGCCTGGGCTACATTGCTCAAACAATTATATAATCAAAGGTTTATTTAACCTTGGATACTTGATTGGATTATATTTAGATGGCATTTTGGTATCTTTTTGCTTGACAAGGCTTGAGTTCATCTGAGGGTAAGTGCACATTTCTGAAGTTGATTTAAAACAAGGAAATGGTAGGTAGAAAACAGGGTAATTTTAATGATACTGAGTTTCTTTCTTTTTTTTTGGCCACAGCTTGTGGCACGTGGGGTCTTAGTTCTCTGACTGGGGATTAAACCCATGCTGCCACTGAACCACCAGGGAAGTCCCAATGATACTTAGTTTCATTTAAAAAAAAGTTAGTCATCAATATTTAATAGCTAAGATGATAAACAATAGGTTTATACATTTTTTCAGCTATATATATATATATATGTAATGGGTTACACATATATATATTACATATATATATGTAATATATACATTTTTTCAGCTATATATATATATGTAATGGGTTACATATATATATATATATATATATATATATGTAATGGGTTAAATAAAGAAGTCTTCAGGAGTGGCCATGCAAGATGGATGGAACAGATAGAAGTAGAGCCCACAAAGAATAATGCCCAGGTTCACTGCTAATGGTGAATTTCTTATAATGCTGGGAAACATCCTGGCTGAAAAAGATAACTGACTTTTTCTCCCTATCTGCTTTAAAATATGAAGGTAACATGATTTTAATATGCCTGCATTTGAGAGAGGACAGTGACCTATATACATTTCTTTTGCCTTTGGTCCAAGAAATTAATTTTTACCCTTTCATAAGATAGGCCATTTCAGAGAAGATTCTTGCTCGTTTATACAAAACAAACTAGTAACAAAAGAATGCAGAAAAGAGGCAAACTTCATCCCATCTAGTGAACAAGGAACATGAAAAAAATTGAGAAATTCTTAAGTGCTGGGCTGTCTGGGGAATTTACTAAAAAATATTTTAGAACCAAGCCTTTCATGTTTGAGTCATCATCTCTTGGAGGAAGACAGGAATATTTGTGTCCTGCAGTTATGAGTTGGGCCTGTTTCATTGTGTCATTGATGGAGTTTGCTGGCTTCAGCCACTGGGTGTTTGCCATTATAAAGATAAGAGCTGATGCAATCATACAGAAGCTCTGATATTTATGTAGAGGTACTGTCTATGGCTTGAACGATTTTGCTTTACCTAATTTCAAATCACTGCTAGGCATGATTAGGCCAGGACAATGCTTCTCAATTTTTTTGAGCTTTGCTACATATTTCTACCACACAAAACTCAAGAACTTATGAAATTAAATCACCACCTCCTGATAATAAGATCTGCGACTGCCACTCTTGTGAGCACACTCACATATCCATCACTTAAGATGTCAAGCATTTCTGTCTCTATCAGAACAAATTCAAGTATTTCTGAAACAGGGTTCAAATACAACATTTTGCCAAATGTTTTCATTTTATATATGAAAACAACACTGAAACCATTTTTTTTAAACAAAAATTCTTTTGGCTTATGTATCATTGCCAACAATGGCGACTTTGAAATCAGAATTTAGGCAGCTATATTTTTGATTTGTGAGGCAGAATAGCATGTATTTTGCTCTTCTGTAGCAAGACTGGTTCCACAGAGGAGGTGGTAGTAAAAAATTTATTTTTCCTGAGTAAGCTAAGCAGACGTGAATCAGAAGACATATGGGGAAGAAATATATGTCCTTCTGAGGTGCTGTTTTTGCAAAGGCTCTTTTTGACAGTAACCACACTTTATGTCCCTGTCCTTTACAATATTCTGTAATTTCTAATAAAACATAAAATAAATTTACACTTCTCTTTTAAAGTCAGCAGTTGTAGGTTCTGCTATCAATCCCTCAAGGTAAAGTATATTGTGTCGTCAGGAACAACATGATACAGTAGCGAGTGCATTAGACAAGGTGTTAGATATTCTGGACTGAGTTCCCACTGGGCCATTTACTGTCAGTTTGGACAAGGCTTTTCACAGCCTCCTTTTCTTGACCTATATCACAAGAATAAGCATCTTTGCCTATCCCATGGGGTTGCTTTGCCCATGAAATAATAATGTAAATGTAAATTGTTAGTTCCTTTACAGATGTAAAAGAATTCTAGGTGGTTTTTAATATCACACTAGCCTTTCTAAATTCAGGGTTTGCTCTATCAAGGGAAGAAATTCACTGATAGATATAGAAAACAAAGTTACTGGCTGTAGAAGAAATGGGAAGAGTTTTTGACATCAAATAGGTATGATATTTTAAAAATGGATGATGTCTCCAGAAGCTCTCTAGGCTCAAGATATAGAATTGCAATAATTGTAAAATTATTATCAGAATATTAGCCACCTGTCTAAATTTGAAATATGTTATAGATGTCAGGTGATAAAAAAATAAAAATTAATGGTAATTTTAAATGAATGCTTTATACTGTTGTTACCAGGATACAACTCATACAGTTCTGATAATCAGATGATTTATGGTCATGAGTTATTTCTTGAAAAGAATTATTTACATTCTTAGGTAAGGAGAAATGCTTAGGCAAAAATGTTTTATTCCTATTCCTTACATTTTCTTTTAACCTTAAGAATAGAAAGAATATCTTCTTGAACTGTTCTTCATAATTGCGTACTCTTACTGGTATCAAATAATCTTAAATTGCAATCAAGGTTGATCTTTACATTGGATTCTCAGTCATACATAGATTCACCTTCAAGAATTAAAAAGGGGGACTTTAATGGCATTGACTATTGAATTCACAAAGTAATCACATGATAATCGTCTAAAAAATGCATGTATTCTTGTTCATTTCAGTGTAGTAAAATAGGCAAATTTGAAATTTGGATCTGAACTTAAAAACTTGCAAGACTAATAGTACAGGAAATATGTTCTCAAAAGTAGTCAGCCATCAGAGGTCAACTCAATATGACTAACAGATTACTAAAAGTCATTTTGTTTCTTTCTTCCTTTTTTTTGATTATTTTTTGAAGGAAATCATTCTATGTGTCATTCTTAAAATGCTCAAAATAATTTCCAAAAGAATATTTTTATCAAGATTTTTATGCTGCTTATAAAAAAATCTTCATTCTTTACACTCCATTTACTTTTGACATTGTTTTAAGTGTATATTTTTTAAAAATCCTCATTTCTTAAATAAATATTTACATGATGACCAGGTGTACTACTGGTCAAGACAGTATGAATTTAAAGATAAAACACAATTTTTGATTTGTGAAGATAAGTTGTGTTTTCTTGATGATTTAACAAATTTAAGAAGCATTTTAAAAAGACAAGAAATATTTTAAGTCTAAGTCAATGAAAGCAAATTATATATTTTGTCCTCAATCTATCGTGGGAGGGTGTGTGTCAATTATCATTATACTAAAGAAAGACTTAGTGGCTAAAACGTATCATATTTCATGAAGCTGGGCTTGATTGGACTCACCTGGGTGGTTCTGTTCCACATAGTATCAGCTGGGACTGCAGATATCTGTAACTTGGGATGGGCTGGGCTATTAAATACATGTCACTCGCAGAATGGACAGCCGCTATTGACTGCATAACCTCCTTGTGTGTTGGTTCTCTATGTGACCTCTCAAGTTAGACTGCTAAGACTGTGTCGGCTGGGCTCAGAAGAGAATAGTATTTCAAGCAGTGAAGGAAAAAACAGCAGACCTCTTGATGCTTTGCCTCAGAAGTTACAGCATCACTTATGCTGCATTCTGTTGATCAGAGCATATCCTGGGCCCAGCCCAGGTACAGGGGAGGGAAGCCAGAGCCCATATGTCAATGGAAGGAGGGACTGAAGAATTTTTGACTATCTTCAATCCCCCGTGGACTTCCCTGGTGGCTCAGACGGTAAAGCGTCTGTCTACAATGCGGGAGACCTGGGTTCCATCCCTGGGTCGGAAAGGTCCGCTGGAGAATGAAATGAAGATCCTGGAGAAGGAAACGGCAATCCACTCCAGTACTATTGCCTGGAAAATCCCATGGACAGAGGAGCCTGGTAGGCTACAGTCCATGGGGTCGCAAAGAGTTGGACACAACTGAGTGACTCCACTTTCCTTTCCTTTCAATCCCCAGGAGGGGGAGAAGTCTCCATGTTTGGTGAGAAATTGTCATGGCATCCTATAAAGAATTTCAGATGCTGTCACTACTTAGATGGTTATTTGCTTTTTCTAAATGTCTGTCTTCTTTGTGTAATGATTCAAAACAAGAACTCATTGTATACATAGAACATTATGACTTTTTGATCTAGCACACAACTTTTAAAATATATATGTTTGTAAATGGCTGCAGAGTAGTTACTGTCACTGCATAAAAACAGAAGAAAAAAATGTAAATTGTTTATGTTTGTTGTTTGCTTAGACTTGGTGAGCTGGCAAATTTTCATCATTGTTGCACTTACTCTCTATGGCAGAGGCTTCTAGATGTTGTCACCTTTTATGCATTCTTCCCTCTCTTAGTATAGATTTGCAATCTTTGAATCTAAGCAAAAGACTACATTTCCTAGTGTCCGTTGCAGTTTATTTTTCCTGTGATTAAGTCCCAACAATCAGTCAAAAACTGTTGAATGAGTTGTTTTTGTCTTGTTTCGTTTTACTGTTGAAAGTGGATAGATTTGCTGCTGCTGCTGCTGCCGCTAAGTCACTTCAGTCATGTCCAACTCTGTGTGACCCCATAGACGGCAGCCCACCAGGCTCTCCCGTCCCTGGGATTCTCCAGGCAAGAACACTGGGGTGGGTTGCCACTTCCTTCTCCAATGCATGAAAGTGAAAAGTGAAAGTGAAGTCGCTTAGTCGTGTCCGACTCCTAACGACCCCATGGACTACAGCCTACCAGGCTCCTCCATCCATGGGATTTTCCAGGCAAGAGTACTGGAGTGGGGTGCCATTGCCTTCTTCAGATAGATTTGCTGGTAGCTTCATTGAAAGAAACGTGTATTCACACATGGTCATTTTATGCAAGGAAAATTAAGAAAACTTTAAAGCTGGCCTCAGATAATATCCCACTGTGTCATGGTAAATAATCCTTTTTTTGTATTGCTGGATTATTTTTGCTAGTATTGTGTTGAATTCTGTGACTGTATTCATAGGAGATGTTGCCATGTGATTCTATTTTCTCGTGACGTCTTTCTTTGGTTTTGATGTCAGGGAAATTCTGGGCTCAAGAGTGAGTTGTAAAGTTGCTTTCTTTCCTAATTTTTTTGGGAAGGATTGGTAGAAGACAAATGTTAAGCCTTCTTTAAATATGTGGTAGAATTCACCAGTAAAGTCATCTTGGCCAGAGATTGTTCTTTGTAGGAAGTATTTTGATTATTAATTTGATCTCTTTTCCTGTTATGGATATGTTCAAATTAAAAAAAAAATCTTAAGTTAGTTTCAGTAGCTTGTGTTTTTCTAGAAATCTGTCCATTTCATATAGGTTACCTAATTTTTTTGTCATACAGTGGTTCCTAGTATTCATTTTAAATCCTTTTTATTTCTGTAATCTTGGTAGTAATATACCCTCTCTCATTCCTGCTTCTAAAAATTTTAGTCTTCTCTCTTTTTTTCCTTGGTCAGTCTAAACAAAGGTTTAGCCAATATTGCTAATCTTTTCAGAGAACCAACTCTTGATTTTATTGATTTTCTTTTTTATTTTCTGTTCTTCACTTCTACCCACTCTGATCTTTGTTATTTCTTTCTACTTGCTTTTGGTTTAGTTTGTTCTTTTTCTAGCTTTTTCAGATATGAAGTTAAATTATTCATAAAAACATTTTCTTTTTGTAGTACAGAAATTTATAGCTATAAATTTCCCACTAAGTACTAATTTATTTGCATCCCGTAAATTTTGGTATGTTGTATCTTCGTTTTCATTAATATCAAAGTATTTTCTATTGCTTCAGTTGTGTCCGACTCTGTGCGACCCCATAGATGGCAGCCCACCAGGCTCCCCCGTCCCTGGGATTCTCCAGGCAAGAACACTGGAGTGGGTTGCCATTTCCTTCTCCAGTGCATGAAAGTGAAAAGTGAAAGTGAAGTCACTCAGTCATGTACCACTCTTCTCGACCCCATTGACTGCAGCCTACCAGGCTCCTCCATCCATGGGATTTTCCAGGCAAGAGTACTGGAATGGATTGCCATTGCCTTCTCTGAATTTCCCTTTGGATTCTTCATTAATCAATTGATTATTAGGAGTATATCTACTCTTGATATCAAAGTATAGGATAAGAAAGGGAAAAATAAATATTTAAAGGAAAGTTAATGATTTATAGTATGAACCAGATACTACTCTAAAAGCCATTACTTGCATTTAATAGAACATGCCATTGTTCTTTTTCATCTTATACCTATGTTCCTTTATTATTACATATTCTAAAATAGTATGGATGGATCTTCCCAAGGTTTTATCATGTTTTCTATGATACTTTATATGTCTTCACCTTTGATCTCAGTTTTCCTGATTGTTTAACAATCAGTGAAATGTAACAGTTTTTCTCTTTCTCCCTCTTATGGAGTCAATATGGACAGCAAAGAAAGTTAAGTGTATATTATATCTCTTACTTTCAGCATAACAAGAATTGCAGGAAAAGAACTGATATTTAATGGGCTTGTATCTTTTTGTGTATGTATTATTTTAATTAATTTTTGTAATACCATGTGGTAAGGCAGGTTGTTCTTATTTTTCATATGAGACTCAGGAAAATTTTGGATTGTATTACCTTGATAAATAATGTATCTGGGGTTTGAATGCAGTTCTAGTCAGAGCCCATTCTCTTTCCACTGATCTTTGCAAGAAGCAAAGGAAATAGCTCCTCCTGACTACATTCTGGAAGTTTTTGTAATAGGTAATAAGGATCTATTAGGCACAGCCAGGCTATACAATGTGTTCTCTACTTTGATCTCAAAACTCTCACTTGTTCTTCCTTTAATTCTCACTTGAATGTTTTCCATCAAATGGTCCCACTCTCTGATACCTTCTTTGCATATTATGTCTGATTAATGTATTATCCACATTCTAGCCATAATTTCCATGCCAGCAAAAGATAACATACATAATTTTTCTGTACAATTCTATCTCCATTTTTTCATGTTATATCCCAGTACACTTGAAATTAAGATGATTATTTTTTTATCATTTACCCTCTTATTTTTTTTTTTTGTTTTGGTTGGACTTCCCTGGTGGCTCAGATGGTAAAGCGTCTGCCTATAATGCAAGAGACCTGGGTTCAATCCCTGGGTCAGGAAGATCTCCTGGAGAAGGAAATGGCAACCCACTCCAGTATTCTTGCCTGGAAAATCCCATGGATGGAGGAGTCTAGTAGGCTACAGTCCATGGGGTCACCAAGAGTCAAACATGACTGAGTGACTTCACTTTTATTTTATTCTTAATCTTTTTGTCTCAGCTGTTGACCTTCCATCATCTCATTGTCCTATTATTGACAGTATTTTCTCCATTTCCATTGTCAGCTTAAAACTAACAAGTTTTAACTAAAGTTTAAATAAAAATTCTTTGAGGAAAGAGGATAAATTCTGAAGTCTGATTGTTAGATTTCAGACCCTTTCTGCCACTGATCAATCCTAGCTGCAAGAACCTGGAAAAATTACTTCATCTCTTAAAACCTACCTCTTAGGATTATGGTAAGCTGAAATAAGTAGACTCATGTCAAGTTCTTGGACAGAGCCCAGCATAAACTTTATGTGGCATAAAAATTATGCCACAACATTATTAGTTTTTTTTATTAGTATTATTTATTGTTAGCCACTATTGATCCCAATATATATAGTATTCTTTTCAATGAAGGCATGGCTGAAGCCTAGCTTTATAATATTTTTGAAAGAATTTCTGCAAGTTTAGTCATTAATTTACCTGATTCCTTCATTTTTTTCACTATTGCATTCACAGCTTTTCCTGAAGAAATTAAAAAAAAAAAAATTCTAGGAGGAAGCACGCCAAAATGAAAGAAACTCCACTTTGGGTTTGAGAAGAGTTTTATAAACTTGATGGGGTCTAATTCTTCCTTGTCTGTCAAGTACAGTGCAATCAGTGATCCTTCAGAAGATCTGAGTTACCTTAATGGCGAGAAATGCATCCTCATATAGTACTAGAAGGGCCCATCTCCTTCCCTTTCCCCTAGTCAGCCTCTTCACAACATTTTGATCTTCTCATTATATAAATTTCCAGCATCCACTGGATCATTGAAAAAGGAAGAGAGTTCCAGAAAAACATCTATTTCTGCTTTATTGACTATGCCAAAGCTTTTGACTGTGTGGATCACAATAAACTGTGGAAAATTCTTCAAGAGGTGGAAATACCAGACCACCTTACCTGCCTCTTGAGAAATCTGTATGCAGGTCAGGAACAACAGTTAGAACTGGACATGGAACAACAGACTGGTTCCAAATAGGAAAAGGAGTACATCAAGGCTGTGTATTGTCACCCTGCTTATTTAGCTTATATGCAGAGTACATCATGAGAAACACTGGGCTGGAAGAAGCACAAGCTGGAATCAAGACTGCTGGAAAAAATATCAATAACCTCAGATATGCAGATGACACCACCCTTATGGCAGAAAGTGAAGAAGAACTAAAGAGCCTCTTGATGAAAGCAAAAAGAGGAGAGTGAAAAAGTTGGCTTAAAGTTCAAACTTCAGAAAGCTAGGGCTTCCCTGGTGGCTCAGATGGTAAAGTGTCTGCCTGCGATGTGGGAGTCCTGGGTTCAATCCCTGGGTTGAGAAGATCCCCTGGAGAAGGAAATGGCAACCCACCCCGGTACTCTTGCTTGGAAAATTCCATGGACTGAGGAGCCTGGTAGGCTACAGTCCATAGGATCACAAAGAGTTGGCTATGACTGAGCAACTTCACTTTAACTTCATAAAACTAAGATCATGACACCCAGTCCTATCACTTCATAGCAAATAGATGGGGAAGCAGTGACAGACTTTATTTTGCGGGGCTCCAAAATCACTGCAGTTGGTGATTGCAGCCATGAAATTAAAAGACACTTACTCCTTGGAAGGAAAATTATGACCAACTTAGACAGTATATTAAAAAGCAGAGACATTACTTTGCCAACAAAGGGCCTCTAGTCAAGGCTATGGTTTTCCAGTGGTCATGTATGGAGAGTTGGACTATAAAGAAAGCTGAGCACCAAAGAATTGATGCTTTTGAACTGTGGTGTTGGAGAAGACTCCTGAGAGTCCCTTGGACTGCAAGAAGATCCAACCAGTCCATCCTAAAGGAAATCAATTCTGAATATTCATTGGAAGGACCGATGTTGAAGCTGAAACTCCAATACTTTGACCTGATGTGAAGAGCTGACTCATTTGTAAAGACCCTGATGCTGGGGAAGATTGAAGGCAGGAGGAGAAGGGGATGACAGAGGATGAGAAAGTTGGATGGCATCACCAACTGAATGGACATGAGTTGGAGTAAACTCTGAGAGCGGGTGATGGACAGGAAGGCCTGGTGTGCTGCACTCCATGGGTCGCAAAGACTCGGACATGACTGAGCAACTGGACTGACTGAACATTGTTAAACAAAGCATAAAAACTACAAGATATTGGCCTACCTCGGTTCAGTCTTGATATGAAATATAAACTTATATGTTTCCTCATGGATACAGCTTTTGAGCATTTAAGGAATGGGGGGGTAGCAGAAATGCTTTTGGAAAGAGTACTCATTAGCTTTTCCAGGTTTGTCAGTTTTCTTCTCTTTTCTACATTTATTTCTACCCAAACTTCCAACCGAAGATCACTCCAAACAGTAATAGCCTTTTTCAGCAACTGCACTAAAACCAGAATCACTGAGGCGCTTGTAGAATTATACTTGCCGAGGTCTGACCCTTGATCTCCTGAATCAGAATCTCTGAGTACAGTGCAGTTAAGTATTTTTTAAAATATCATTCAGAATATACACATTTTTTGTATTCCTTTTTTTCCTTCTTTTTGATATGCTCATTAGTTCAAATGTAAACTCCAGGTCTTTTTTCTTCTTTTTTTTCCTTCCTTCTTCTTTTCTTTCTTTCTCTTCATCTCCTCCCCTCCTTCCCCTTTATTTCCTCCTTTTTTACTTTCTTTCTTGATAATTTTCATACTGTGTCTTTAAATCTATCTTCTGAGAGATTTTCTTGTATTTTTCAATTTANAAAGAAAGTTTCTGACTTTAAAATTTTAGTGAAAAATTTCCTTTCAGTTTTATTATTAAAAATGATAAGACTTGAAAAAAATCATGGCACCAATTTTGCTTGTATCTTCTGCATGCAATATCTTCATGAATATCTTCAAAGATGCAAAATCCCTTTCATTCTATCTGAAGTTACTTATCTTAGTTTTCATCATTACTGTTTTAGATTTTTCACAGCTTTTGATGACCTTGGATATTAAGTAAAATTCTAGCAAAAGGGATTGATAGGTGGGAAGCTCTATGTATAAGGGCAGTATTAGTATTTATACCACCAAGCTTTTTTTGTTTTGTTTTGTTTTTGTCTCCATAGGGACTGCTAGGCAGCTATTACTGCCAAGTGTCAGATTTAGCAGACTATCCTCAAGGGCCTGAATATATTCACTAACTACCCTAGTTATCCCTACATCTCCAAAAATATTGTCTAGGAATTTTCCCTGTTTTTTCTTTTTTACCTTGGAGGTAAATACCAGCCACCTTTACTCTATATGCAAGTGCAGAATGTGAGGGTAAGTGGGCAGTGAATCAACTTTTCCGTGGTGCACACAGACCGGCAATCAATTACCTATCATCTGCTTTCTCTCTCCCTCCCGTCCTTTGTCTTACCTGCTCTTTGTCTTTGTCCTAAGTCTGGAGATTTGATTATCTCTACTGCACTGAATCCTACTTTGTTTGAACTCTTACAGCTCTCATAATTTTATCTCATTTGTCAACACTCTTCCATCTGCTTTTTCTATTCTAGAAATATATTGAAATAGCTCATCTGCTTAAGGCCTCATCTAGTCTAGGAAGACTTTTCTCCTTTACTATTTTTTGAATGGTAAGATAAGCTGGTCCATTGGACCTTTTGGCAGATTTCCTTTAAAGCTTTTAATTGTGGTAAAATGCACAAAACATAAAGTTTACCCTCTGAACTATTTTTAAGTCAACGGTTCCACAGAATTAAGTACATTCGCATTGTTGTGCAGATCGCCAGAGCTCTGTTCATCTTACAAAACTGAAACTCTATACCCATTAAAATGATTACTCCAGAGTTCCCTTCTAGTGGTTAAGATTCCAGGCTTTCACTGCTGTGGTCTGGGTTCAGTCCCTGGTCATGGAACTGAGATCCCACAGGCTGCACAGTGTGGGCAAAAAGTAAAACAAAATGACAACTCAACACTCTGACCTTCCCCTGAACTCCTGTCTCAATGAATTTTACTCCCCCAAATCCCTCGTATCGGAGAAGGCAATGGCACCCCACTCCAGTACTCTTGCCTGGAAAATCCCATGGGTGGAGGAGCCTGGTAGGCTGCAGTCCATGGGGTCACTAAGAGTCAGACACAACTGAGTGATTTCACTTTCTCTTTTCACCTTCGTGCATTGGAGAAGGAAATGGCAACCCACTCCAGTGTTCTTGCCTGGAGAATCCCAGGGACGGGTGAGCCTGGTGGGCTGCCATCCATGGGGTTGCACAGAGTCGGACACGACTGAAGCGACTTAGCAGTAGCAGTAGCAGCAAGTCCCTCGTATAAGCGGAATGATACAGTTTTGGGGACTGGCTTATCTCCCTAGCATGTTCTGAAGCAGTTCTTATATAATGGCATTCCAAGCTCATCCCAGTCACTCTTCTTTGAATTCTCTCTTGTTTTTCCACAACTCATTCAGGGAGGTGAGGTACAAATTGCACATATTAATCTTGGAAAAGACCCTGATGCTTGGAAAGATTGAAGGCAGGAGGAGAAGGGGACAACAGAGGATGAGATGGTTGGATGGCAATACTGACTTGATGGACATGAATCTGAATAAGCTCTGGGAGTTGGTGCTGGACAGGGAGACCTGGTGTGCTGCAGTCCATGGGATCACAAAGAGACACAACTAAGTGACTGAACTGAACTGAATCTAGGTACAGTGTGCAAGGCACAGAAAGAACTCTTTCTGAATATTACATTTCTAATAAAGAATGTATGCGATTTTGTGATTGCCTCCTACTGCTGTTGACTCGTATTGAGCTTTGCTATCAACTCAGACTCCTAAATACTTTAAGCCACTTCTTCTCTGGTGCCCTTCCCTTACCATTTTGTCTCACCAGGCACAAGGAACATTAGAAATTGCATATTAAGGTCATAATGAGATTTTGAAAATCTGCATAAGATCTGCATGATGAATTAATTTTCTTATGCAATTTCTCCCATAATAACATTTCACATTTTCATTAAAATTTAGTCCACAGGTAGAATGAATGCTGTGACTTTGGGAGATAGAAAATAATAAAAATTATTAATACACACTGACCCTGTTCTCCAAATGTTCTATAATGATCCAGAATTACTATGCTGAGCATGTCTTTTTTTCCCTGAAGGCACAAGCATATGAAATTGAAATTTTTCTTTACAAACACTTTAGTCTGCCTTTAATAGGCTAGCAGTTCTCAAAAATGATGTCAAGCCACACTTTCACATCTGTGATAAAATGGATTGTGAACTCAGGTATAGGTCATTTATTACTAACAAGAGTACTAAAATTTATACATGAGTTATCTTTTGTTGAAAATTAAGGTGTACCCCAAACTCTTCTCTTATCAGCTTTCTAATATGGGAGGAAAGGAGTTGAGCTGTAATTCATTAGTTTGGTGGGAAATGTTCATAATTCACAGTCTTGTCCTTGAAATGCAACTGCTATTACTGTGCTAATAATATGTGAGTGATTATGAGTCATTTAAATCCTTAGAAGTTGCAATTTTAATGATTATTGTTTAGTTTTACCAATAAGGAAGAATATAAGGATAAAGAAAGGATGAATAAAAATATGAATTGTAACTGCATTACATCCAGAGGTCCCAGCTATTTCTTTCTTTGTATCATCAGCAAAATCTGTATAACGAAGGGAATGAAACTTGTGAACACTGTCCATTACGTATGTTAAAGCTGAAAAAAAATGTTGAGAACCACTAATGTAGGCAATTAGGATAAAATACATACACATATAAGATATATATGTATAACTGAATCACTTTGCTGTAAACTTGAAACACATTGTTAACTAGCTATACTTTCAAAAACATATCTGAGGACACAAATATAATTTTTACATTAAAAAAAACTTATGCCTGCTAAGTCGCTTCAGTCGTCTCCAGCTATGTGACTCTATGGACTGTAACCTGCCAGGTTCCTCTGTCCATGGAATTCTCCAGGCAAGGAAACTGGAGTGGGTTGCAATGCCTCCTCCTGGGGATCTTTCTGACACAGTTATCAACTTGCGTCTCTTATGTCTCCTGCATTGGCAGATGGGTTCTTTACCATTAGTGCCATCTGGGAAGCCAGTTTGTATTTTATGAGGCACTCAAAGCATTTGTATTTAGGCAAGCAATTATGTTGTACTGCTGAAATTCCCTAAGGCTGAAATTTCCTAAGGATGTAATTCACTTGTCCCTGCTAGAGTAGCACTTTTAGTCCTTAAAGTGGATTACGTTCCATAAGAGCATAAGAAGACTCCCCTACAAGTAACATCAACAGAATTGCTTTCCCATCTCAATGGTCAGAACTGCATTGTTGGACCAGTTCTGAAACTAGTCACTGAGGAGGGAAATGGACCTGCCATGACTGACTTATACTAAACAAGGATTTCTCCCCGATCTGGGGAGGGGCCAAGCTTCCACTAAATACAAGGGTACAAATACTAGTGCAGAATCAAGATTTTCTTAGCAAGAAGTCAGGGATGGGATTGGCTGTTGGCTAGGCCACAACTCTATCTTCCATAGGAATGAAGACATTTGATTGAACATGACTAGGTTCAAAGAGGGGCTTCCCTGGTTGCTCAGACTATAAAGAATCTGCCTGCAATTCAGGAGACCCAGGTACTACCTCCTGGAGGAGGGAGTGGCAACCCACTCCAGTATTCTTGCCTGGAGAATTCCATGGACAGAGGAGCCCGGCAAGCTACAGTCCATGGGTTTGCAGAGTCGGACACAACTCAGTGACTAACACACACACACACAAAGGGACCAATAACAAATCCAATTTGAGAAACTATTGTATCTAAAGGAGTTTCTTTCAGGTCAATCAGGGTCCTTTTGATTCCTGAAGCAATTGTTGATATAATACTGATACTTAGGGTGTCTGAACTTTTAGAGTTAATTATAATCTCATGTATGTCTATGTTTTGTCCCCCCCCCCATCTAGATGATAGTGGTAGATAATATTTTGACATGAGGAAATCAAGAAAAGGACAATTTAGGGGTTAAGTTCAAGACCTTGTTCCTAATCTCAGTCACACTTGCAGAACAGAGACTAGCTCAGTCAGAGTACTGAATGACTGACTCTTGCCTTCCTCTCATCCATCCAGAGGCTGTAGACTGCCAGCTGTGGGTGTGTCAAGTTCACAGACATGCTTTGTTTCAAAATTACAGTGTTTTGGGAATATATTTAGAGTTTTTATATTTACAAATTGAGAAATATTATTAAAAAAATCCTGACTTCTCATTTCTTTTGAAAAATCTGATGCTATGAAACCATTGGGTCTGCATTCTTCAGGGCCACAATTGGCTTGGGCTGGCCATTGCTGGCCTTTTGAGAATGGAGCCTGTGTTCGCCTGTCCTCCCAAGATGGTGTTCTTTATATTTTTTTCAAACTTTAAACTTTTTATTTTGTACTGAGGTATACCCAGTTAACAATGTTGTGGTAGTTTTAGGTGAACAGTGAAGGGATTCAGCTGTACTTATACATGTATCCATTCTCTCTCCCCCAAGCCCCTGTCCCATCCAGGCTGGCACATAATATTGAATAGAGTTCCATGTGTGTTCTTTTTATACTATGAGCATTTCATTCACTTAAGGTACCTGATTGGCCCCGAGAGCATTTATATTTGCAACTCTTGTTCCAAATCATTCCTTACAACACTGTTATATTAATTTTTAAAAACATTCTTCTGTTCTACACTTTTGATTGCTTCCAGTTGTCTTTAAATATTTTTCAGCCTCCCTTGTAGCATTTTGTCCTACTGCTTGTCCTGCCTCTATTGCATAAACTCTTCCATAATCATTCCTCCAGGGGCAATATCCCCATCTGCTTCCATGCCTTTCATCAGAAAGCGTTGGAGTCCTGGAACACTTCATAGTAGGCTGAATAATGTCTTCCTTACCCCTGAAGATGGCCACATCCTGATCTTTGGAATCTGTGACTGTATTACTCTGTATGGCAAAGGAAACTTTGCAGATGTAGTTTAGTTAAGAATCTTGGGATGGGGAGATTATTCTACATTACCCAGGTCAGTCCTATGTATGCACAGGGTCTTTATAGAAGAGACATAGGATATCAGATTGGAAGAAGGTGAAAGGAAGACAGAAGCAGTGATTGGAATGATGTTATTATGAGTTTAAAAAATGCTGAAATAGCCTTGAAAAGATGGAAGAGGCAAGGATTGCATTCTCCTCTGGGGCTTCCCAGGTGGTACTAGTGGTAAAAAATCCACCTGCCAATTCAGGAGACACAGAGACTAGGGTTAGATCCCTGGGTTTGAAAATCCCCTAGAGTAGGGAATGTCAACCATTCCAGTATTCTTGCCTGGAAAATTCTGTGGACAAAGGAGCCAGTGGGTTCAGTTGATGGCACTACAGAGAGTTGGACACGACTAAGTGCATACCAGAGCCTCGGAAAGAAACTGGCCTTATCAACAACCTTGATTTTAGCCTTCTAACACATGGTGAATTTCTGACTTCTAGAACTATTTACTATGAGACTGTATTTACTGTAAGCTTGTTCTGTTTTAAGCCACTAAGTTAATGATCATTTGTTACAGCTGGAACTAGAAAAAAATTACAGTAACCTCCTTTTCTATCTTTCCTTATAAATGTTACTTCTTGAAACACTGGTAACTTATCAAAACAATGCACAATCTCTCACTTATTTTGTGTGGATATATTTCTTAGTTCCCCTACTGGGTTCCAAGCTCATTGACAACAGGCCCTTGGTGATTGATTGCTGTTTTTTCCCCTGGGATTTATTGAGTGTTTCAGCCCAGTTAATAATTAAGGACTCTTTGCTGAGTGAAAAGATTAACAGTCAGTTCAGTTCAGTTCAGTCGCTCAGTGGTGTTGAGTCTTTGCGACCCCATGGACTGCAGCATGCCAGGCTTCTCTGTCCATCACCAACTCCTAGAGCTTGCTCAAACACATGTCCATCAACTCAATGATGCCATCCAAACATCTAATCCTCTGTCCTCTTCTCCTCCTCTGGCCTTCGATCTTCCCACCATCAGGGTGTTTTCAAATGAGTCAGCTCTTTGCATCAGGTGGCCAAAGTATTGGAGTTTTGGCTTCAGCATCAGTCCTTCCCATGACTATTCAGGACTGATTCCCTTTAGGATGGACTGGATCTCCTTACTGTCCAAGGGACTCTCAAGAGTCCCTTTTGCAACATCATAGTTCAAAAGCATCAGTTCTTCAGCACTCAGCTTTCTTTATAGTCCAACTCTCTCATCCATACGGGACTACCGGAAAAAAGATAAGCTTTGACTAGATGGATCTTTGTTGGCAAAGTAATGTCTCCGCTTTTTAATATGTTGTCTAGGTTGGTCATAGTTTTTCTTCAAAGGAGCAAGTGCCTTTTAATTTCATGACTGCAATCACCATCTGCAGTGATTTTGGAACCCCCCAAAATAAAGTCAGCCACTGTTTCCATTGTTTCCCCATCTATTTGGCATGAAGTGATGGGAACAGATGCCATGATCTTAGTTTTCTGAATGTTGAGTTTTAAGCCAACTTTTTGATTCTTGTCTTTCACTTTCATTAAGAGGCTCTTTAGTTCCTCTTCCCTTCCTGCCATAAAGGTGGTGTCATCTTCATATCTGAGGTTATTGAAATTTCTCCTGGCAATCTGGATTCCAGCTTGTGCTTCTTCCAGCCCTGCATTTTGCATGATGTACTCTGCATAGAAGTTAAATAAGCAGGGTGACAATACACAGTCTTGATGTACTCCATTCCTGATTCGGAACAAGTCAGTTGTTCCACGTTCAGTTCTAACTGTTGCTTCCTGACCTCCATACAGATTTCTCAGGTGGCATTTTAGGTGGTCTGAAATTCCCATCTCTTTAAGAATTTTCTACAGTTTGTTGTAATCCACACAATCAAAGGCTTTGCATAGTCAATAAAGCAGAAATAGATGTTTTTCTAGAACTCTCTTTCTTTTTTGATGATACAACTGGATGTTGGCAATTTGGTCTCTGGTTCCTCTGCCTTTTCTAAAACCAGCTTGAACATCTGAAGATCACAGTTCACATACTGTTGAAGCCTGACTTGGAGAATTTTGAGTATTACTTTGCTCACTTGTGAGATGAGTGCAATTGTGTGGTTATTTGAACATTCTTTGACATTGCCTTTCTTTGGGATTGAAATGAAAACTGACCTTTTCCAGTCCTGTAGCCACTGCTGAGTTTTCTAAATTTGCTGGCATATTGAGTTCAACACTTTCACAACATTATCTTTTAGGATTTGAAATAGCTCAACTGGGATTCCATCACCTCCACTAGCTTTGTTCGTAGTGATGCTTTCTAAGGTCCACTTGACTTCATGTTCCAGGGTGTCTGGCTCTAGTTGGGTGATCACACCACCATGGTTATCTGGGTCATGAAGATCTTTTTTGTACAGTTCTTCCATGTATTCTTGCTACCTCTTCTTAATATCTTCTGCTTCTGTTAGGTCCATACCATTGCTGTCTTTTACTGTCTCCATCTTTGCATGAAATGTTCTCTTGGTATCTCTAATTTTCTTGAAAAGATCTCTAATCTTTCCCATTCTATTGTTTTCCTCTTATTTCTTTGCACTGATCACTTAGGAAGGCTTTCTTATCTCTCCTTGCTACTCCTTGGAACTCTGCATTCAAATGGGTGTATCTTTCCTTTCCTCCTTTGCCTTTTGCCTCTCTTCTTTTCTCAGCTATTTGTAAGGCCTCCTCAGACAACCATTTTGCCTTTTTGCATTTCTTTTTCTTGGGGATGGTCTTGATCACTGCCTCCTATACAATGTCATGAACCTGTGTCCATAGTTCATCAGGCACTCTATCAGACTTAATCCCTTGAATCTATTTGTCACTTCCACTGTATAAACCTAAAGGATTTGATTTAGGCCATACCTGAATGGTCTAGTAGTTTTCCCTACTTTCTTTAATTTCAGTCTGAATTTGGCAATAAGGAGTTCATGATCTGAGCCACAGTCAGCTCCTGGTCTTGTTTTTGCTAACTGTATAGAGCTTCTCCTTCTTCTGCAAAGAATATAATCAATCTTGTTTCAGTATTGACCATCTGGTGATGTCCATGTGTAGAGTCTTCTTTTGTGTTGTTGGAACAGAGTGTTTGCTGTGGCCAATGCATTCTGTTAGCAAAACTCTGTTAGACTTTGACCTGCTTTGTTTTGTATTCCAAGGCCAAATTTGCTTGTTACTCCAGGTATCTCTTGACTTCCTACTTTTGAATTCCAATCCCCTATAATGAAAAGGATATCTTTTTTGGGTGTTAGTTCTAGAAGGTCTTGTAGGTATTCACAGAACCATTAGACTTCAGCTTCGTCAGCATTACTGCTCAGGGCATAGACTTGGATTACTGCAATACTGAATGATTTGCCTTGGAAATGAACAGAGATCATTCTATCATTTTTGAGATTGTACCCAAGTACTGCATTTTGGACTATTTTGTTGATTATGATGGCCACTCCATTTCTTCTAAGGGATTTTTTTCTCACAGTAGTAGATATAATGGTCATCTGAGTTATATTCACCCATTCCAGTCCATTTTAGTTTGCTGATTCCTAGAATGTCAACGTTCACTCTTGCCATCTCCTGTTTGACCACTTCCAATTTGCCTTGATTCATGGACCTAACATTCCAGGTTCCTACACAATATTGCTTTTTACAGCATCGGACTTTACTTCCATTACCAGTTACATCTACAACTGGGTATTGTTTTTGCTTTGGCTCCGTCTCTTCATTTTTTCTGGAGTTATTTCTCTGCTGATCTCCGATGGCATATTGGGCACCTATTGACCTGAGGAGTTTCTCTTTCAGTGTTCTATCTTTTGGCCTTTTCATACTGTTCATGGGGTCTGCAAGGCAAGCATACTGAAGTGGTTTGCCGTTCCCTTGTCCAGTGGACCACATTTTGTCAGAACTCTCCACCATGACCCATCTCTTGGGCACTGACAAAACCTTGTGTTTACCATTATGCAGGAGAAAGGAGTAGTGACCCCACAAGAGACTGACCCAGACTTTCCCGTGAGTGTCCAGAAGCCTCTGGCAGAGGTGTGGGTTGGCAGTGCCCTGCTGCAGAGTCAGGGGCACTGAATGTAACAGTGTATGCATAGGACCTTTTGAAGGAGGTCACCATTATCTTCATTATCTCCACCATTGTTTGGCCTGAGGTAAATAACAAGGAGGGAACACAACTCCACTCATCAAAAGAAAATTGGATTAAAGATTTATTGAGCACGGCCCCGCCCATCAGAATAAGACCCAGTTTCCCCCTCACCTTCCCTGGTGGCTCAGAGGTTAAAGTCTGCCTCCAATGCAGGAGACCTGGGTTCGATCTGTGGGTTGGGAAAATCCCCTGGAGAAGGAAAGGGCAACCCACTCTAGTATTCTTGCCTGGAGAATCCCATGGATTCTCCTGGTAGGCTACAGTCCACGGGGTTGCAAAGAGTTGGACACGACTGAGCAACTTCACCTCACCTCCCCCTCAGTTAGTCTCTCCTGTCAGAAAGCTTCCATAAGCCTCTTACCCTTATCCATCAGAGGGAAGACAGAGTGAAAACCACAATCACAGAAAGCTAACCAAAATGATCACTTGTCTAACTCAATGAAACTATGAGCTATGGAATGTAGGGCCACACAAGACTAAGGATGTTGGTGGCTAAAATGATCACGAGGAGTAATTGTTGGCAAGCTAGATGGAGGGGCCTGAAGTTGGACACACACAGAGTTGGACACGACTAAAGCAACTTATCAGCAGTTGACTAGGATCCCTAAATAATGAGGGGTTATATGATTCAGTATCTTGGAAGGCTAGTACATTTAGGTTAATTGCATTGGCCCAGTGAACCCATATCCAAGGTAAGGGGCAGCAGCTGCGCTATGCTGAAGCAGCTGTGAAGAGATACCCCACGTCCAAGGTAAGAGAAACCCAAGTAGATGGTATGTATTGCGAGAGGGCATCAGAGGTCAGACACACTGAAACCATACTCACAGAAAACTAGCCAATCTGATCACATGGACCAGATTGTCTAACTCAATGAAACTAAGCCATGCCATGTGGGGCCACCCAAGAAGGAAGGGTCATGGTGGAGAGGGGAATCTGACAGATTGTGGGCTTCACTGGAGAAGGGAATGGCAAACCACTTCAGTTTTCTTGCCTTAGGAACCCCATGAACAGTATGAAAAGGCAAAATGATAGGATACTGAAAGGGGAATTCCCTGGGTTGGTAGGTGCCCAATATGCTACTGGAGATCAGTGGAGAAATAACTCCAGAAAGAATGAAGTGATGGAGCCAAAGCAAAAACAATACCCAGTGGTGGATGTGACTGGTGATAGAAGCAAGGTCCGATCCTGTAAAGAGCAATATTGCATAGGAACCTGGAATGTCAGGTCCATGAATCAAGGCAAATTGGAAGTGGTCAAATAGGAGATGGCAAGACTGAACGTTGACATTCTAGGAATCAGCGGACTAAAATGAACTGGAATGGGTGAATATAACTCAGATGACCATTATATCTACTACTGTGGGCTGAAATCCCTCAGAAGAAATGGAGTAGCCATCATGGTCAACAAAAGAGTCTAAAATGCAGTGCTTAGATGCAGTCTCAAAAATGACAGAATGATCTCTGTTTGTTTCCAAGGCAAGCCATTCAATATCATGGTAATCCAAGCCTATGCCCCAACCAGTAGTGCTGAAGAAGCTGAAGTTGAACGGTTCTATGAAGACCTACAAGACCTTTCTAGAACGAACACCCCAAAAAGATGTCCTTTTCATTATAGGGGACTGGAATGCAAAAGTAGGAAGTCAAGAAACACCTGGAGTACAGGCAAATTTGGCCTTGGAGTACAGAATGAAGCAGGGCAAAGGCTAATAGTTTTGCCAAGAGAACGTACTGGTCATAGCAAACATAGAGAAGACTCTACATGTGGACATCACCAGATGGTCAACACCGAAATCAGGTTGATTATATTCTTTGCAGCCAAAGATGGAGAAGCTCTATACAGTCAGCAAAAACAAGACTGGGAGCTGACTGTGGCTCAGATCATGAACTCCTTATTGCCAAATTCAGACTGAAATTGATGAAAGTGGGGAAAACCACTAGACTATTCAGGTATGACCTAAATCAAATCCCTTGGGTTTATACAATGGAAGTGAGAAATAGGTTTAAGGGCCTAGATCTGATAGACAGAGTGCCTGATGAACTATGGACGGAGGTTCATGACATTGTACAAGAGACAGGGATTAAGATCATCCTCATGGAAAAGAAATGCAAAAAAGCAAAATGGTTGTCTGAGGAGGCCTTACAAATAGCTGTGAAAAGAAGAGAAGTGAAAAGGAAAGGAGAAAAGGAAAGATATAAGCATCTGAATGCAGACTTCCAAAGAATAGCAAGGAGAGATAAAAAGCCTTCCTCAGAGATCAATGCATAGAAATAGAGGAAAATAACAGAATGGGAAAGACTAGAGATCTTTTCAAGAAGGTTAGAGATACCAAGGGAACATTTCATGCAAAGATGGGCTCGATAAAGGACAGAAATGGTATAGACCTAACAGAAACAGAAGATATTAAGAAGAGATGGCAAAAATACACAGAAGAACTGTACAAAAAAATTCTTCACGACCAAGATAATCACGATGGTGTGATCACTCACCTAGAGCCAGACATCCTGGAATGTGCAGTCAAGTGGGCCTTAGAAAGCATCACTACAAACAAAGCTAGTGGAGGTAATGGAATTCTAGTGGAGCTATTTCAAATCCTGAAAGATGATGCTGTGAAAGTGCTGCACTCAATATGCCAGCAAATTTGGAAAACTCAGCAATGGCCACAGGACTGGAAAAGGTCCGTTTTCATTCCAATCTCAAAGAAAGGCAATACCAAAGAATGCTCAAACTACCACACAATTGCACTCATCTCACATGCTAGTAAAGTAATGCTCAAAATTCTTCAAGCCAGGCTTCAGCAGTATGTGAACCATGAACTTCCAGATGTTTAAGCTGGTTTTAGAAAAAGCAGAGGAACCAGAGATCAAATTGCCAATCATCCACTGGATCATGGAAAAAGCAAGAGAGTTCCAGAAAAACATTTATTTCTGTTTTATTGACTATGCCAAAGCCTTTGACTGTGTGGATCACAATCAACTGTGGAAAATTCTGAAAGAAATGGGAATACCAGACCATCTGACCTACCTCTTGAGAAATCTGTATAGAGGTCAGGAAGCAACAATTAGAATTGGACATGGAACAATAGACTGGTTCCAAATAGGAAAAGGAGTATGTCAAGGCTGTATATTGTCACCCTGCTTATTTAACTTATATACAGAGTACATCATGAGGAATGCTGGGCTGGAAGAAGCACAAGCTGGAATCAAGACTGCTGGGAGAAATGTCAATAACCTCAGATACGCAGACACCACCACCCTTATGGCAGAAAGTGAAGAGGAACTAAAAAGCCTCTTGATGAAAGTGAAGGAGGAGAGTGAAAAAGTTGGCTTAAAGCTCAACATTCAGAAAATGAAGATCATGGCATCTGGTCCTATCACTTCGTGGCAGATAGATGGGGAAACAGTGGAAACAGTGTCAGACTTTATTTTTGGGGGCTCCAAAATCACTGCAGATGGTGATTGCAGCCATGAAATTAAAAGATGCCTACTCCTTGGAAGAAAATTTATGACCAACCTAGATATCATATTAAAAAGCAGAGACATTACTTTGCCAACAAAGGTCCGTCTAGTCAAGGCTTTGGTTTTTCCACTGTTCATGTATGGATGTGAGAGTTGCATTGTGAAGAAAGCTGAGCACTGAAAAACTGATGCTTTTAAACTGTGGTGTTGGAGAAGACTCTTGAGAGTCCCTTGGACTGCAAGGAGATCCAACCAGTCCATCCTAAAGGAGATCAGTCCTAGGTGTTCATTGGAAGGACTGATGTTGAAGCTGAAACTGCAACACTTTGGCCACCTCATGCAAAGAGTTGACTCATTGGAAAAGATCCTGATGCTGGGAGAGATTGGGGGCAGGAGGAGAAGGGGACGACAGAGGATGAGATGGCTGTATGGCAAGACCGACTCGATGGACATGAGTTTGAGTGAATTCCGGGAGTTGGTGATGCACAGGACGACTTGGCATGCTGTGATTCATGGGGTTGCAGAGTCGGACACGACTGAGTGACTCAACTGTACTGAACTGAATGGGCCTGAATAAGAGGAGAACATGACTGAAATGGAAAGAGTGATTTCCCCTTCAAATTTGTTATGGTATAGATGATGAAAATCCTACATTGCCTGTTGGATCCCAGGATAAGCAGTTTTACTCAATGAGTTTTAAATTCGACTTCTGTCAAGGTCTCCTCCCGCATGACATGGCTCATGGATTTCTAAAGCATTGTTTCCTTGTGGGGCCTTTGGTCTAGAAGGCTATTCCATTCTAGCAACTATAGATTCCATTTGCAAATGAGGTCAAGATAATTTTTCTTTGTCTTTTTGACACATTAGATTACTGCTGTTGAAGTGGACAATGTGTTATTTCAGTGAAAGCCAGACAATGGCCTCCAGGTAGAAATTCTCCAGAGAAGGTGATACATTTGCATAATGTCACTGAAGGTTTGTGTTTCTGATTTAACTGACAGAGATGGGTGATGACAGGATGCAATGATGACAGAGCTCTGAAAATAGAGATTGCATGTTCCCTCCAGATGACATCAGCCTTCAATTACTGGAAGGTGGAGGACACCCAGACGAAGGAGACAGGGAAAGGTGGAAAAGAGCTGCTGAGGCGCAGAGAGGGTGAAGAGCAGTGTGTGATCACTGAAGGAAGGAGGGAAGCAAATGTTATAATTATGTTAGACTCTGATAACAGAATGAGAAACTTGGCACAGATGGGTTAAGCTTTTTATATAACTTAAGTGTTAAGGAAAGAGGAGAAGAAATAAATTAAGATTAGTCTAATATATGGCTGTTGTTTTTTCAGCTCCATCTTGTTGATTACAACTTAAAATCATGTATTTTACATACGTGCGTGTGTGCATGCTCAGACACTCAGTCATGTCTGACTCTGCAGCCCCATGGACTGTAGCCTGCCAGCCTCCTCTGTTCACGGGATTTTCCAGGCAAGAATACTAGAGGGGGTTGCCATTTTCTTCTCCAGGGGATCTTTCCGACCCAGGGATTGAGCCAGCATCTCTTGTATCTCCCACAATTTTATATGTGTAACCAGAATGAAATGTACCCTCAATCTGTGCCTGTATAGGTTCACCAGAGCAACATCTGCATTTGTTTCTTGCTCCTCCTAATGAAAAACTCAGCACATGGCCTGTTCTTAAAAAGAATCCACTTGTGTGTATGAACATCTTAAAGGGTGACATAGGAATTATTTTATATTTTACAGAGATGACTTGAACATATATATGTCTGGGAGTGGTTCTATCACACAAATACCAGCTCTGTCTCAGCTGAATTTAAATTCTCAAATCCACTGGAACAATGGGCTTTCCAGTTAATAGGCTCTGCCAATGTCAGAGGGTAGGCTGCCTTTTGTTACCTATGCATTCTTTTCTTGTTGCAGCTAACAATTGAAGAAGCACTTCCCTGTCTTAGGTTGTGTTCTCAGAAGCAAACCCTGAGAGGAGAAGTCAAGCTCAAGTGATTTATTTAAGATTCTCTCAGGAGAAAATCAGAGAAGTGATGGAAGTAAAACATAGAACAGGAAGAAACCAAACAAAGGTGTAACCACAAGTGAAGCCCTAGACTTGACCTGAAACTGTGTGATACAAATTACGCCTCATATTTTGTGACTTAGGGCAATAAGACTGGGCTTCCATGCTCTGGTACTTTCAGTCATTGGCCAAGGACCAGCCTGGGGGTAATAAACTCTCATGTACTTGAGGCTGTCCATATGTGCAAGTAAAGGACTGCCAGACCCTAAGTGTAGTCCTTTATAGAAGAATACCACCATGGGCCTATCACAGTGTCTGCTACCCTATCAAAGTACTTTCCAAATGGTGACTGCCCTTTTCAAGAGGAATTCTTGATGACTTCCTCTCTCTCCTATTTAATCTTTATTGCCCCTCCCCACATTTCCCTGTTTTTAAATATTATGATGGGAATTGATCAAGGCAAATTGTCCTCTAAAAATGGCATACAGAGTGGGACAGGCTATATGGGTCAAAATTTTCTTTCTATGGGAACACTTCATCCTTTTGACCCCATTTGAGTACTTTGTCTAAAGTGACATTTTGGGTTCTGGTCCAGTGTTCCTAAGCCCCTTAGCTGTGGTGTTTCTGCTGGTTTTCTAAAGCTTTGTTGGTTTTGGAGTGACATCTTGATAAAATGCTTTCTTTCTGTGATCTCTCTGTCCATGGGGATTCTCCAGGCCAGAATACTGGAGTGGGTAGCTATTCCCTTCTCAAGGGGATCTTCCCAACCCAGGGATCGAACCCAGGTCTCCCACATTGCAAGCAGATTTTTTATTGTCTGAGCCACGAGGGAAGCCCAAGAACAATGGAGTGGGTAGCTGAATTACTGAGATTCACTCCTCCATTTTTAATGATGATGATAGTAATAAAAATGACAGCTACCATTTATGGAGTGCTTTGCAGGCAATTTAGGTATAAATTCTCACTAAAATCTCACATTGGCTCTGAGAAATGGTATTATTATCTTCCTTTTATGGATGCGAAAGCTAAGGATAACTAAGAAAAACAGACAAAGGCAGAAAACAACTTTCCTGAGGACCTTTCTACTCTCCACATGGTACACAGGGTCAAGGCTGTATATTGTCACCCTGCTTGTTTAACTTATATGCAGAGTACATCATGAGAAACTTTGGGCTGGAAGAAGCACAAACTGCAATCCAGATTGCCAGGAGAAATATCAATAACCTCAGATATGCAGACGCCACCTTATGGCAGAAAGCATGTTGAAAAGCAGAGACATTACTTTGCCGACTAAGGTCCGTCTAGTCAAGGCTATGGTTTTTCCAGTAGTCATGTATGGATGTGTGAGTTGGACTGTGAAGAAGGCTGAGTGCCGAAGAATTGATACTTTTGAACTGTGGTGTTGGAGAAGACTCTTGAGAGTCCCTTGGACTGCAAGGAGATCTAACCAGTCCATTCTGAAGGAAGGAATGATGCTAAAGCTGCAACTCCAGTACTTTGGCCACCTCAAGCGAAGAGTTGACTCATTGGAAAAGACTTTGATGCTGGGAGGGATTGAGGGCAGGAGGAGAAGGGGGCAACCGAGGATGAGATGGTCAGATGGCATCACTGACTCGATGGGCATGAGTCTGAGTGAACTCCGGGAGTTGATGATGGACAGGGAGGCCTGGAGTGCTGCGATTCATGGGGTCGCAAAGAGTCGGACACGACTGAGTAACTAAACTGAACTGAAAGATAAAGGAACTAAAGATCGAAAAGGGAGAGAGGGATAAAGAAAAAAGACAAAAAGAGCAGGATAGTGAAACGAAATGAAGGGATCTTGTGGAGTAGGGGACTCATGAGGCAAAATCGAGGCATTACACTGACTGGCCAAGCAAATCATCAACTTATAGTTCCCTAAACTCCTACAGTCCTTGTTATTCATTCATCCAATCCATAGCCATTTCCCTTCAAATTTGCTGATGAAAATGGGTCCAATGACAAATATACTTGGTACAAATAGCATTAGAAATATTTAAAACAGGAAATAAACACAATACCCTTTTTACTAAAGCCTCTGAAAGCAGTCATACAATTCTGCTGACTGTAGTCCGACTTCTATTAAAGGTGACCTGGTTTTGAATTTTTTAAAATTAAAGTTGTTGGCAGAAGAGTCTGTTTTCTAAGAACTGTTCTTAATGTAAATGTTGATTTAATCATGGACACCAAGAGTGGGTGTTTTGTTTTTTCTGTGTTGCCCATCTTTACTTTGCGCTGTCTTTAACATACTATCAAATGAGAAACTGAAAAGCCACTCGAGTGTGAAGTTATTTTCTCCAAATGACTTTGTATCACCTTGAAATTGGAAACTTGCATATTGACTGACATGCATGCCCAGAACCTCTTCTGATGAAAACCCACTGGCAACTGTTCTGGGCAATGGGAGATGGCAGATTTCTTTCAAAATAGGAAATAGACAAAGAGCATCTATTGGAAATATTTGAGATTTTCGAAAACTTAAACAACATGCCAAAAATCAAATGATTTTTACACAATTGTTTGGCTTCAAATTCTAGAGTCTAAAGAAGTCAGACGGAGAAGGCAATGGCACCCCACTCCAGTACTCTTGCCTGGAAAATCCCATGGATGGAGGAGCCTGGTGGGCCGCAGTTCATGGGGTCGCTAAGAGTCGGACACGACTGGGCGACTTCACTTTCACTTTTCACTTTCATGCACTGGAGAAGGAAATGGCAACCCACTCCAGTGTTCTTGCTTGGAGAATCCCAGGAACGGGGGAGCCTCATGGACTGCCATCTATGGGGTCGCACAGAGTCGGACACGACTGAAGTGACTTAGCAGCAGCAGCAGCAGCAGCAGCAAAGAAGTCAGACCAAAATAGAAGATTGTGAGAATTGTAGTTATATTTACTTATTTCATGAAATTACAATGGCAGGAACTTTATACAGCTCCTGTAGCATGTTTCTTTGAAGGACAGTCATCAATTCATATAAAGAGGGAGGTTTGTGGACCAGATACATAGAGAGCAGACATCCAGAAACACTTAATGTAGCTCCTGCTTGCAGAGCCCTTTAAACATGCTGCACCCTGACCTCTGCCTTGATGGATTTCTAAGAAAGCATTGACTTCTGGGGTTATCTTACCATGCCTCATAAAGAAGAACTGGATTCCATAATGAGACAAATAACAGAATTATTTTGCCTAAAGTAGTCCCTCGTTTTGCTCTTGGGTAGCTGTGTCTTTTGAGTACAGTAATACTAAGAACACATTTTAAATTGTTCCCAAAGAGACAGTATATCTAAAATGACCAAGTTACTAAAAATAAAACCATATATACATGTGTATATATACAGAGTTATATGTATATACATATATACACACTTGCATACATGTATCCATATATAGATATATATGTACAGTTGCCTGTAGTGTATCTAATCCAGTCATGTCTGACTCTTTGCCACCCCACGGACAGAGGAGACTGGCAGGCTACAGTCCCCAGGATGGCAAAGAATCAGACAAGACTGAGAGACTAACATTTTCACACATAAGTATGTGTGTGTGTGTATATATATGTATATATATATATAACACATTTACACATGTATTTATACATGTCTCCAACTGACCTAGCCCATTTGATCTTTCAAATATCCTTTTGCAGCAATCTGTAGCATCCAGTAGGTAGAAGAAGGCGAGTGACTGTCGGTTCTGTTTGCTTGGACCAGATTCTGTTAGTGCCTATTATTCTAGTGTGCCATTCAGTTTAATAGCTCAGCACTCTTAAAAGTGGTCTGCTTGGATGATAAATTATATGGTTACCCTGCTTTGATCTCCTCCCCAGTAACCTCCTTACTGGGTAGTATATTCTGTTGGAAACAAGTCTTAGGTCCAATTTTGTCACATATAAAAACATTTATTAGCAAGCAGGCACAAAACCTTGCAGCCTATTATGAAAGCTTGATCAAAACCCATCTCTGTTCTTACAGGATCCCAGGCAGCGCTTTGTCTAAAGGTCTTGTGCAGTCTAAAGCTTAAATACTTCTGAGAGCTTTCTGTAAGAAAAAAAAGTACATAAGGCCAAATTCAAAACTGCAGGTAAAAATAAGTATATATTTAGAAACATAAAACAATCACAAAAAAGTCATTCATTTTTTTGTGGAGCTGATAGGTATCACAAACAATACAAAATTCAGACAAATAATATATTCTACCTCACTCTGGACATTTCTTCATATATAAAATTTCATGTTATATAAATTATAAATTTTATAGTGTTTAGCTTTTCAGAATTATGTCTGCTGAATTCTAATTATTACAGGAATTTTCATACCTATTTTTAACTTATCTGAGTCTAACATTATATTATATAAGCCTTAAACAGCATTATGTTCATTTCTCCCTCCTGTCCTATTTGCTATCATTGTTTCATTATATTTTTTCAACTGTTATAAATCCCACAATATTTTAGTATTATTTTTAATAGGTAAAAACTTTGGAATATAAAAATTATATGTTACCTACATGTTAACTGTAGATAATATTACATACATTTTTCTTGCAAACAGGTCTTCTCGTGACAAGTTTCTCTTTTTTGTTGTCTGATAAAAGCCTTATTTTTCCCTTCATCTTTGAAGTCTAATTTCACTGGACATAGAATTTGAGGTTGATAGTTTCCTTTCCATCACTTTAAAGATATCATTCTACTGTCTTTTGGAATGTGTTCTTTAAAGTGATGTGTTCTTTTTCTCTGGTTGCTTTTAAGACTGCCTTTTTATCACTGGTTTTCAGCAATTTGATTATGATGTGCCTACTGGGGATTTGTTGAGTATATTGGATCTCTGTGGGTTTCTGTTTTTCAACAAATTTTGTAAAAACTGACCATTAATTCTTCAATGTCTCTTCCTTTATTCTCTGCTGATTCTTGAATTTCAGTATTTAAATTTTGTATGTATTTAAAAGTCTTGATACTGTCTCATTTTGCTAATTTTTAGGCTGCTTTTTTCTTTTTGTGATTAAGTTTGAATGGTTTGTTTTTCCATATCTTCAAGTTAGAGTGTGTGTCTTATCTGATAGCAAGCATACACAGTGAATTTATCATTTCATACTTTTTATTCTTAGAAGTTCTTATTACTTTTTTTCCCACAGGTTCCATTTCTTTCTTCATTTTGCTTGTTTTCCTTTAAATCCAAGAACATGTTTATAGTAACTGTTTTAAAGTTTTTGTGTACTAGTTTAATTATCTCTGACATCCTGTGACTTTTCCTTTTGATTGATTTTCTTGGTTATGGATCACATTTTTTCTGCTTCTTTGCATGTATAGTGATTTTTGATTGGATGCCAGACATTGTAATGATAAATTATTGAGAATCAAGGTTTTATTGTCTTTTTTAAAAAGAACGTTGCATTTTGTTTAACAAGCAGTTGGGATATTGTGATAGTTTTGAGGCTTACTCTTAAGATTTGTTTGAGTGAGTCTTGTGTAGCCCCTACTGTAGTACTGGTTTAGCCCCATTACTAAAGCATGGCCCTTCTGAGGTCTCTGTTGAATGTGGAGGTGCTTTAGTGATCTCCCCACTTTGGCTCATTGGAACTTGGATGTCTCCCAGTTCTGTGTGAGTATGGAAAATTACATAGCTTACACCTGTTAGTTTTTCTGACTCAAGAGGATGCCGAAGCAGGTTTCTTGAGTTCTTCCTTGGTGTAGAACCTTTCTCTCAAGTGTTCTGCCCTGCAAATTTCAGCTGCTTCCATGACTCTGATCTTTGTCTTTTCTAGTTAGCAAGGCCACTGTGGTTTGTCAAGGGTCCCTGTTTCTGTGCTACTGTCTGGAAAGTGACTATGGGAAGAAAAAGAGGGAAACATACTGTTCATCTTATTTGTTTGCCTTCCCTTAGGGTCCACTGCCTGGGCTTCCTGTTTTTCAGTGTCTGTAAGTACTTATTTGTGTTGCTTAGTTTCCTGATTGAGCTGAGAGGACAGGGGACAAGTCAGGTGCTGTTTGAAGGAGTCTTTGGGGCCTAGAAAAGAAAACAACAGTTTCAAAGTCCCTTGCTGAATCATCTAACTTTGGAGAAAACAAAACAGAACTTTAGGTCCCGGCCTGATGCTCCAGGCCAGTTGCATCTATCTGAGACTTATCACCCCCTGTCCAGAAACCTTCCACCCACTACACTTGCCCAGAAGACTTATCACCCCCTGCCCAACTACAAATGCCATCTCAACTAAAGAATACCCAAAACATCCTGCCTGATTAACTTATCACTTACACAAACCTCCCTATAAATATGGAGCCTCCCTGATCCCTCTCCAAGCTCAGCCTGGTCCTTAGGCTGGCTGTCGCCCCTCCTTGCCTGAATAAAGGTAACCTACTTCTGTTGAGGTCCTCTTTCCTCTTTCTGCCTCAGCCTGAACTATACCTTACACTGTTTAATCCATCACTGCCAAAAGCAAAGGTCAAACCCACTAATCTAATTAAGAAAAACGTTTAGATTCCTACAAGAATATAGATTTTTAAAAATTGTTATTGTTTACTGATTTGGGCCAAGTGCTAAAAATGCCTGTTATTATGTAGTTGCTCAATAAGTATTTCTTAAACACATAAATAAATCAATAAAATCTATTATTTATTTATTTTTTCTATTGCAACATCATGATTTATTAAAGCACAGCATTCTGTACAACAAAGGGCCTTAACAGTGGTCTATTCTGTCAAATTTCTCTGTAAGTTAGTTTCTCTTAATAAAAAAATGTGTTATACTTTAAATCATACCTATTTTAACACTGAACAAATCTAACCACCTACTGGACATTAATGTAAAATCCTGACATAGAATTTGATTTAAAACTTCTCAAAATAAATTCATTAAAGCAAGTTCCCTGTGAAAATATGTAAGAATGAAAGTCAGCATAATAGTAGGTGCAGTCTTTACATTTTATTAACCCTAAAAGATACTTTTCTAAAGAGTCTAATAGAGACATTAACTGTGCAAAAGCTGATGAGATTTACAGTCTTAAATACAAGCACCAACACAGAAAGGAGATTGTGTAGTTCAGTTCAGTCACTCATTCGTGTCTGACTCTTTGCAACCCCCTGAATCGCAGCACTCCAGGCCTCCCTGTCCATCACCAACTCTTGGAGTTCAACCAAACTCATGTCCATCGAGTCAGTGATGCCATCCAGCCATTTCATCCTCTGTCGTCCCCTGTTCCTCCTGCTCCCAATCCTTCCCAGCATCAGAGTCTTTTGCAATCAGTCAACTCTTCACATGAGGTGGCCAGAGTACTGGAGTTTCAGCTTCAGCATCAGTCCTTCAAATGAACACCCAGGACTGATCTCCTTTAGGATGGACTGGTTAGATCTCCTTGCAGTCCAAGGGATTCACTCTCAAGAGTATTCTCCAACACCACAGCTCAAAAGCATCAATTCTTCACCGCTCAGCTTTCTTCACAGGCCAACTTTCATATCCATACATGACAACTGGAAAAACCATAGCCTTGACTAGATGGACCTCTGTTGGCAATGTAATGTCTCTGCTTTTTAATACGCTGTCTAGGTTGGACATAACTTTCCTTCCAAGGAGCAAGCATCTTTTAATTTCATGGCTGCAATAACAATCTGCAGTGATTTTGGAGCCCCCAAAAATAAAGTCTGACACTGTTTCCACTGTTTCTCCATCTATTTCCCATGAAGTCATGGAACCAGATGCCATGATCTTTGTTTTCTGAATGTTGAGCTTTAAGCCAACTTTTTCACTCTCCTCTTTCACTTTCATCAAGAGGCTTTCTAGTTCCTCTTCACTTTCTGCCATAAGGGTGGTGTCATTGGCATATCTAAAACTCCATTAAATCTACACTTAAGAGGATCATTTCTTTATGTCAGCACAATCTCATTTATAAATTACACATGATATGCAGTTTAGGATCTATCTACATTATGCTTGTAACTGCGTGCTGCTGCTGCTAAGTCGCTTCAGTTGTGTCCGACTCTGTGCGACCCCATGGACTGCAGCCTACCAGGCTCCTCCGTCCATGGGATTTTCCAGGCAAGAGTACTGGAGTGGGTTGCCATTGCCTTCTCCTTAAAATCTATTTTTTAAACTAACATGATCTTTTCTGTTAACCAGAAAGCAAGATTGATGATATGATATATAAGCTTATTTGTGGAATGTGGGCTTTTGATTAGCACTTTTAAATACAAGTTATTATTAATAGTAATAATTACCATTAGTAATTATTTAAGTATGTATTCCTGATTCAGTTCAGTTCAGATGCTCAGTCATGTCTGACTCTTTGCGACCCCATGAATTGCAGCATGCCAGGCCTCCCTGTCCATCACCTACTCCCGGAGTTCACTCAGACTCACATCCATCGAGTCAGTGATGCCATCCAGCCATCTCAACCTGGATCGTCCCCTTCTCCTCCTGCCCCCAATCCCTCCCAGCATCAGAGTCTTTTCCAATGAGTCAACTCTTTGCATGAGGTGGCCAAAGTACTGGAATTTCAGCTTTAGCATCATTCCTTCCAATGAAATCCCAGGGCTGATCTCTTTCAGAATGGACTGGTTGGATCTCCTTGCAGTCCAAGGGACTCTCAAGAGTCTTCTCCAACACCACAGTTCAGAAGCATCAATTCTTCGGCGCTCAGCCTTCTTCACAGTCAACTCACATATCCATACATGACCACTGGAAAAACCATAGCCTTGACTAGACGGACCTTAGTTGGCAAAGTAATGTCTCTGCTTTTGAATATACTATCTAGGTTGCTCATAACCTTTCTTCCAAGGAGTAAGCATCTTTTAATTTCATGGCTGCAGTCACCATCTGCAGTGATTTTGGAGCCCCCCAAAAAAGTCTGACACTGTTTGCACTGTTTTCCCATCTATTTCCCATGGAGTGATGGGACCAGATGCCATGATCTTCGTTTTCTGAATGTTGAGCTTTAAGCCAAGTTTTTCACTCTCCTCTTTTATTTATCAAGAGGCTTTTTAATTCCTCTTCACTTTCTGCCATAAGGATGGTGTCATCTGCATATCTGAGGTGATTGATATTTCTCCCGGCAATCTTGATTCCAGCTTGTGTTTCTTCCAGCCCAGCGTTTCTCATGATGTACTCTGCATAGAAGTTAAATAAGCAGGGTGACAATATACAGCCTTGAAGTACTCCTTTTCATATTTGGAACCAGTCTGTTGTTCCATGTCCAGTTCTAACTGCTGTTTCCTGGCCTGCATACAGATTTCTCAAGAGGCAGGTCAGGTGGTCTGGTATTCCATCTCTTTTAGAATTTTCCACAGTTTATTGTGATCCACACAGTCAAAGGCTTTGGCATAGTCAATAAAACAGAAATAGATGTTTTTCTGGAATTCTCTTGCTTTTTCCACGATCCTGCGGATGATTGGCAATTTGATCTCTGGTTCCTCTGCTGTTTCTAAAACCAGCTTGAACATCAGGAAGTTCACGGTTCACGTATTGCTGAAGCCTGGCTTGGAGAATTTTGAGCATTACTTTACTAGTGTGTGAGATGAGTGCAATTGTGCAGTAGTTTGAGCATTCTTTGGCATTGCCTTTCTTAGGGATTGGAATGAAAACTGACATTTTCCAGTCCTGTGGCCACTGCTGAGTTTTCCAAATTTGTTGGCATATTGAGTGCAGCACTTTCACAGCATCATCTTTTAGGATCTGAAATAGCTCAACTGGAATTCCATCACCTCCACTAGCTTTGTTCGTAGTGATACTTTCTAAGTCCCACTTGACTTCACATTCCAGGATGTCTGGCTCTAGATGAGTGATCACACCATCGTGATTATCCAGGTTGTGAAGATCTTTCTTGTACAGTTTTTCTGTGTATTCTTGCCATCTCTTCTTAATATCTTCTGCTTCTGTTAGGTCCATACCATTTCTGTCCTTTATCGAGCCCATCTTTGCATGAAATGTTCCCTTGGTATCTCTAATTTTCTTGAAGAGATCTCTAGTCTTTCCCATTCTGTTGTTTTCCTCTATTTCTTTGCATTGATCACTGAAGAAGGCTTTCTTATCTCTTCTTGTTATTCTTTGGAACTCTGCATTCAGATGCTTATATCTTTCCTTTTCTCCTTTGCTTTTTGCTTCTCTTCTTTTCACAGCTATTTGTAAGGCTTCCCTAGACAGCCATTTTACATTTCTTTTCCATGGGGATGGTCTTGATCCCTGTCTCCTGTAAAATGTCATGAATCTCATTCCATAGTTCATCAGGCACTCTACCTATCAGATCTAGGCCCTTAAATCTTTTTCTCATTTCCACTGTATAATCATAAGGGAATTGATTTAGGTCATACCTGAATGGTCTAGTGGTTTTCCCTGCTTTCTTCAGTTTCAGTCTGAATTTGGTAATAAGGAGTTCATGATCTCAGCCACAGTTAGCTCTTGGTCTTGTTTTTGTTGACTGTATAGAGTTTCTCCATCTTTTGCTGCAGAGAATATAATCAATCTGATTTTGGTGTTGACCATCTGGTGATGTCCATGTGTAGAGTCTTCTCTTGTGTTGTTGGAAGAGGGTGTTTGCTATGACCAGTGCATTTTCTTGGCAAAACTCTATTAGTCTTTGCCCTGCTTCATTCCGCATTCCAAGGCCAAATTTGCCTATTACTCCAGGTGTTTCTTGACTTCCTACTTTTGCATTCCAGTCCCCTATAATGAAAAGTACATCTTTTGGGGGTGTTAGTTCTAAAAGGTCTTGTAGGTCTTCATAGAACCGTTCAACTTCAGCTTCTTCAGCATTACTGGTTGGGGCATAGACTTGGATAACTGTGATATGGAATGGTTTGCCTTGGAAACGAACAGAGATCATTCTCTCGTTTTTGAGATTGCATCCAAGTACTGCACTTCAGACTCTTTTGTTGACCATGATGGCTACTCCATTTTTTCTGAGGGATTCCTGCCCGCAGTAGTAGATATAATGGTCATCTGAGTTAAATTCACCCATTCCAGTCCATTTTAGTTCGCTGATTCCTAGAATGTCAATGTTCACTCTTGCCATCTCCTGTTTGACCACTTCCAATTTGCCTTGATTCATGGACCTGACATTCCAGGTTCCTATGCAATATTGCTCTTTACAGCATCGGACCTTGCCTCTATCACCAATCACATCCACAGCTGGGTATTGTTTTTGCTTTGGCTCCACCCCTTCCTTCTTTCTGGAGTTATTTTTACACTGACCTCCAGTAGCATATTGGGCACCTACTGACCTGGGGAGTACCTCTTTCAGTATCCTACAATTTTGCCTTTTCATACTGTTCATGGGGTTCTCAAGGCAAGAATACTGAAGTGGTTTGCCCTTCCCTTCTCCAGTGGACCACATTCTGTCAGACCTCTCCACCATAACCCGCACATCTTGGGTTGCCCCACGGGCATGGCTTAGTTTCATTGAGTTAGATAAGGCTGTGGTCCTAGTGTGATTAGAATGATTAGTTTTCTGTGAGTATGGTTTCAGTGATGCCCTCTTGCAACACCTACCATCTTACTTGGGTTTCTCTTACCTTGGGTGTGGGGTATCTCTTCACAGCTACTCCAGCAAAGCACAGCTGCTGCTCCTTACCTTGGATGAGGGGTATCTCTGCCCACTGCCCTTCCAGATCTTCAATGTGGGTGGCTCCTCTAGGCCCTCCTGCACCAGCACAGCCATCACTCCTTGGGCATGGGGTTGCTCCTCCCGGTCGCTGCCCTGGCCTCGGGTGCGGGGTTGCTCCTCCCAGCCACCACCCCTGGCCTCGGATTCAGGGTAGCTCCCCCTGACCGCTGCCCCTGACCTCGGACGCGGGGGTAGCTCTCGGCCATGCTTAGTGAGCCTGCCGCTGCCGCCTGCGCTTAAGATACTTTAAATATTAACTAACCTCCCAGGGTATAGGAATAAATGTAAAATAATGAAAGTGCACATACATAGCACAGTATCTATGTTAAAATCTTTTAGAGAAAACTACAGACAAAATACAACTCAGAAAAGGGAAAAATTCTTTCTGCCTTTAATTCCTTCTCTCTCTCAATCCTTTTCTGCATGATTATTATTTTTTAATATCAACTTATACAACTTATATCTACATATCTAGTCCTCATTTGTCCCACTAAACTGCACCTTTCTAATTTCATATAACTAGATCTGTTAAGAAGAATTTCATAAATCACTTCATTATTTTAACACTTGTCTAGATTTCATTAAGCAGATATGTCATAATTTATTTAAAATATTTCCTGTTGACAGATATTTAATTTTTCCCCAATTATGTGCAGTTGCAAACAGTGCTGTAATCAAAAGCCTTGCATATATGTCATTGTGCTTTCATGTGCCACAGATTCCATCATACAATATACAAAGCAGCAATAAAAATATACCCCAAAGTAATGAACAAGTAAGCATTCAATATAATAGTCCTTTATTGCTGCATAATAATTGCATCTCCATAGTTCAAATTATTATAGTAGGAAACTTCAGACATATAAATTTCCACAAAATATAAACTCTACCTTGTAACACCACCCTACCTCTTCTCAATGGATTCTGTGTCATAATATGAGGTATTATTGGACTTCTCTGGTGGTTCAGATGGTAAAGCGTCTGTCTACAATGCGGGAGACCCGGGTTTGATCCCTGGGTTGGGAAGATCTCCTGAAGAAGGAAATGGCAATCCACTCCAGCACTCTTGCCTGGAAAATCCCATGGATGGAGGAGCCTGATAGGCTACAAACCGTGGGGTCGAAAGAGTCAGACACTACTGAGCAACTTCACTTTCACTTTCATGGGGTATTATTATGGTAAAATTTCCTTTTACTAAGAAAAGAAACTACATCCTTGCCCTTGTTTGGTCTTTGGGTTAGGAAAAAAAAACTTGAAATGTGAGCCTTTTGCATGTAATGTGCAAAAGAGAGAGAGACGGGTTCACACACATTAAGAGTCAGAATCTTATTTGCTTTTGCATTTTTTGTCTACTGTGTAATTCATTAAATTAGCTGTTTGTAGTCACCAGAGAAGTGTGTTTTTCTTGCTTTATTTTCGTATCATGTTGTCTTGGGATGCTACCTGTGATAAAGAAAGTTCTTTTTTGCAATTCCAAAACACATGATACTCTTGTGCAGATAGAATTATGGCTACAGCAAGTTATCCCTGAGAAAATGAGGCACAACTCTTCTTTCATATATTAAAAAAAATCTAATTCTCCCCCAAAATAATTGTAGGGCATGAAGTCCTTCAAATACTTTTCTTGTTCACCAATTAACATCTTTGTGTATTGAAGAAATTCCCACTGGAAGTCTAAAGACATTATTAAGACAAAGCAGAAGGTTAGATTTTGTAATGTAAAGATTCTAGATACACACACGAGAGCCTGGATGTGGAATAATACTTAACCATTCACAATTAAAGGTTATTTGGTATGACATTGGAAATGTAATTTTCTTAAGGCTTTGATCCTTAATTGTTTTTTTCCTTATCAATATCTGGAGGGCTCCCTAGACCTTGCATACTTGAGTGTTCCTTTTATAACAGCTGTCCCAAATGTTCAGAGCAGGTGATCCTAGAGATGTTAGGAGGGAGAAGAGCCAGAGGCCATTTCTCTGGGAGACAGTCTGCTGGGTTAGAGGTTCAGTTAACAGCACGTGTTAGCCATGGGTAGGGATAGAGTGTGGCTGCAAGATGAGAGAAGGGAGAGAGAGACCCAGATTTTCTGGAAAGCTAATGGAGCCATGCAGCTGTGGGTGAAGCTGCAGGAACTACTTCCGTTGACCTTCCACTTGTGCCTTCACTACCCTGGGGTCCATGGTAGACTCTGATTTGACTAGCGCTGTGATGTCCAAATGATTGGAACTTGCTGAACAAAGCCTCTCCCCTAATACCCAGCTCTATAGTAATAACAGCTATTAAAAAAACCTGACAGCAAGCCATTGTTATTATTTAGTATTTATAGGATGTCAACAGCTGGTGCTCTGAAAAATGAGGACTACACTACTGAGATAGCTTGATGAGTTTACGTTGTCAAGTGAATAGTGGCAGCTAGAGCACCTAGGGACAGGATAAATTTGCTGAATTCAGTGACTTGTTTTCCTTTACCTCTTTGCATCTTCTTTGCTGGATGTCTTGTATCTCACAGCTGAGAGTTTCTGACTTGGCTACTTATAGGTCTCATTCAGTGAGCTTTTAAAAATAGATTGGTTCTTGCTTCTCATGCTTAAAGGCACTGAGTTAATAGATTAGGGTATGTTCTGGGCAACAGCATGTTTAAAAGCCCTCTACATAATTCCAATCTGCAGCTAAGGATGTGTGCCACTTTTGTGGTTTTGTTATTGTTATGGTAGCTCGTTCATTTTTAAATCAACTGCCCCCAATAGCACTTCAATTAAAATCATCCCTTGGTCCTTATTATCCTTTTTGTCTCTTCTCTTTTTGCCTTTAGCAAAATAAAGAAAGGAAGAAAGAAAGAAAATTAACCTCAGTAACTGAACTGAAATGAACCCCCAATTTGTTCTATAATATTAATGGAAGAGGTTTTTGCTCCTCTCCCATGTGGCATGTGCATTTTAACTGGGGTCTTTGGAGACAATGTCTTATCTCTATCCAAAGCTGTGGGTCTAAGGTTACACATTTTAAATGAATTATTTGTTAATATCTCTCCTTAACTTGTGAATTGTATTTCAGCCCTTAGACCGTTTGCTTGGAACAAATATGTAAGAAAGATATCTGTTGGAATCTCTGTGTCTCATCAGCTTTAGGTACTAGTTCTGATTCAGAAGGATGTCTCTCCTTTGCCAAGATCCTTTACACAGACCCGAAGAGTTGAAATCAAGTGACATCTGTGCCTTTGCACACCCCACATCCTTCCTTTAATTCTATCATCCAAGGAGCATATTGGATCATTTGTAGGCTCTGGGATGCCATCCTAGAAGTAACTCTTATGTTGGGGTGTGGATATCCTAAGACCCTGTACGTAAGAAATATTGTTCAGTCGCTAAGTTGTGTCCAACTCTGCGACCCCATGGACTGCAGTGTGCTAGGTTGCCCTGTTCTTCACTATCTCCTGGAGTTTGCTCAAATTCATGTTCATTGAGTCAGTGATGCTATCTAACCATCTCATCTTCTGCCACACCCTACTCCTTTTGTACTCAATCTTTCCCAGCATCAAGGTCTTTCCAAAGAGTCAGCTTTTCACATCAGGTGGTCAAAGTATTGAAGCTTCAGCTTTTTAGTATGCTCTCTAGGTTTCTCATAGCTTTTCTTCCAAAGAGGGAGAATCTTTTAATTTTGTGGCTGCAGTCACCATGCACAGTGATTTTGGAGGCCAACAAAATAAAGTCTGCCCATATTTTCCTCACCTATTTGCCATGAAGTGATAGGACCAGATACCATGATCTTAGTTTTTTGAATGTTTAAGCCAGGTTTTTCCCTCTCCCCTTTCACCTTCATCAAAATATTCTTTAATTCCTCCTTGCTTTCTGCCGTTAGAGTGGTATCATCTGCATATCTGAGGTCACTGATATTTCTCCCAGCAAGCTTGATTTCATATTGTAATTCATCTAGCCCAGTATTTCACATAATGTACTATGCATAGAAGTTAAATAAGCAGGGTGACGATATGTAGCCTTGTCATATTCCTTTCCCAGTTTCGAACCTGTCAGTTTTTCCATGTCCAGTTCCAACTGTTGCTTCTTGACCTGCATACAGGTTTCTTAGAAGTCAGATAAGGTGTCTGATATTCCCTTCTCTTTAATAATTTTCCACTGTTTGTTATGATCCACATAGTCTAAGGCTTTAGCATAGTCAAAGAAGCAGAAGTAAATGGTTTTTTGGAACTGCTGTCCTTTCTCCATGACCTAACCACATGTTGGCAATTTGATCTCTGGTTCCTCTGCCTCTTCAAAACTCTGCTTTTACACCCAGAAGTTCTCCATTCATGTACTGCTGAAGCCTAGCTTGAAAGATTTTGAGGATAACCTTGCTATTGTATGAAATGAACACAATTGTATGATAGTCTGAACATTCTTTGGCATTGCCCTTCTTTGGGATTAGAATGAAAATTGACCTTTTCCAGTCCTGTGGCCACTGCTGAGTTTTCCAAATTTGCTGACATACTGAGTGCAGCACTTTCACAGCATCATCTTTTAGGGTTAGAAATAGCTCAACTGGAATTCCATCATCTCTACTAGCTTTGTTCTTCCTAAGGCCCACTTGACTTCACACTCTAGGATGTCTGGCTCTAGATGAGTGACTACACCATCGTGGCTATCCAAGTCATTAAATCCTTTCTTGTAAAGTTCTGTGTATTCTTGCCACCTCTTCTTAATATCTTCTGCATCTGTTAGGTCTTTACCACTTCTGTCCTTTATCATGCCCATTCTTACATGAAATGTTACCCTGATATCTCCAATTTTCTTGAAGAGATCTCCAGTCTTTCCCATTCTATTAGTTTCCTCTATTTCTTTGCATTGTTCATCTAAGATGTCTTTCTTATCTTTGCTATTCTCTGGAACTCTGCGTTCAGTTGAGTATATCTTTCCTCTTCTCATTTGCTTTTTGTTTCTCTTCTTTCCTCAGCTATTTGTAAAGCCTCCTTATACAACCATTTTGCCTTCTTGCAATTCTTTTTCTTTGGGATTGTTTTGCTCACTGCCTCCTGTACAATGTTATGAACCTCTGTCCATAGTTCTTCTGGTACTCTACAAGATCTAGTCCCTTGAATCTATTCATCACTTTAAGGGATTTGATTTAGGTCATATCTGAATGGCCTAGTGGTTTTCTCTACTTTCTTCAATTTAAGCCTGAATTTTGCAATAAGGAGCTCCTGACTGAGCCACAGTCAACTCCAGGTCTTTCTCTCTCTCTCTCTTTTTTTTTCTTACTGTATAGAGCTTCTCCATTTTTGGCTGCAAAGAACATAGTCATTCTGATTTTGGTATTGATCATCTGGTGATGTCCATGTGTACAGTTTTTTCTTGAGTTGCTAGAAAACAGTGTTTGCTATCACCAGAGTGTTTTCTTGACAAAACTCTGTTAGCCTTTGTCCTTCTTTATTTTGTACCTTAAAGCCAAACTTGCCTGTTATTTCAGATATCTCTTGACCCCCTACTTTTGCATTCCATTCTCCTGTGATGAAAAGAAATATTTTTTTGGTGTTAGTTCTGGAAAGTCTTGTAGGTCTTTATAGAACCATCAACTTCAGCTTCTTTTGCATCAGTGGTTGGTTCATAGTCTTGGTTACTTTGATGTTGAAGAATGATTTGCCTTGGAAATGAACTGAGATTCATTCTTGAGATTGCACCCAAATACTACATTTTGGACTCTTGTTGACTATGAGAGTTATTCCTTTCTTCTAAGAGATTCTTGCCCACAGTAGGAGATAAAATGGTCATCTGAATTAAATCCGCCCATTCCCCTTCATTTTATTTCACTGATTCCTAAGATGTTGATGTTCCATCTTGCCATCTCCTGCCTGACCATGTCCATTTTATCTTGATTGATGGATCTAATATTCCAGGTTCCTAGCCAATATTGTTCTTTATAGCATCAGACTTTATCACCAGACATATCCACAGCTGAGCATAGTTCCCAGTTTGGCTCAGTCATTTCATCCTTACTGGAGCTATTAGTAATTACCCTCTGTTCTTCCCCAATAGCATATTGGATACCTTATGACCTAAGGGCCTCACTTTCTAGTGCCAGGTCTTTTTGCCTTTTCGTACTGTCCATTGGGTTCTCCAGGCAAGAGTACTGAAGGGAGGTTGCTATTTCCTTTACCAGTGGATCAGATTTTGTCAGCACTATTCACTATGACCTATCATCTTGGGTGGTCCTGCATGACATTTTGCTCAGCTTTATTAAGTCACACAAGCCCCTTCCCCACGACAAGGCTGTGATCCATGAAGGGGATAAGAAACGTAGGCAACATCTAGCTCCCAACATTTCAGGAGTAGGTTGGTATATTAGATACCTATTGCTATGTAACAAATTATCCCACAACTTAGCAGCTTAAAACAACAGACATTAATTATCATCTCACTCAGTTTCTGAGGGTCAGTTTCTGACTTAGCTGAGTGATTGTTGTTCAGGATCTTTTATGAGGTTGCAGATAAGCTGTCATCTGAAGGAACCCCTTATTTCAAAATTCAGACTTATCTTGAAGAAAGTAGGGAAAACCACTAGACCATTCAGGTATGACCTAAATCAAATCTCTTCCAATTATAGAGTGAAAGTGACAAATAGATTCAAAGGATTAGATCTGATAGACAGAGTGCCTGAAGAACTGTGAACAGAGGTTTGTGACATTGTACAGGAGGCAATGAACAAGAGCATCTGCAAGAAAAAGGAAATGCGAAAAGGCAAATGGTTGTCTGGGGAGGCCTTACAAATAGCTGAGAAAAGAAGAGAAACTAAAGGCAAAGGAGAAAAGGAAAGACATATCCATCTGAATGCAGAGTTCCAAAGAATAGCCAGGAGAGAGAAGAAAGCCTTCCTCAGTGAATGCAACGAAATAGAAGAAAACAATAGAATGGGAAAGAGTAGAGAGCTCTTCAAGAAAATTAGAGATACCAAGGGAACATTTCATTCAAAGATGGAGACAATAAAGGACAGAAACATATGTACCTAACAGAAGCAGAAGATATTAAGAGGTGGTAAGAATGCACAGAACTATACAAAAAAGAACTTAATGACCCAGATAACCACTGTGGTGTGATCACTCACCCAGAGCCAGACATCCTGGAATGCAGTGAAGTGGGTCTTAAGAAGTGTCACTATGAACAAAGCTAGTGGAGGTGATGGAATTCCAATTGAACTATTCAGTTCAGTAGTTCAGTCATGTCCAACTCTTTGAAACCCCATGGACTGCAGCATACCAGGCTTCCCTGTCCATCACCAACTCCTGGAACTTGCTCGAACTCATGTCCATCATGTCAGTGACACCATCCAACCATCTCATTCTCAGTCATCCCCTTCTCCTCCTGCCTTCAATATTTGCCAGCATCAGAGTATTTTCCAATAAGTCAGTTGTTTGCATCAGGCAGCCAAATATTGGAGTTTCTCCTTCAGCAACTGTCCTTCCAATGAATATTCAGGACTGATTTCCTTTAGGATGGACTGGTTTGATCTCCTTGCAGTCCAAGGGACTCTAAAGATTCTTCTCCAACACCACAGTTCAAAAGCATAAATTCTTCAGTACTCAGCTTTCTTTATAGTCCAACTCTCACATTCATATATGAATACTGGAAAAACCATAGCTTTGACTAGACAGACCTTTGTTGGCAAAGTAATGTCTCTGCTTTTTAATATGATGTCTCGGGTGGTCATAGCTTTTCTTCCAAGGAGCAAGCGTCTTTTATTTTCATGGCTGCAGTTACCATCTACAGTGATTTCAGAACCCAAGAAAATAAAGTCTATCACTGTTTCCACTGTTTCCTCATCTGTTTGGCATGAAGTGATGGGACCAGATGCCATGATCTTAGTTTTTTGAATGTTGCATTTCAAGCCAGCTTTTTCATTCTCCTCTTTCACTTTCATCAAGAGGCTCTTTAGTTCCTCTTCTTTTTCTACCTTAAGGGTGGTATCATCTGCACATCTGAGGTTATTGATATTTCTCCCAGCAATCTTGATTCCAGCTTGTGCTTCATCCAGCCTGGTATTTCACATGATGTACTCTACATAGATGTTAAATAATCAGGGTGACAATGTACAGCTTTGACGTACTCCTTTCCCAAATTGGAACCAGTCTGTTGTTCCATGTCTGGTTCTAACTATTGCTTCTTGAACTTCATACAGATTTCTCAGGAGGCAGGTAAGTTAGTCTGGTATTCCCACATCTTGAAGAATTTTCCACAGTTTGTTGTGATATACACACTCAAAGGCTTTGGTGTCAATAAAGTGGAAGTAGATGTTTTTCTGGAACTCTCCTGCTTTTTTGATGATCCAGTCGATGTTGGCAGTTTGATCTCTGTCTCCTCTGCCTTTTCCAAATACAGCTTGAACATCCAGAAGTTCATATCTCAACTGATATTCTATCACCTCCACCTGCTTTGTTCATAGTGATGCTTCAAGCTGAGCTATGTCAAATGCTAAAGAGGATGCTGTTAAAGTGCTGCACTCAACATGCCAGCAAATCTGGAAAACTTAGCAGTGGCCACAGGACTGGAAAAGCTCAGTTGTCATTCCAGTCCCAATGAAAGACAATGCCAAAGAATGTTCAAACTACCACACAATTGCACTCATTTCACACACTAGCAAAGCAATGCTCAAAATTCTCCAAGCCAGGTTTCAACAGTACATGAACCAAGAATTTCCAGATGTTCAAACTGAATTTAGAAAAGGAAGAGGAACCAGAGATCAAATTACCAACATCCATTAAATCATAGAAAAATCTATTTCTGTGTTATTGACTGCACCAAAGCCTATGACTGTGTGGATCACAAAAAAATATGGAAAATTCTGAAAGAGATGGGACTGCCAGACCACCTTACCTGCCTCCTGAGAAATCTGTATGCAGGGCAGGAAGCAACATTAGAACTGGACATGGAACAGACTGGTTCCTAATAGAGAAAGGAGTATGTCAAGGCTGTATATTGTCACCCTGCTTATTTAATTTATATGCAGAGTACATCTTGCAAAATGTTTGGCTGGATGAAGCACAACCTGGAATCAAGATTGCTGGGAGAAATATCAATAAGCTCAGATATGCAGATGACTCTCACCTAATGGTAGAAAGCAAAGAGGAACTGAAAAGCCTCTTGATAAAAGTGCAAGAGGAGACTGAAAAAGTTGGCTTAAAATGCAACATTCAAAAAGCTAAGATCATGGCATCCGGTCCAATCACATCATGCCAAATAGATGGGGAAACAATGGAAACCATGAGATATTTTATTTTCTTAGGCTCCAAAATCACTGTAGATGGTGACTGCAGCCATGAAATTAAAAGACACTTGCTCCTTGGAAGAAAAAGCTATGATCAACCTAGACATTGTATTAAAAAGTAGAGACATTACTTTGCCAACAAAGGTCTGTTTAGTCAAAGCTATAGTTTTTCCAGTAGTCATATATGGATATGAGATTTGGACTATAATGAAAGCTGAGCGCTGAAGAATTTATTCTTTTGAACTGTGGTGTTGGAGAAGACTCTTGACAGTCCCTTGGACTGCAAGGAGATCAAACCAGTCCATCCTAAAGGAAATCAGTCCTCAATATTCATTGGAAGGACTGATGTTGAAGCTGAAACTCCAATACTTTGGCCACCCGATGTGAAGAGCTAACTCATTTGAAAAGACCCTGATGCTGAGAAAGATTGAAGGCAGGAGGAGAAGGGGATGACAGAAGATGAGATGGCTAGATGGCATCACCGACTTGATTGACATGAGTCTGAGCAAGCTCTTGGAGTTGGTGATGGACAATGAAGCCTGGTGTGCTGCAGTCCATGGGTTAGCAAAGAGTCGGACATTACTGAGCGACTGAACTGAACCAAAGGCTTGACTGGGGCTGGAGGAATCCCACTCACATGGGTGTTGGCAGGTCTCAGTTTCTTGCTGGTTGTTATCAGATGTCTCATTTTCTTACCACATTTGGTTCTCCATAGGGCTGGTCGTAATGTAGTAGCAGGCTTATTCAGGAGTGAATGTCAGAGAGAGAGGGAAGGAAACCAAGTTGTAAATGAAAGTGTCATGTATAGTCAATGTTGGAAATTGCATCCATAATTTCTGCTGTACAACACTGGTTAAATATGTGAGAAGACTATCAGGAGAAGATTGTATGAGAAGACTATCAATACAAAGATTTGAGGGGTTATTGGGGTCCATCTTAGAGTCTGACTACCACATATCAGCTGGACCAAATACAAGAGAATTACATGAAGTTTGGTGAGGTTTACCATCTTACTTATAATGCATTCTACCCAGTTGTCTAACTGTTCCAGTGCTGGCCAATTAAAGGGGGCAGATGAAATTCAGTACTCTCACCTCTGGACAATTCTTGGAAGTAGTTCTCTAGGACCTAGAAAACCCATTGACACTGATTGATAGGCACTTACAAGGTCCTTTTAAGTTTGAACAGCAGGCTTTTCTTCCAATGATAGATGGGCAAAATTTATGTTCCTCATCTCTGTACTGCTTTGGTTTGTTTGAAATATAAAGAAACACCTTGTGCCTTATATCAGGCCCTCAGAACTTGGACTGAATCTTCCATATAATTCTACTAGATTATTTTCCATCTAAAGTGGTGGTCAATACTTGCCTAGGATTATGCTTGGAAAGGAAATGTTGATTATCAGAGAGATCATGATGATATCTGAAAGCTATATTATAGTCCCTCTCATGCATATGATATTTTCGAGTAAGAGAGGATTGTGAAGACCTTTGTCTCATACCATAAGAACGTTTTTTCACTGTCATTTGTCATCATCATTCTATGTGTACTGTTTCATTTAATCACAATGTCTTGTGGGCTTTTGGGGAATAAACTAACTTTTGTGTCACAGTACACAGAACACTCTCTAGATGCAAAGATTCTATAAAAAATATAAGTTACATGACATGCTTTGGATTATTTGATAAACATGTACTTTGTATTGTCATAGACTGTGCAAAATGAATGCAAATACTAGTACTTTAATGTTTTATAGACTTGACCTTTATGGTAATCTT
>SJYQ01000460.1:962758-993798 GCA_006410935.1 Redunca redunca
TTTATGGTAATCTTCCAAAGTGAACTAGATAAATATTTTCATGTCAGTGAAGGAACAGCCAGTGAGTGAAAATGCTAAATTTAGAAAAGGCTTTTGACCCATGCATTGTATAATATTCTATATACTATCTACTTTGGCAATAAGACATTCACTCTCAGAAAATCTTCTGATTAGATATACTGATAAAAAAGATCCCTATGGGATAAATCTCAAAATAATTATGCTGAGGGAAAGAAGCTAAGCAATAAAGAGTATGTATTTAGATATAATATGATTTTATTTATATACCATTCTAAGATAGTGGTTCTTAATCAGAGCCAGTTTAGCCCCTAGGGGACATTAGACAATATTTGGTTACATTGCCTGGTGGTTGTAACTGGGGCAGGGGGACTATATACACATCTGATGGGTAGAGACCAGGGATGGTGATAAACTCCCTGTGATGCAGATAACAGCCCTCTACTACAAAGAAGTATCTGGCCCAAAATGTCTATAGTGCTGAGGTTGAGAAACTCTGCTATAGAAAAATGCAAATGAATCTATAGTGACAGAAAGGAAATCAACGGTTGTTTAGGGATGGGGATGCCAAGGAGAGATGGGAAGAAGGAATTACAAAAGACCACCAGGAAACTCTGGGCTTCCTTGATAGCTTAGTTGGTAAAGAATCCAGCTGCAATGCAGGAGACCCCAGTTCAATTCCTGGGTTGGGAAGATCCGCTGGAGAAAGGATAGGATACACACTCCAGTATTCTTGGGCTCCCCTTGTGGCTCAGCTGGTAAAGAATCCGCCTACAATGCTGGAGACCTGGGTTTGATCCCTGGGTTGGGAAGATCAGCTGGAGAAGGGAAAGGCTACCCACTCCCGTATTCTGGCCTGGAGAATTCCATGGACTGTATAGCCCATGGGGTCGCAAAGAGTCCACACGACTGAGTGACTGTCACTTTCACCAGGAAACTCTAAAGGGTGATGGAGTATTCACAGTTTTGATTTTAGTCATCAGTTCATGGGTATAAACATATGTCAATGATTAACAACTTATAAATTTAAATATGTGCAATTCATTATTTGTCTATTACATCTCAATAAAGCAGTTCCTTTAAGTAGTTGAAAAATTAAATGATTATATTTGGAGAATATAAATAGTTTAGAATTGATGTAGCATGAAACAAGAGATTGGATCCACATGGTAGGATGTGAGCAAAAAGCAAGAGTCAACTAGGAAGGAAATATTTTATCTTAGTGATGAGTTTGTATTTTTATACATCGTGGGAAGTTAGTAAAGTATTTTAAGCAAGAAACTCAAGCTGGTTAGTATTTTGGAAAGATTGCTTTGGTGCTGGTGTAGAGAATTGACTTAATGCCTGTTCTCATTACTGAAGCCTAAGGATTTTTATTTCATCAAAAGTTTATCATTTCATTGTCATAAATTAACATTGATTTGTGCAATTATGTTTCATTACTAAGTGGCAAAAAAGACTCCTTAAAAAAGAGAAGTAATTCCTTAACACAGTTTCAATATAAAGAGCCAGAAAGAGAAAATTTTCTTTTTTTATTGAGGTTTTAGTTCAGTAATGACAGTGTGGGACTACTCTTTGCCCACATGAAGACATTAAAAGTCCCCTGTGGCTGAAGAGCGAGTGGGATGGGGAATCAGGATGAGCAAAACAGCTCCTGACCTAGGGAGCAGCGGGAAGCCTCCTTTCAGGAGAGAGAAAGGGACAAGCTGCCCTTTAGAAAAATTGAGACTTTCAGCCTATTCTGTACTGAAGAGGAAAGCGGGATTCACAAGCCACAAAACTGTCAGTTTCAGGAAGAAAAATTCTCAACTAACAGAGACCATTAATATTTTATCCTCCTGCACGGATAGTGAAGCCACTTTATATATCTGCATTGTCCTCTACTCCTGGACAAACATGGTGACACTTTATAGATCCTAAGTGTCCTCTCCTACAATTCTGTGACCTCCCTTTGATGTATATTATTTGTACCCCTTTCATAAAGTCTTCGTGCTCTGTGCTAACTTGTAAGTACACATTGCATCCTTTCCTGTTGAATCCATGGCTTCGCATTCCCTTTTTTTTTTTTTTTTAAGCTGAATGTCATGTCACCCCTTGCCCTTCTGACCACAAAGCAAACTTTGAGGGTCTTAGTCTGTGGCCATGTACCAAAGCCTGTCATATAGACGCATTAGGAAACTGGTTATGTTCGTTCATTCTTCCAGAGCTCTTTTCTTCCTGTGAGACAGTTCTTATAAATAGCAAAGTGCTGTTTTTATATTCTGAGCCTGAATTAATTTTTTTCTACAACAGTATTGATTTAGCATATCGTGTGGGGGCCCTTCTTTCTCCTGAAATGGAAAACTGGGTACTGGAAAACTTAAGACCAGAGGAAGGAAATTAGAATGTGAGAAATAAAAATCTGGGGATATAGGAATGAAATTTAGTCAGGCTTGAATCTTAGGCTTGCTGGGGGATGTTCCTGGAAACTTGAGTTTTTAAAAGTGTCTCGGAGTAAGTAAGCGCTTAGTAAACACAGTAAACAGGTTCATGATGCATTATTTATTTGCACTTGTTGAGTATATAAACAAAGATTCCATCATAGGCAGGTCGAAAAGAGGCTGTGAGAATATAAAATTTCCCAAGAAGATGCAGAAGTGAGCTTAATGTCTGGCAGAATCCTCACTCTGAGAAGAAAGGTAAGTGGTATTCATATCTATTACTCCCACGGGAAACTTTGGAGACCTGGAAAGCTCTATCTCCTTTCAAGAGCATATAATTTTGTCTCTATAAATATTAAAATATGTGATGTTAAGGGACTTCTTAAGCCTCTAACTATAATTGTGGTTACTTTCCATTCATCATGTCACAGTTCTGTTGAAACATATATGCTAATGCAATATGAAATCTATAGAAAAAAGTGGTACTCTAGGAAAATAGAAAAGATATGGGAATGCGAATAAAAACATGATTAATATCATCAAATATTTTATGTGTATCATGAGCTAGAAGAATTAGACTGTGGTTTCCAGTAGTATAACTAGGACCAAAAAGTAGATACTGGGTCAAGATAGGAAAGATTTTTGTATGTTTAGCAATTTAAGCTGGTCACACGCAGTTGTTTACCATTAGAGGTGTTCAAATGGAAGTCTCCTGACATCCTGTTAGGTTGCCAGAAACTGAAAGTTGCTCAGTCACTCTTTGAGACCCCATGGACTATACAGTCCATGGAATTCTCCAGGCTAGAATACTGGAGTGGGTAGCCTTTCCCTTCTTCAGGGGGTCTTCCCAACCCAGAGATCAAACCCAGGTTTCCCGCATTGCAGGAGGATTCTTTACCAGCTGAGCCACAAGGGAAGCCCAAGAATCCTGGAATGGGTACCCTATCCCTTCTCCAGGAGGTCTTCCCGACCTAGGAATCAAACCAGGGTTTCCTGCATTGCAGGTGGATTCTTTACCAACTGAGCTATCAGGAAAGGTCTAGATCACCAGCAGGGCTTTCAAAATTGAGTCACACTAGATATCTTCTATGTGTCTTGAAACTGGAATATTCTAGAACTCAAACAATATGATATGCTCAATGTCAAGATCATGAACTATGATCCTCATATAATTTTGCATCATTGGACAGAATAATTTTTCTTTGCATCATGAGATGTCCTCCTTTCTCTTCTATGACTTATTTTTTATGTTCAATAGCTACTTTAGTTCTTTTATTTGTTTATTTTTTCATTCAATCACTTATTCAACAAACACTGTTGAGTTCCTCACCTATAGTATTAGATGTTGTGCTAAGGACCAAAAGATGAAAGAGACAGTGTACCTGCTTTGTCCCCATGAAGCTGAGTCTGTGCTCAGCTGCTATCAAAGTTGGAGCTTTACCCTTAAATGTATGTGGTGCTTTTAGTTTTTTTTTACTGGTTGTTTAGACTCTCAAAATATGGTGTTATCCATTCAGTCTAATGGATCCAAGAAAGGATGAATTGAAAACAAATGTTCCAGGAGTTAAGTGAGAAGACATTTGAGAGACATCATTTGATGTCATATTTTAATACTTTCTCCTTGATTATGATTGGGTGATTGAGCTTGTTGATGGTCAGGTCAGTTCAGTTCAGTCGCTCAGTGGTGTCAACTCTTTGTGACCCCATGGACCACAGCACGCAGACCTCCCTGTCCATCACCAACTCCCAGAGTCTACTCAAACTCATCTCCATTGAGTCGGTGATGCCATCCAACCATCTCATCCTCTGTCATCCCCTTCTTCTCCTGCCTTCAATCTTTCCCAGGGTCTCTTCAAATGAGTCAGCTCTTCGCATCAGGGAGACAAAGTATTGGAGTTTCAGCTTCAACATCAGTCCTTGCAATGAACACTCAGGACTGCTCTCCTTTAGTATGGACTGGTTGGATCTCCATGCTGTCCAAGGGACTCTCAAGAGTCTTCTTCAACACCACAGTTCAAAACCATCAATTCTTTGGTGCTCAGCTTTCTTCACAGTCCAACTCTCACATCTATGCATGACCACTGGAAAAACCATTGCCTTGACCAGATGGACCTTTGTTCGGAAAGTAATGTATCTGCCTTTTAATATGCTGTCTAGATTTGTCATAACTTTCCTTCCAAGGAGTAAGCGTCCTATAATTTCATGGCTACAATCACCATCTGCAGTGATTTTGGAACCACAAAAATAAATTCAGCCACTATTTCTACTGTTTCCCCATCTATTTGTCATGATGTGATGGGATCAGATGCCATGATCTTAGTTTTTTGAATGTTGAGCTTTAAGTCAACTTTTTCACTCTCTTCTTTCACTTTCATCAAGAGGCTCTTTAGTTCTTCTTCACTTTCTGCCATAAGGGTGGTATCATCTGCATATCTGAGGTTATTGAAATTTCTTCTGGCAATCTTGATTCCAGCTTGTGCTTCATCTAGCCCGGCATTTCTCTTGATGTACTCTGCATATGAATTAAATAAGCAGGGTGACAATATACAGCCTTGACGTACTCCTTTTCCTATTTGGAACCAGTCTGTTGTTCCATGGCCACTTCTAACCATTGCTCCCTGACTTGCATACAGATTTCTCATGAGGCAGATCAGGTGGTCTGGTCTTCAGTCTTTCAGAATTTTCCACAGTTTATTGTGATCCACACAGTCAAAGGCTTTGGCATAGTCAATAAAGCATAAGTAGATGTTTTTCTGGAACTCTCTTGCTTTTTCCATGATCCAGCAGATGTTGGCAATTTGATCTCTGGTTCCTCTGGGCTCTTTTCTAAAACCAGCTTCATTCAACATCTGGAAATTCACAGTTCATGCATTGCTAAAGCCTGACTTGGAGAATTTTGAGCATTACTTTACTAGCATGTGAGATGAGTGCAATTGTGTGGTAGTCTGAGCATTCTTTGGCATTGCCTTTCTTTGGGATTGGAATGACAACTGAGCTTTTCCAGTCCTGTGGCCACTGCTGAGTTTTCCAAATTTGCTGGCATATTGAGTGCAGCACTTTCACAGCATCATCTTTCAGGATTTGAAATAGCTCAACTGGAATTCCATTACCTCCACTATTTTTGTTCGTAGTGATGCTCCTAAGGCTCCCCAAATTGACTTCACATTCCAGGATGTCTGGCTCTAGATGAGTGATCACACAATCATGATTATCCGGGTCATGGGGATCTTTTCTTGTACAGTTCTTCCATGAATTCTTGCCACCTCTTCTTAAAATCTTCTGCTCCTGTTAGGTTCATACAATTTCTGTCCTTTATTGACCCCATCTTTGCATGAAGTGTTCCCTTGGTATCTCTAATTTTCTTGAAGAGATCTCTAGTCTTTCTCATCCTATTGTTTTCCTTTGTTTGCACTGATCACTGAGGAAGGCTTTCTTATCTCTCTTTGCTGTTCTTTGGAACTCTGCATTCAAATGGGTATATCTTTCCTGTTCTTTGCTTTTAGATTCTCTTCTTTTCACAGCTATTTGTAAGGCCTCCTCAGACAGCCATTTTACTTTTTTGCATTTCTTTTTCTTGGGGATGATCTTGATCCCTGTCTCCTGTAAAATGTCATGAACCTCCATCCATAGTTTATCAGGTATTCTATCAGATCTAGTCCCTTAAATCTATTTCTCACTTACACTGAATAATCGTAAGGGATTTGATTTAGGTCATACCTGAATGGTCTAGTGGTTTTCCCTACTTTCTTCAATTTAAATCTGAATTTCGCAATAAAGAGTCATGATCTGAGCCACAGTCAGTCCCAGTGTTGTTTTTCCTGACTATATAGAGCTTCTCCATCTTTGGCTGCAAAGAACATAATCAATCTGATTTCAATGTTGGCCATCTGGTGATGTCCGTGTGTAGAGTCTTCTCTTGTGTTGCTGGAAGAAGATGTTTGCTATGACCAGGGCATTCTCCTGGTAAAACTCTATTTGCCTGTTACTCCAGGTGTTTCTTGACTTCCTACTTTTGCATTCCAGTCCCCTATAATGAAAAGGACATCTTTTTTGGGTGTTAGTTCTAAAAGGTCTTGTAGGTCTTCATAGAACTGTTCAACTTCAGCTTCTTCAGCATTACTGGTTGGGGGATAGACTTGGATTACTGTGATACTGAATGGTTTGTCTTGGAAATGAACAGAGATTATTCTGTCATTTTTGAGATTGCATCCAAGTCCTGCATTTCGGACTCTTTTGTTGACTATGATGGTTATTCCATTTCTTCTAAGGGATTCTTTCTCACAGTAGTAGATATAATGGTCATCTGATTAAATTCACCCATTCCAGTCCATTTTAGTTCACTGATTCCTAAAATGTCAGTGTTCACTCTTGCCATCTCCTGTTTGACCACTTCCAATTTGCCTTGATTCTTGGACCTGACATTCCAGGTTCCTATGCAATATTGCCCTTTATAGCATCAGACCTTGCTTCTATCACCAGTCACATCCACAAGTGGGTATTGTTTTTTCTCTGGCTCCATCTCTTCATTCTGTCTGGAGTTATTTCTCCTCTGATCTCCAAGAGCATATTGAGCACCTACTGACCTGGGGAGTTCATCTTTCAGTGTCCTATCTATTTGCCTTTTCATACTGTTCATGGGGTCTCAAGGCAAGAATACTGAAGTGGTTTGCCATTCCCTTCTCCAGTGGACCACATTCTGTCAGACCTCTCCACCATAACCCGCACATCTTGGGTTGCCCCACGGGCATGGCTTAGTTTCATTGAGTTAGACAAGGCTGCGGTCCATGTGATTAGATTGGTTAGAGTCTGTGATTGTGGTTTCAGTCTGTCTGCCCTCTGATGCCCTCTCTCAGTGCCTACCATCTTACTGGTGTTTCTCTTACCTTGGATGTGGGGTGTCTCTTCATGGCTGCCACTACTGTCCCTGGACATAGGGTATCTCCTCTCAGCCACTCACTGCTCCCTGTTGATGGTCAGCTGAGGGCAAAGGCAGGATTCAAATAGCAGGGTTCAAATTCTGCTGCTTCCTCTGTTGATTAGCTGTGAAACTCAGCTACCTAAACCTTCTGTGTCTTGATCTTTTCATCTGGCAAAAGGAATTATAATAGACCTGACCAACAGGGGTTCTTATGCATTGTAGAAATAATTGTAAACCACATACCACAAGACTTTACAGGTAGCAAATAATTAATGACAATAAGGTATGATTATGTCCATGGGATTGCAAAGAGTCAGACATGACTGAGTGACTAATACTCACTCAGGTATGTAAATTATATCTCAAAAAAGTTGTTAGAAACAAAAATGTCCACATATATAGTATGGTATACATACTGACATCTTGTTTTTCTTTTTTTTCCTCATGTAACACAGTGTGATTTTTTCCATATAAAATCATATAAAGATGCCTATGTTTTTAAATGTTTGTATAATATTCCAAATTATGGGACATTTTATTGTTTTTTACATCAGAGAGTTTCCTGAAGTTAAAAGTCTTGTTCTTGGCCTGTCCGTATCCTGGAAGTGATCACAATGAGGGGATGAGAAGCATTTAGGACCAGGACAGCAGAATATTAGGGTCAAGAAGTGATGAGGTCTTGTTGCTATTGATGAGGTCAGGAGTCCTGGAGAAGAGGCAGAATGGCTGCAGGCCGCTCATTTCTTTCTGAGAATTCTTCCTTGTCTGATCCCATGGTTTTCCAGATATTGAAAATGGACTGCCCCTAATATACTGAACTTCATCAGAGTAAACTCAGTGCACCTGTATGGTTGATGATTTTGCTTTTTGATTATACCTGCTTTGAGGAGAAGGCAATGGCAACCCACTCCAGTACTCTTGCCTGGAAATCCCATGGACAGAGGAGCCTGGTAGGCTGCAGTCCACGGGGTCACTAAGAGTCCGACACAACTGAGCAACTTCACTTTCACTTTTCACACTCATGCATTGGAGAAGGAAATGGCAGCCCACTCCAGTGTTCTTGCCTGGAGATTCCCAGGGACGGCGGAGACCAGTGGGCTGCCGTCTATGGGGTCGCACAGAGTTGGACACGACTGGAGCGACTTAGCAGCAGCAGCAGCAGCAGCTTTGCATTTCTTTGTGGCAGTCTATAGATTTTAAATATTTTATTGATTATGTTAATAATCAGTCCACAAGTTAATTTTTATTCATAATTGAGTCCTTGGAGGTAGTAACTTCTTTTATAAATATTTAGAAACACATTTTGCTGTTAGTTTCTGATAAGTCCTTTTATCAGGTTAATGATGTTTTCCTCTACTTCTTGATGAATAATTTTTCTTCAAAGTCAGGGATGGATTTGGAATTTTACCCAATTTGGGGGGATATCCATCATAATGATTGTATATGTATTTATTTTTTTCTCCTTTAATCCGTTCATGTGATGAATTGCATTAGTGCATTTCCTAATCTATTTTCAATCATCCATTTGGCATTCATTTCACACATATTTATTTAGTGCCTTCTACATGGCAGATGCTGTGCTTAGCACCAGTGATATAGTAATAAGCAAAACAGACATTTTTCTTTAAACACATTGCTAAATGCAATCTGCTAGCATTTCACTTTTCTTGTATTTAGATTTTAGAATATATCTCAAGAAATATTCAAATGTATACACAAAGATAGATTATAAAAGATGGTTATGATGACATTGTTTTTAAATGTTAACATGACCATTTATAGGAGAATATTGAAATATATTTTAGCTTCTTCATGGTATAGAATAATATATGGCAATTCTAAAGAACTAGGTAGCTCAGTACACACAAATATGGAAAGATTTTTAAAAAATGAAGTCTTAAGATTTATGTATATGTGATGTCATGTCATTTTTGTAAAAATGAAAAAAAAAAAAACAAAACCCTGTGTGTTCATAGTTTCTACAGACATGAAAAACAAGTTGAAGAATGTGAAACAGCAAACTATCAAACATGGATTCCTTTAGGATCTAGGTAGAGAGGGTAGGGGGCATAGACTTAAAATTTTTAATGAGTAACTTCTGTATTGCTCTATTTTTATTTATTTATTTTTTACAACAAGCAGGTATTATTGTTGTAAGTACTAAAGGAGAAAAATTAATAGTGGAGCTTAAGGAATGGAAGGAGGGTGAATGGAAACACTTTGAACAGGACTCCATGGTTTAGGGTCCAATTGTAAGCAACAGAATCATCAAAGCTAGTTTTAAGCAGAATGGGTTTTTTACTATGTATAAGATGACTTACAATATTATTGGAAAAGTTGAAAGAAGGTGGTAGGTGGAAAGGTGGTAGATGAAATTTCCAGGAACACCTCTAGAATCATCCTGTCTCCCTAGCAAGCTGGGCAAGTTACCATCCCTGTGGCAAGAAGCTAGAGAGTCAGGAAGCTAGGGAGTGGGGATCAGAGCCATGGAGTTTCTGCTGTGATCTGCTTTAGTCTGTAACCCACAGCCTGCCTCCTTTCCCAATCAACTGACTTTCAACTTCTAGTCTCATCTGACCATGTCTGACTGGCAGAACCTAAGTCTCATCTGGAGCCCTCGCTGCAAATGAAGCTAAGAATTATAATTTTCAGCTTTCCAATGCAGTGTAGGAAGGTGTACTAGAAAGAGGCTGGAATGGATATTAAGCACGCAAGCCACACAGTATCTGCCACAGTGAGCAGATAGCACACTGCTTTTCGAATTTAACAAATGGCTATTTCCCTGCAAAGGCTGGGAAGATCATTGATTCACTTGCAGAAACTTTTAATTTTTTTGTATTATATAAAATATATATGCATGTTGATATATATACATAAATATATATATATATATTTATTGTAAAAAAATGAGAAAATAAGTAAGCACAGATCAGAAAAAGGTAAATACAACATTTGAAATTTCACCATTGTTTTTCAGTTGCTAAGTTGTGTCCAACTCTTTGCAACTCCATGAACTGCAGCACATCAGGCTTCCCTGTCCTTCACTATATCCCAGAGATTGCTCAAACTCATGTCCATTTAGTCAGAGATGCCATCCAACCATCTCATCCTTTGTGGTCCCCTTCTCCTCTTGCCCTCAGTCTTTCCAAGCATCGGGGTCTTTTCTAGTGAGTCAGCTCTTCTCATTAGGTGGTCAAAGTATTGGAGCATTAGCTTCAGCATTAGTCCTTCCAATGAATGTTCAATGTTGATTTCCTTTAGGACTGACTGGTTTGATCTCCTTGCTGTCCAAAGGGCTCTTGAGAGTCTTCTCCAGCACCACAGTTTGAAAGCATCAGTTCTTTGGCACTCAGCTTTCCTTATTGTCCAACTCTCAAATCCATACATGACTACTAGAAAAACCATAGCTTTGACTAGATGGACCTTTGTTGGCAAAGTGATGTCTCTGCTTTTCAACACACTGTCTAGGTTTGTCATAGCTTTTCTTCCAAAGAGCAAGTGTCTTAATTTCATAGTTGCAGTCACTGTCCACAATGATTTTGGAACCCAAGAAAATGAAATCTGACACCGTTTCTACTTTTTCCCCATCTATTTGCCATGAAGTGATGGGACTGGATGCCATGATCTTTGTTTTTCTGAATGTTGAATTTTAAGCCAGCTTTTTTACTCTCCTCTTTCATCTTCATCAAGAAGCTTTTAGTTCCTCTTCACTTTCTGCCACTAGAGTGTTATCATCTGCATATCTGAGGTAGAATGTTAATATTTTAATGTATGACCTCTCAAACACCTACATACACTACCCTCTCCAACACACACACTTAAAAAAACAGCATATCACACATGGATAGAATCTGTTTTAAATGTGTAGCAGAGCTTAATGCAATGTTTAAAAAGTAAAGTTAATTAAAAATCATAAAGCATGCCTAATAACTTAATTAGAAAACTCATTGAAGTAATAGTCACTGAGCTTTCTTTTTAGACACTGAGTTTATGAAAAAATGAAATTCACTTTTAACTCACTTTTATCAAGTCAAAAATTGGCTACCTTCATTTTAATGACCTCTAATTTTCAACTTAATCAGGGTTTGTTTTTAGTTAACTTTTTTTTTAACTTGAAAAACAGCTCCCTTAATTCCTTGTCTGCCCCAGGACTGAGGGAAATTCTATACTCTACCTAATTTTAAAACAATGGAAAAAATACCTACATCAGTTGTTAACCATCCACATGACCCACATAAGCCATAAAACCTCTGTGCATCTTGGTTTCAATGTTTGTAAAGTGAAGAGGTTGAACTGTACTCTCAGGTTCAGATCTAAGAGACTGAACATTCTATAAAGAAATTTCCATCCTTGGGTAGAGGTTTCAGTCTGCAGAATCCTGACTTTGATTTCCAGGCCTGATTTTTATGGACCAGGTGACCTTGAGCTCATTATGAACTGCTCAATGCCTGCATTTATGTATCTGAGCCCTAAGATTAAAAGCAGTTCCTATTCTTCCTGGAGTTTGACAAGAGTTGCCAGCTCACTTGTAGAGAATGTCCTATTTACATATTATAACCAATTAAAGTAAGGACAGTAATGTGGTCCAAGAGATAACTAAACAGAGTTCTTTAATTTTGGTGTTGATTTTAATTTTGAGGTGGCTCTGTGAGATGTAAAAGCAACAATGCCAAGACTTTAAGAAAGCAAAAGAAATTTATTTCAGATAATGAATGGATTAAATCATCGCTCCAAAGGAAGAATTTACCTCCAATGTATATTACTCTACATGCATCTACCAATCTACTGACTTACGTTCCATAAATCTACACATATCTGTTAAGACTTTTTACTCATTAAATGTGTTTATCTCTGGGATGAAATTGAAAGTGATTTTCTGAATTTTCCAATTAAATTATTTACATTTAGTGAGCAGATGTCATTTTTGTATGGCTAGAAAAAATATAATTAAGTATATTTTTGAATGTATGTTTTAATGAAAAAAGTTGTGCTTTGTTGCATGTATTCTGAGATTGCAGCAGGTGGTGGTAAGGAAGGAAAGAGTATATACCTGTTGAGCTGTTCTTCCTGTTATGAGGAGAGAGCGAAAGAGACCTGTTGGGTAGAGTTCCATGGTCCTTTTAGTCATTTGTGACCCTAACTTCTCATCTGTCAGATGAGCTTAACCTTTCACTTAGTTTTAGGTTTATCTGTTAGAATCAATGTTATCCTCTCAAAACTCATTTGTCTTCCCCAAGTTATATTTTTCAGTCTTTTACCACAACTGAACTCATTCACTCTCTCATTTCTTCATTCAGCAATCATTTAATCCCATCCTTTTTGCCCTTGAAGGGGTAAGTTCTGGGATTCCTAAGGAGCAGGATGACATGGGCCCAGAGGAGATTTTCTGCAGTCAACCAGGACTATTTCAATAGACCCCTGTCTCTTACTCTAGTCCCTCCTCTAACCATTTGACAGTCTCTCTTCATTGTTTTCTGAAGCACAGTTCTCATGGTTGTACTCTGTTGCTCAATAATCACAAGTGCATCCCTAGAGTAGGCCAAAAAAAAAAAAAAAAATCAAAACAACACCAAAAACCCAAGTACACTCTTCACACAAGACACACATAAAAATTCCAAAACAACAACCAAGCAACCAAACAAAAAAGCACCAAAAAATCCTCCCAAGTCTTTAGGTGGACTTTCAAGGCCTTCTTATCTGGGCTGTGACCTATCTTTCCAAGTTATTATTTCTTCCTTCTATGATCCCTCCCTTTCCTGCTGTTTGCCTCTGCTCTGGCCAGCTCCTTGGACTGCCCTTCTCCATCAGCTCCACGTATCCATCTCTCTGTTATTTAGAATGCAGCTCAAACCCCTAGGAAGCGGTCCTCAGTTCCCTTCCTTGAAATTCTCTGAACTTGCCTGTCTCATCTCCTGTAGCAGTCCCTTCTTCTCCTGAGCACTTGCAACCTTCCACCGTTTATTGTGGTTATTTGGGCTCTCTGGGAGCCTAGTCATAAACACTCTGTCTCTGATCTGAGTTGGTATTTTCTATTGAAGGCTTGTAATAAATATGTTCTATTAAAGAATTAGATCCAACATTGTTTCTGGGTTAGATCCCACCAGGGTAGCTATAAAGTGAATGCCTATAGGGCTTTGGGGGGAAAAATGAACTTCCCCAGGCCACAGAAGCACCATTTAGTACACAAGGGCTGCATTTTATTAAATGACTCAAACTTAATTATTTTTTTGACAATGAATTGCCCAGAGTTCACACTACACTGTCTTTGGGGCAGGGGTGGGGTGGGGTTGTGAGCTCTTTCTTGGTACTAACCCCTAAATCTGCATGGGTTCTCTGAAACTAGAAAATGAAAAAATCATTTATCATGGCTTTTGAAATCACAGGCAATGGAATAAATTTTAAACTTTGTATCACATTTTGTCCACTATTCCTGCTTTGCTTCTTGCCCCTCTGATTTATTTGTTTATACTTTTCTTTCACACACAGGTTGGCTCTAGGCTGTTTTTTATAGTGATTCCACTGGGGTAGCTGCTAACCTCTGTTAATGACCACCTGTGAGTGCTTGAGGAGGTGGATGGTAATTTGGTGAGACAGAGGCAAGGAAGGGTTTTTTTTTTTTTCCTGGGAAAAGGGGTATTTCGTCAAGGATAGTGGAAGATCAGGCCATACCCGCCTTCCTCCCATGTTGTGTGGCTACTTGCAATCCATGAAGGTGATCCAAAATCAAGAGATGATCATGAAATGACCAATATTAAGTTTCTTCACTCAGCAGCATGGTGTTTCAGAATAGAAAATAATTTGGATGAGAACATAAAGTAACATTTCTTGGACAGCTAGGTTTATGATCTGAAATTTGATCATTATATATAAGTCGTGCATGCCACTTTCAGATGATTTTGTTTGGTTATCCTGGAGTCTGATAAATTCTGGAGTCCCTAATCAAATTGATTTTCTAGAATGTGAAGAGCTGTGATTAAGTCCTAGATAACAGTCATTTCACCATAGATGTTCTGTTCTTAAAGTCCTCCCTTTGTAAGCCTTTGAGTTTAACACTGTGACTCTTTAAATTACTACAGGAAATATTAATAGGGAGAGCAAAGGAGTGACATTGATGTGGGCATGGCGACATATTGTAGAAGTGATTTTTGCTGGTTATATATATGGCAGAATTCTAAAAGAAATTTGTAAATATTTTTATAATATAAAGGAACTGATTCTATACTTCAGTTAAAATAATATTTAAAATATGTGTTGAACAAATATATGTAACTTCTGCCAAATTGTTTTGACAAAATTTGTCCTGTATACTTTTTAAAAAATATTCATTTTTCCTCTGATAGTTGACTAATTCATATGAATGTAAGAAAATTAAAAGAGAAAAACATACAGAAGATAATGCAGCAATATGGTTAAACTATGGGGCTACCCAGGTGGCACTAGTGGTTAAGTGACCCACCTGCCAATGCAGAGATTCAGGTTCGATCCCTGGGTCAGGAAGATCCCCTGGAGGAGGCATGGCAACCCACTCCGGTATTATTATTATTTTTTTTTTTAACATTTATTTATTTTTAACTGATTAATGATTGGTTTACAATATTGGGCTGATTTCTGTCATATATCAACATGAATTAACCATAGCTATACATATGTCTCCTTCCTCTTGAATCTCCCTCCCACCTCCTGCCTATTCCTACCACTCTAGGTTATTACAGAGCCCTAGTTTGAGTTCTCTGAGTCATACAGAAAATTCCCGTTGACTGTCTATTTATGTATGTAGTCATGAACAGAGGAGCCTGGCAGGCTATGGTCCATAGGGTTGCAAAGAGTCAGACACAACTGAAGCAGCTTAGCACAGCACATGGTTAAAATCGTCCTTTAAAAAACAATTATGAGTTTCAGCAGAAGTAATACAATAATACAATAGGTTTCAGATACCCCACATTAAAAAGTGAGATGTGAACCACCTGTGCAGAATGCATGACATGATGCAGAAACGGGTCAGCATGATCACACCTGGTGAACATTGGAGAGATGAGAACATTGAAAAGGTGAGTTGCTTCTCACCTACTAAAGTGAGATGAGGAATTTCAGAAGATCTACTTGGAGGACTTGATATTCATCCCCTGGAGTCTGCTGAACTCAGAGTGGAGGTCTGTTTCTTTCCAGGAGAAATCCTGAGGTAAGGACTGACTGTGGGTGCTGGGAGTAAGCTGTTCTTCCTTTGAAGGTGGGACAAAGGATTTTTTCTTTCTTTCTTTCTTTTTTACTCCATTGGAAGGAGCAGACTGGGATTATATTAAAATAGACTCTGTACCAAATACTACGTGGAAGGATAATAGGACCCTAGCTTGGATGCGGAGTGGTGGAATTCCAAGGGCCCAGGGGTGTCAGAATTGAGTTAAAGGCGAGGCATTGAGGGTGTGAGAGCCAACTATAATCAGAGGAATCCGGGGATGAATGGATGAATGGATGAAGAGTCTGCAAATGATCTCTATGAAAGAAGCGGTCAGCTCTGGGCTACCATTTCCCAGACATCAGCACCAGATTATGAGTGAGCCATTCTGGAAAGCCCTTTCCTGCACCTCTGCCTCTTCTCATCCTTTACTCTTAACCAACCTCCAAGAGGCACACAGTTCAGATAGCAAGCTTTGGAGGATGCAAAGAGAGTAGAACCCGAGCTCTCATCCCTTTCCCCCTGTGCCATCTTTGTCCAAAAAGGGGCCAAACATGACTGCTCATTATATGTAAAGAGACACATTGGATACAAATTTGGAGTTTTAGTATACCTCATTGGAATTATGTCATTCTTAGATGAGACTAGACTTTGTATTACCCAGAAAAAGATGATTCCTTTATTATTTGAGTCACCATAAACAATATGGAAACTCTGTGAAATTTTATCCAAGGGCAGGTCTTAGCAAATTCGTAGAGTGGCTTTGTAGAAGTAGCACTGAGAAAATGTGTTTGGTTTCTGCTTGTTCTTTGAGTACCTATCTCCTGAGACAACCACCATCCACAGATAACCAGTACATCTCCCCAGCCTCTTCTCTTTGCCTATAATACATTTTGTAAAAAACAATATTTGGATCGTATTCTATATCATTAAAGTTACAGTTTTTTTTTCCTTCTATTTTCCATAGTCTTACTAAAATCTTAAAGTTAGACAACAATAATAAAATCTTTTAAAAAATGAATTGGGGTGAATCTGGAAGAGGTAAGGCACTTTAATGTTATCAATTTTCTGTAAAAGTAAAGGCAGTATTGTGTAATTATAATGACTATCATTAAGGACTGTTACACTGCTTTGCAAATCAGTTAGCTATACTGGTTGAATTTTGTTGGCAGAAGTGAGACATCAGTGCATCTGAGAGATTTACACTCCATTTCTGTCCTGTATCAAATCCAAAGTCTGTGTGTACCTGGTGTGCCTCCTTCATAAGTCATCAGTCTCTATTGAAGTATCGGAAACACCTGGTAATTGCAGAGAGACAATGATCTTGGCACTATTTCATTAATTATGTCTCCTTCCCAGCTGGTATTTTTATTTCCAGAATGTTTTTTTTCTTCCCTGTATAGACTTCATGCCCCCCGGGCAGGTACCACATTTTCCATTTTGTCTTGTCTTCTGCTGTTGCCTAACAAACACTGGAATATAATTTTAAAAATGGCTTTGATTCACTTAATTAGGATTCATCTACAGAGATTGGCAGTGCCACAGGTGCTTTTCAGCCTTGCGTCTTGCAAAGATAATATGCTCCAAAGTTTTAGCTTGCCCAGCATCTCTTTTTATTAGAGGTATGTGGACAAAGGATTCATGACGTTTTTTGTAAAAGAGGATGCCAGATATGAAGGCAGAAGGAGAAGAGGGTGACAGAGGATGGGATGGTTGGATGGCATCACCAATTCAGTGGACACAAACTTGAACAAACTCCAGGAGAGGATGAAGGGCAGGAAGCCTGATGTGCTTCAGTCCTTCGGGTCACAAGGAGTCGGACATAGTGACTGAACAATTTCAACATGCCAGATATCAGGGATATTTATAATCAGAAAGGACTGCCCTTTTCAAATAGGGATTCTCAGGTGGCACTAGTAGTAAAGAACCTGCTTGCAATGCCGGATACAAAAGATGTGAGTTCCATCCCTGGGTCGGGAAGATACTTTCAGCACCTAAGATGTGACAAATGTTGGTGAAGTTGCTTGTTTTTTCTCTATCATAGTTGCAAATTGACAGCCTAGGATAGGTTTGTTTCATTTGGTATATACGTTTATAAGTTGAATTAACTGATTATATATACAAATCAAGGGGCTCACATAAATTGTTTAAGATAAAACAAAAACTGTTGGCAACTCAAGGCTCCTATTCCTGCATGACAACAATCAACTGAGTAGCTATTTTGCTTTTGGATAGGGTGTGCACACTCCATAATGCTACAGTCTGTTACTCCATAGTCTGTTATCAACTCTGTGGCAATATGATATTTATCACTTAACATAGTTTGCATTTTTTTCCCTAGACTCAGCCTACTTCAATCATTCAGATAGCTTGCTTTGTCCCTGTAAACATTTTACCTTTTTTTTTTTTGGCTGTGCCTCGGGGCATGCAGGATCTTAATTTCTCCAAGTGGGTGTCACTCCCTGCAGTGGAAGCACAAAGTCTTAATCACTGAATCCCCAGGGAAGTCCCTTTGTATGCATTTTAACTTTCTAAGTCCTGCTGTCCAAACTATCATCCTTTCTAGGAACCTCTCCTAACTTGTCCCCTAGAAGGTCTCTTGCCCTTCTCCAGTTTCCACAAGACAATCTTCCCATTATCTTCAGAACAAAAATCCACTAACATCCATTATCATCTCTCCAAGACCCTCCACCTTCCATTCCAGCTGGCATCTCCATCGTCTTTCCAGAATCCTTGCCTTTACTCCACACCTCCAGACTTCCTCTCTGAGGACATCATGCATGCTCCTTGCTCATCCTGGATACTCTTACCACCATCCCACCCCTCACTTTACTCCATGTTTACTTTTCATGTTAAACTTTCTTTCTCAGCCAGTTCTTCTTCATACTTGTGGGTGCTCCTCTGGTATCTCATGGTTTCCATTCTGAAGCAACTATAACCTTTTAACTTATTTGTTCAATATCTTGAGTTCTACTGGGCTGTAAGGTTATAAATCTATTTGTCTTATTCACAATTATAACTCCAGTGCTTAACTTATGTTCTAAAACCTGTTTTTAGTGCTCAAATGCATAAAAGGAATCAAACAGGTCATAAATTCTGTCAACATAAGAAATATGTATGAGAGGTGAAAAACCTGAGTGAATTGGTTACTTAGCACTAGAAAATTGTGCAGTTTTGTTTCAGAAGTCAAATATAAAAATCATGAAATGCAGAAAAGTGAAGAAAATAAAAATCACTCCAAATCCTCCCTTCAAGATAAATGAAAACTATAAATATTTATGTATAAATCAACCCTGTTTATTCTGTGCACGTATAGGGATAGGTTGGTAATTTTTTTTTCTTGAAAATATTATGAAACTACCCCAATGCCATTTAAATATTCTTTCAAATGTCATTTCATGCCCATGGTATGTATATTTCACAACTGATACCCATGCTCTTGCCTATTACAGAAATTTTCGATTGCTCATATTTTGATTCTTGCTTTTGTTTATGCCTTAAGTGGGCTTCCTGGATGGCTCAGCAGGTAAAGAATTCACCTACAATGCATGACACACAGGAGATTTGGGTTCAATCCCTGGGTCGGAAAGATTCCCTGGAGGAGGAAAATGGCAACCCACTCCAGGATTCTTGCCTGAAAAATCCCATGGACAGAGGAGCCTTGTGGGTTACAATCCAAAGGGTTGAAAGAGTCAGACAAGACTGAGCGACTAAGCACATTCATATGTACATTACTTAAGTATTTGTTTATTGAATGTCATGTCATGGCTATACTTTTTGCTTTAGGATTACTGGCAAGGACAGTATATTTTTGAAAAGTCTTAATACTGAGAATTCCTACAGCAGAATAGTTAAGAGCCTAGACTCTGGAACTAGATTTTCCAGACTTGAATCATGGCGCCGTTGCTAACCAGTTGTGTGACTTTATATTACTCAACTTCTGGGTGCTTTAGTTTCCTTACCGATAAAATGTGACATGATGCCCAATCAGGCGCTCTGTAAACCTCACTAGCGCTTCCCATGTGGCTCAGCTAGTAAAGAATCTGCCTGTAATGCAGGAGACCTGGGTTTGATCCCTGGGTTGGGAAGATCCTCTGGAGAAGGAAAAGACTACCCACTCCAGTATTTTGGCCTGGAGAATTCCATGGATAGTCCATGGAATCACAAAGAGTCAGACACGACTGAGCGACTCACTTCAAACATCACTTGGACTCTTTCCATCGACTTTTTCCCACTTTCCTTCAATCTCCCCTTCCATTCCCATTTGTAATCTGTTTCCTATGGACCCTGGAAGCACTGCTCTGATATATTTATTCTATTGTTCACAAATCACCAATACCTATTAGGTGGAAAAAATCTGTAGTCCCCTTAGCTGGCATTCAAGTTTCTCCAAGTCTATGCTCCCACTCTCCCTCTTCAGTCTTATTCTTTGTTTCTTGCTTTTCACCTTGGCTCTCATCGGTGCCTTGGCTTGGCATGCTATTCCTTGACTCTACTCATCCCTATGCTTATAATTAAGGACTCAGCTAAAACTTCTAGGAAGCTTAAAGTTCTTCTTTCCTGCATTTGAAGTGCTGTCTTTCCTCCTCCACATGCTTATTACACTTTATCTTTCCTTCTCTTTGGTCACTTATTATTTTTTTTCCTTCAGTTGAATTTTGGTTATTTGTAATTTGGGGAGCTAAGCATGTAGTGACACGTGTACCATTTGTCTCTGATCTAGCTTGATTTTTGCTACATGACTATGCCTTAGCAATAAATATGTGCTAAATTAACAAATGGATTCCAAAGGGCTTGGGGACTAGATCCCACTACGCTTTAGGAAAAAATTAAATTTTCCAGCCTAAAGTCTTTAAATCATGTGGTTAAAACAAGAATGAAAGCAATTATACACACAAAGCACTTTCATCTCATTTAATTCTGCTTAATGCAGCTTTTTCTACACCTCCTACATTTTTCTCACATTCTATACCAATGGATTAAAAAAAGTATTTTTCATCAAGGATTTATAGCAGGTTTTGTCCTTTTTATCACCTCCAGGTATAGCATTTATCTTGTAAATAGGTGTGATGGCTATTTACATGGCTCTCTTCTTTACACCTTCACCATCATATTTGCTGTGGCCTGGATGCATTCTGAAATATTCTATTTGTCAACTCATGGTAAAAAATGAGGGTGAGGACAGAATCATGAGTATAGTATTTTGTTTGTCTCGAAGAGCAGTGCTCTCATGCAGTGGAAGGGTGGTTGCCCAGGGTTTTGGTTGGCACCAACTATAGACCTTTAGACTCAGGGAATAGATATTAGAGGAAATCAACATGTCTTCTTACTTTAATTCATGCTGCCTGTGTTTCATGAAGCATAGCCTGGGTCAATTTTCTGCAGTTCAGCATCATCAGCAGCATCTCAGTCCACCTGCCTCAGAGTTAGGGCAGAGACCACCCAGATTCTGGCATTGGGCTATCCAAAAGCCTTAATTGTAAGTGTTGCTTGTAGAGACTGAGTTTAAGGGAGAAGTGGGAAAGGTGTGCTTCAAGTGTTTCTTGGCAGATATCTTTGTCAAACAGGAAATCATGCAAGATAATTTTTTAAGTGTAAAATTTTTATATTTGAAGGTGTATGTATGTATCTGGGGTAGTCCATCATATATTTGTTCTACACATTGTTTAAATTAAATGCCAAAGTCACAGCAACAGTCTGTGAAACTCCCTGTACAGATGGCATCCCACTTACCCGATGGCATTTGGATAAATATCCAAATAATTTCCACATGGCATAGCTTTGATCAGGATGACAATGAGTCTTGTTGGTTGCATTTGGGAGGGAGAGTTCCTCTTCAGTTTGATGTCAGTTATGAAAAGCCAGAGGAAATGGGAGGAAAGAGAAAGGTTTGGGCCCAGTAGCTTAGGACAAATTCACCAAGTTTTCAGTGGCTCTGCTGGTGGAAGTCAAAGGATTGATGCAGAAACTAGGATTTTTCTTAGAAGTCAAACACAGAACTCCAGGTATCTATGCCTTTATTTTTATCAAGACCCCATTTGTCTACACAAAGAGAATGAAAGGAGTATATACATTGGTTTTTGAATTCAGAAGTCTGGATTTATTTTCTCTTAATTATTGTAAGCCCTGAAACTTGCTTCTTGCTACATTGTAGTATCATAAAAAGCAGAGACATCACTTTGCTGACAAAGGTCTCTATAGCCAAAGCTATGGTTTTTCTAATAGTCATGTATGGATGTGAGAGTTGGGCCTTAAAAAAAGCTGAGCGCTGAAGAATTGATGCTGTTGAACTGTGGTGCTAGAGAAGACTTTTGAGAGTCCATTGGACAGCGAGATCAAACTAGTCAATCCTAAAGGAAATCACTGACTCAATGGACATGAGTTTGAGAAAACTCCGGGAGATGGTGAAGAACAGGGAAGCCTGGCATGCTGTAGTCCATGGGGTGGCAAACAGTTGAACACAATTGACTGACTGAACAACAGCAACAAAACACACCTAAATTTATCCTTGCATAAATATTTCTCAAATATTAGCATATGGACTACATGATGGTACTGAGCTAAAATTTTTAAAATCAAGCAATCAAGAGAAACAAGGTAATTGACATTATCACTTTATAATGTAGATTTGAAACTAGTAATTTAGTCATTAGCTGGTTCATGATTGCCGAGCAATCAGAAAGAGAAAAGTTCTGTGGAAAGTTCCATGAAAATTTCCATGTGAGGTCAGACAGTGTGTTTTAAGTATATTATAAAGCAAATGCAAAATGTGGCTTGGAATTTTTCTTTTAATAAAGTAATAATTTTGGAAACTCTTAAAATATTGCCCATTCAGTCAAGAGCTTTATCTTTTGTGTCCCCTGGCCTCCCCATCCAGGCATGTTCTTGAAATTAGTGAACAGTGATGAGTGGCAGCCCAGCAGTCACAGTGCCAGTCCACTTGAGGTGTGAGAGGCATCTACATGGCGCTGTCACAAGGATTCGGAAGCCTTTCCTTCCACACTCACCCAGGGCTAAAATACCCAGCTACTCCTGATGCTGGGGCATGTTCTCCAACAAGCAAGCCCCAGCATCAGGCTGTGATCTGCAAATACTGTTCGGCTACCATTTAGGATTCTTTGCCAGTACCTCCAGTTTGTGTCTGAGTTTCCCTGGATTTGTCAGCATTCACCTAAGTTTGCTGTGGCGCCATCTGCCCCCTTGTCCTCTGTGGAGCTACTGAAAACAAAGCTTCCTAGTCTCCACTCCAGACCCAGAGAATCAGAATCGCTGGCAGGGAGGCCCAGAAGTCAGCATAAGCAATTCCTTTGAAAAGATTTTAAAAACCCAGCAATAATATCAATGTTTATCAGATATATCCCCCCCACTTCCAGAACTAACAGACCTAGTTTTATGATTTTGGTTTTGAATTTCTCAAAGTGTGAATGCATTTCAGATACAATTTAAGCTCCTTTTATTTCTTTCTCACTACTTAACCCCTTGCCCCTTTCAGCTGTAATCACAGTCATGATTATGGTGACTCTTGAGTCTAGGCTTTATACGCATATAATGGTTTCCACATGGGAATTCCTGTTCAGCATTACCTTCATTATTCTTCATTGTTCTTTCTTTCTTTATGTAGATCTGAGTTACTGACAATTCTAAGTTAAAAGTGGGGTGTTTGTTTCAACACAAAATATTTCATTCTACTCTTATCTCTGGTCTTCCATAGGTACGGAATTTTTTCCTTCTGGCTTCTTGCAAGTTTTCCTTTATTCTCCTGTGTAGTTTGAAAATGATATGGCCAGCTATGGGTTTGTTTGGCATCTGTCTTGTTCTCTGAACTTCCTGGATCTGTGGTTTGGCATCTAACACATTTTGGGGGAAATTCTCAGTCATTATTGTGTCAAATATTTGCACTGTCCCTTTCTTTCTTCTTCTGGTATTCCCATTACATGTGTGTTACACCTTTTCTAGCTGTCCCACTGTCTTTGGACAGTCTATTCAATTTTTTGTAATCTTTGTTGCCTTTGCTTTTCAGTTTTCTTCAGTTTTCAAGGATTCTATTGATACATCCTCTAGCTCAGAGATTCTTTTCTCAGCTGTGTCCAGTCTGCTGCTAAGTCCACCAAAGGGACTCTTTCATTTTATTCATTTTTTTTTTTTTAAATCTCATTTCTTTTTGGTTCTTTCTTAGGATTTCTCTCTGCTTATATTGTTCATTTGTTTTTGCATTGCTGTCCATTTGAATTGTCTAATGCTGTACATTAGAGTTCTTCGCATATTAGTGATAGTTGTTTTAAATTCCTTGTCTGATAATTCCAACATCCCTGCCGTGCCTAGTTTTTGATGCTTGCTTTACTTCTTTACATTGTGGTTTTTGCTTTTGGTATGCCTTTTTACACTTCTTCCTGATGGCTGGACATGATATACTGGGTAAATCATCCTTGAGGAAGGTGCTGGTGAGCTGTTGGGGGAGGAAGCATTCTATAGTTTTATGATTAGGTCTCAGTGTTTTAGTTAAGCTTGTGCCTCTGGAGTGTGTGTTTCATAAGTGTTTCTATTTCTTTCTATCTCCTTAAGTGGGACTGGAGGGCCAGGGCCAGCTGCAGTTGGGTATTTCTCTTCCCCCAGGTTAGTTAGGCTGTAATATCATCTCAGCAGATTCAGTTCAGTTCAGTTCAGTCGCTCAGTCCTATCCGACTCTTTGCAACCCATGAACCACAGCACGCCAGGCCTCACTGTCCATCACCAACTCCTAGAGTCCACCCAAACCCATGTCCATCGAGTCAGTGATGCCATCCAACCATCTCATCCTCTGTTGTCTCCTTCTCCTCCTGCCCTCAATCTTTACCAGCATCAGGGTCTTTTCAAATGAGTCAGCTCTTCGCATCAGGTGGTCAAAGTATTAGAGTTTCAGCTTCAACATCAGTCCTTGGAAAACCCATAGCCTTGATCAGACAGATCTTTGTTGCCAAAGTTATGGCTCTGCTTTTTAATATGCTATCTAGGTTGGTCATAACTTTCCTTCCAAGGAGTAAGCGTCTTTTAATTTCATGGCTGCAATCACCATCTGCAGTGATTTTGGAGCCCAGAAAATAAAGTCAGCCACTCTTTCCACTGTTTCACCATCTGTTTGCCATGAAGTGACAGGACCAGATGCCATGATCTTAGTTTTCTGAATGTTGAGCTTTAAGCCAACTTTTTCACTCTCCTCTTTCAGTTTCATCAAGAGGCTCTTTAGTATTTCTTCACTTTCTGCCATAAGGGTGGTGTCATCTGCATAGGGACGTCGCTCAGTCGTGTCCGACTCTTTGTGACCCCATGGACTGTAGCCTACCAGGCTCCTCTGTCCATGGGATTTTCCAGGCAATAGTGCTGGAGTGGATTGCCATTTCCTTCTCCAGCGGATCTTCCTGACCCAGGGATCGAACCCGGGTCTCCCACATTGTAGACAGACGCTTTACCATCTGAGCCATATTGATGTTTCTCCCAGCAATCTTGGTTCCAGCTTGTGCTTCCTCCAGCCCAGCATTTCTCATGATGTACTCTGCATAGAAGTGATATAAGCAGGGTGACAATATACAGCCTTGATGTACTCCTTTTCCTATTTGGAACCAGTCTGTTGTGCAGCTTAAATTATGTCAATTAGTTTCTCCTGAAGGTAGGGCTTATTAAGAGGAACAGAGGACACTGATGAGTTTCAAAATGGTTCCCTTCTTTTCCCTGGCTGAACGCTCAAGGGGATTTTCCCCCAGTATTTACTGGATCTACTTGAGTTTCTGGAGGTAATTCTCACAGTGTTGTGGGAGCCCCCTGTGACTGAGCTCCCCTATGACTTGTCTGTGCTGAGCCTCCATCAATTTGTCAAGCGCAGTTCAGAGTCTCCTTTCTGGAGCTGGTTCTCGGTGGACTTCCTTTTCTTGAGTGTCTACTCTGGTAAGGCACAACTCCTTGTGTTTGCCTGTTTGTCTTCTCACTCTTGAGGCCTTGGATTTGCTCTGTGTACTCCCCTCCCACATTTATTTATGAATGTAAAAAGGGTTGTTTATTTTTTCAACCTGTTCAGCTTTTTGCTTGTTGTTTGTATGGAATGGGGACCTTCCAAGCTCCTTAAATGGGCAACTGGAAATCCACCATTCATTTTCCTGTTGATGGACATCTTTTTCCAGTTTTCCACTTTAAGAAATAAGCTACCAAAAGAAAGAGAAGTCACTCAGTTGTATCTGACTCTTTGGACCCCATGGACTGTAGCCTGCCAGGCTCCTTCATCTATGGGATTTTCCGAGCGAGAATACTGGAGTGGGTTGCCATGTCCTTCTCCAGAGGATCTCCCTGACCCAGGGATCAGACCTGGGTCTCCCACACTGCAGGAAGACTCTTTACCATCTGAGCCACTAGGGAATCCTAAGCTTCCGAGCACATACTCTCCTGTGTCAGTGGTCCCCAAAATTTTTGGCACCAGGGACCGGTTTTGTGAAGACAGTTTTTCCATGGACTGTCCTGAGGGGTGGAGATAGTTTCAGGATGACTTCAAGCACATTACATTTACTGTGCACTTCATTTCTAATCTAATGGCATCCCTAATCTGATTGGAGATACAGGTTCATGGCTGGGCGGGAACCTCTGTTCTATGAGATACTTAGGTTCAAATAACTAGAAGTAGTATCTCTGGTTTATATATAAGGTGCTATGCTGTCAAGTCTACTATGCTTTCCCAAACTGTTTTCAAAGGCGAAACCAAATTACCCTCCCATGAGCAGTATTTGAGTGTTCTTACTCTTTATTTTCTCAAAAATACCTGAAATCAGACCAAGAATTTCATCCTTGGTCTGATAGATGTGGAATAATTTCTTATTGTTGTTTTAATATGCTGCTACTGCTAAGTCACTTCTGTTGTGTCCAACTCTGTGTGACCCCATAGATGGCAGCCCACCTGGCTCCCCTGTCCCTTGGATTCTCCAGGCAAGAACACTGGAGTGGGTTGCCATTTCCTTTAATATGCTGGTATCACATTATTCTTATTTTGAAAATAGATGTTAATACATAAAAAAATTTAGTAACTTAAATTCATAGATGTAAAAGAGATTCCTGGACCATAGAAAAGGAAAGTTTGGACACTGAAACAAAGTCTTTCCCTGTTGATAATTCTTTTCAAGCCTGACTTGACTCATATTCAACAAGTTATAAGAAGAAAGTTCACCAAAAGCAATCTGAATTTTGGTAACTCTCAATCCAAAGTGGCTTCTTGAGAATTTTTTTTTTTTTTTTTTTTAAGACAAAAGCGGCTGGGCCCTGTAAAATGTTTGGAATGGATGGTAAAGAATCTGCCTCCAATGCAGGAGACCCAAGGTCAATCCCTGGGTCAGGAAGATGCTTTGGAGAAGGGAATGCTACCCACTCCAGTATTCTTGTCTGGAGAAACCCATGGACAGAGGATCCTGGTGGGCTATAGACCATGGGGTTGCAAAGAGTTGGACACAACTGAGTGACAAACACTCACTTTTCAGTTGCAGAGTTGGGTGAACACTTAATCTATCTGTACTTAGTTTTCTCATCTATAAACTGGAAGAGTAGGACCAAAGAATTTTCTCATTTCAAAAATGAAATTTTAGATTTTCCCCCCAATTTATACAACACTTAAAAGCTGAGTGAGTGAGTGAAGTTGCTCAGTCATGTCCAACTCTTTGTGACTCCATGGACTATAGCCTACCATGCTTCTCCATCGATGGGATTCTCCAGGCAAGAGTACTGGAGTGGGTTGCCATTTCCTTCTCCAGAGGATTTCCCAACCCAGGGATCAAACCCAGGTCTCCTGCATTTGTAGGCAGCCACTTTATCATATGAGCCACCAGCTTTGGTTAAAAGGGTCGGGGAGGCCTGCTTAGCCCTCCCCTCTTTCTCTATGTCATTCATGCCAACTCTCTGGAAGTTTCCCAGGATGCTGGGGAATACAGTTTAAAAACTACCAGGCAAAATGGTCTCTTGAGTCCTATTCCCAGCACTAATACCCAGTAAAGTGGCTCAGTTGTCAAACACAAATTTTTCCTCAACTTGTGATGGCTTTTATCTATGGTCTATGCCATGACTCAGTTCACATCCTTTAAATATATGCCTGTGTGCTTAGTCTCTCAGTCAAGTCTGACTTATTGGGACTTCGTGGACTATAGCCCACTGAGCTCCTCTGTCTGTGAGAATCTTCAGGCAAGAATACTGGAATGGTTTGCCATTTTCTTCTCCAGGGGATCCAGGATTGAACTTGGGTCTCCAGCTTTGCAGGCGAAATCTTTACCCCTGAGCAATGGGGGATTTCCTGTTACATCCAACCCCAAAATATAGTAGATGGAATTGCAGAAGCATTTTTAGTACCAAACATGATGGTTGGTTCTACTCTTTCTGTACTATTTTAAATTGTTCCTTCTTTAACTCTTTAGTAAGGTGAGAAAAAAAGTGATTTAAGGAAGACAATTAGAATATATTTTGCTTTCTTTTGCAGATTTTCTTTCAGCTTTCATACTGTTTTTTCTTGTGGGAATAAATCAGTTTACATTTTGCATAGAGAAAGATCTTTTGCATTTTTTAATATTTAATTCCAAGCAAAATACTCTTCAATGCAGTAGAAAGCTTATAATAATTGGTCCCTTGGATCTGAGAAACATTCATGCAGTTAAACCTAGTGATCAACACACAGGCACACATATTTATTGACTGGTATTTGAAGTATTATGGAACAGGAAAAAGTATATGTGAAACTGATAGAAAAAAAATTACCCAGGGTTTTAAGACTAAGCAACATGCTGAATAATTTATTGCCTTTGGATAATTTTATTTTTTAAAAAATTCAATCATGAAAGCATGAAAAATTAAGCCACTGAACTATTTCTGCTAAGGGAAAGAAAACAACCAAAACCATTAATATCACATAATTTTAAAAGAATTGAATCAGCTGAAAGTGCTTGAATTTTTAAGCCGAATCTTGAAATTTTATTGAGTGATGGTGGACTCTCAGAATAGGCAACTGAATGCAGAATAGTGGTATGTAAGTCTGATTGTGTTAATTGGAAAACAAGAGATGGTAAAATAATGAGGAAAAAGTGAGTTGCCTTTCTGAGAAAATTGAGACCCTCACACAGGAAAAATAAATATATGTAAAAAACAATATATTGAAAAAGGAGATTTTAAGAAGAAAATGAAGTAGTTACTTAGTACAAGGATAAAAAGTAAAGAGATACTATTTAGGCATAAAAGCATATTTTGGAGATAATTTGGGGATTTAGAGAACTTCATCATTAAGTTTTCATCCTTTTCTTGCCTTGAATAATTGAAAAAGTTGAAGTATTTTACTTTTGCTCTAGGACCTGCCTAAGGTTTATTAAAAATATTGTTTTTTCTATTATGAAAAAGCATAAACATTAGGCAGTTGGGGAATAATTAAAATATTTTATAGCTCAACCATATGCTAGAATGTGCTCATTAAAATTACATCCAAAGAGCTACTAAGAATTATTTTTTTTTAATAATATTTAAGGACGTGGGAAATGCTCATCTACAATGTTATGTAATAAAGAAACAAACTTACAGAATGGAGTAAGAAGTATATTCCCAGTTCAGTGCATATTTACATATTGCATATGTAGAAAAAGGACAGGCAAGAAATAAACCACAATTCATTTTCCAAAAGCAAATACGAACATTATAGAAGTAGACAAGCAGTTTTCTTTTGGTCGTGACTTTACTTGTTTATGATACAATCTTAGACAAACATGTTTTTTTTCTTGTTTCTTCTTAATTCTTTGCCCCATATCACAGTGCCTGATATCTGGTAGATTCTTAATAATTATTTACTGAATATGGAAGTATATTGTCATGAGTTTAAGACCTTAGAAATTTAAATGAAAATCCCAGGTGGTACTGTAAAGAATCCTCCTGCCAAGACTCAAGAGACACAGGTTCGATTCCTGGGTTGGGAAGATCCCCTGGAGTAGGAAGTGGCAACCCATTCCAGTATTCTTGCCTAGAAAATTCCGTGGACAAAGGAGCCTGGTGGTCTACAGTTCATGGAACTGCAAAGAGTTGGACACGACTGAGCCCACATTTCAGTTCAGTTCATCGCTCAGTCGTGTCTGACTCTTTGCGACCCCATGAATCGCAGCACACCAGGCCTCCCTGTCCATCACCAACTCCCGGAGTTCACTCAGACTCACGCCCATCGAGTCAGTGATGCCATCCAGCCATGTCATCCTCAGTTGACCCTTCTCCTCCTGCCCCCTATCCCTCCCAGCATCAAAGTCTTTTTCCAATGAGTCAACTCTTTGCATACGGTGGCCACAGTATTGGAGTTTCAGCTTTAGCATCATTCCTTCCAAAGAAATCCCAGGGCTGATCTCCTTCAGAATGGACTGGTTGGATCTCCTTGCAGTCCAAGGGACTCTCAAAAGTCTTCTCAAACACCACAGTTCAAAAGCATCAATTCTTCAGCACTCAGCCTTCTTCACAGTCCAACTCTCACATCCATACATGACTACTGGAAAAACCATAGCCTTGACTAGATGGACCTTATTCCACAGAAAGTGACTAATTTTTTGGTCTTGGTACTGAGTTATCTTAATGAGAGATTTATTAATTTTGTATGGATTAGTGCTTAGGACAGAGAAGGCAATGGCACCCCACTGCAGTACTCTTGCCTAGAAAATCCCATGGATGGAGGAGCCTGGTAGGCTGCAGTCCATGGGGTCGCTAAGAGTCGGACATGGCTGAGTGACTCCACTTTCACTTTTCACTTTCATGCATTGGAGAAGGAAATGGCAACCCACTCCAGTGTTCTTGCCTGGAGAATTCCCAGGGACGGGGGAGCCTGGTGGGCTGCCATCTATGGGGTCACACAGAGTCGGACACGACTGAAGCGACTTAGCAGCAGCAGCAGTGCTTAGGACTGCAAGCTCTGGAATACAAATATCTGGGTTCAGATCCAGTGCAGTACTTAGTTGTGTGAACTGGGACAAGTGGCTTAACCTGTCTATTCAGACTGATTTTTTTAATGGGTATATTAGAAGTACTGAATGAGATGGCCTTTGTAAAGTGTTTAGCATCAGCTCACACACTGTGAATGTTTACTATATGTTACCATTGCTTTTATTATAAAAAACATTGTAAATTCAGGAATGATTTAATTTAAAATGAAGCTGGAAAAAGGCTAGGTCACTAAAGCATAGGAAAAGGGGCTAGAAGATTACTGTCACAAATATTTTAAGAATTTGACATATAATCATTACTCTTTAAATATAAGAAACATTTGTAGTATGTACATGTAATTCCATTTATATGAATTTTTAAGTTATCTTTCCTATCACCCTTCACCCAAACATCCAGTCATCCATTCACCCATCCATTTATCCATCTGTACTGAGAGGTATCTAGAGTGATGTTAATACTGGTTATTTCTGAGTGGTTTCATTTAAGTGATTAATTGCCTTATTCTTTATGCTTTCCTGTAATTGAACATTTTATGAATATGTATAATTTTTTGTAAAAC
>SJYQ01000460.1:995183-1044255 GCA_006410935.1 Redunca redunca
TATGGAAAATGTATTTGTGTATATCTATACATGTATATATATGTAATTTGAGAGAAATTTATTCTAGACTTTATAATTACCTATAGGTTAATTATAAAAATTAAAACAATGAACATTACATACTACATTATAATTATGTGAGATGTATTTATTGCAAAGCTAAACCAAGGAGTTTGTGATTAGATCCCGAGAGAAGGAAATATAATATCAGATTTCCCACTCCTGGACAATTTTAGAGCTTTCTCTCTAATTTCAGACCTTCAAAATTTCACCCCAAACCACTAAGTGTGAGCCTTTTGTCATTCAGTCTTCTTGACATGAGGTGACTTTTCCATCTGAAAATGCTGCTTGTCTTTTCTTTTTAGTAACTTTTTCATTTTTCCTTTTGATTCTCTGTATTTTCCTTATGGAATGCCTAGTAGACAGATGTTGTGTCTTCTGGATTGAGCTTCTCTGTGCTTTAATTTTTCTCTGCTTCATCATTTTGCCTTTTAGCTTTATGTTCACTTTCAAACGTCTAACTTGGTCTTCAGTCATATCCGTTTTAAGATTCAGTCTCTCTAGTGAATTTCATGTTTTAGTAATTAGATATATATAATTTCTTGCTCTCAGATTCCTTAAAAATATGCTTATTTTATAGATATAATATTATCCTTATTATCTTTGGGGTAAATACAAATTAATCAGGCTTCCCCAGTAGCTCAGATGGCAAAAAGAATCTGCCTACAATACAGGAGACTCAGGTTTGAACCCTGGGTTGGGAAGATCCTCTGGAGAAGGGAATGGTTACCCACTCTAGGATTCTCACCTGGAGAATTCCATGGACAGAGGAGCCTTGTGGGCTACAGTCCATGGGGTTCCAAAGATTTGGACATGACTGAGGGAAGGGATCAAGACCATCCCCATGGAAAAGAAATGCAAAAAAGCAAAATGGCTGTCTGGGGAAGCCTTACAAATAGCTGTGAAAAGAAGAGAAGCGAAAAGCCAAGGAGAAAAGGAAAGATATAAGCATCTGAATACAGAGTTCCAAAGAATAGCAAGAAGAGATCAGAAAGTCTTCTTCAGCGATCAATGCAAAGAAATAGAGGAAAACAACGAATGGGAAAGACTATAGATCTCTTCAAGAAAATTAGAGATACCAAGGGAACATTTCATGCGAAGATGGGCTCAATATAGGACAGAAATGGTAGGGACCTAACAGAAGCAGAAGATATTAAGAAGAGATGGCAAGAATACACAGAAAAACTGTACAAGAAAGATCTTCACAACCTGGATAATCACGATGGTGTGATCACTCATCTAGAGCCAGACATCCTGGAATGTGAAGTCAAGTGGGCCTTAGAAAGCATCACTATGAACAAAGCTGGTGGAGGTGATGGAATTCCAGTTGAGCTCTTTCAAATCCTGAAAGATGATGCTGTGAAAGTGTTGCACTCAATATGCCAGCAAATTTGGAAAACTCGGCAGTGGTCACAGGACTGGAAAATGTCAGTTTTTATTCTAATCCCTAAGAAAGGCAATGCCAAAGAATGCTCAAACTACCGCACAATTGCACTCATCTCACATGCTAGTAAAGTAATGCTCAAAATTCTTCAAGCCAGGCTTCAGCAATACGTGAACTGTGAACTTCCTGATGTTCAAGCTGGTTTTAGAAAAGGCAGAGGAACCAGAGATCAAATTGCCAACATCTGCTGGATCATGGAAAAAACAAGAGAGTTCCAGAAAAACATCCATTTCTGCTTTATTGACTATGCCAAAGCCTTTGACTGTGGATCACAATAAACTGTGGAAAATTCTGAAAGAGATGGGAATACCAGACCACCTGACCCGCCTCTTGAGAAATCTGTAGGCAGGCCAGGAAGCAACAGTTAGAACTGGACATGGAACAACAGACTGGTTCCAAATAGGAAAAGGAGTACATCAAGGCTGTATATTGTCACTCTGCTTATTTAACTTATATGCAGAGTACATCATGAGAAATGCTGGGCTGGAAGAAACACAAGCTGTAATCAAGATTGCCAGGAGAAATATCAATAACCTCAGATATGCAGATAACACCACCCTTATGGCAGAAAGCAAAGAGGAACTAAAAAGCCTCTTGATGAAAGTAAAAGAGGAGAGTGAAAAAGTTGGCTTAAAGCTCAACATTCAGAAAACGAAGATCATGGCATCCGGTGCCATCACTCCATGGGAAATAGAGGGGGAAAGAGTGGAAACAGTGTCAGACTTTATTTTTTTGGGCTCCGAAATCACTACAGATGGTGATTGCAACCAAGAAATTAAAAGACGCTTATTCCTTGGAAGAAAAGTTATGACCAACCTAGATAATATATTCAAAAGCAGAGACATTACTTTGCCGACTAAGGTCCATCTAGTCAAGGCTATGGTTTTTCCAGTAGTCATGTATGGATGTGAGAGTTGGACTGTGAAGAAGGCTGAGCACCGAAGAATTGATGCTTTTGAACTGTGGTGTTGGAGAAGATTCTTGAGAGTCCCCTGGACTACAAGGAGATCCAACCAGTCCATTCTGAAGGAGATCAGCCCTGGGATTTCTTTGGAAGGAATGATGCTAAAGCTGAAACTCCAGTACTTTGGCCACCTCATATGAAGAGTCGACTCATTGGAAAAGACTCTGATGCTGGGAGGGATTGCGGGCAGGAGGAGAAGGGGACGACAGAGGATGGGATGGCTGGATGGCATCACGGACTCGATGGACGCGAGTCTGAGTGAAGTCCAAGAGATAGTGATGGACAGGGAGGCCTGGCATGCTGCCATTCATGGGGTTGCAAAGAGTCGGACACGACTGAGCGACTGAACTGAACTGAGGGACTAATTTTCACTTTCCCTCTAGAGGTGAAGGTCCATGTTCTTTCTCTCTTTGATTCTGAGTAAAATCTGTTACTGCTTCACTAATAGGAAGCAGCAGAAGTGATGTGCCAGTTTCTGAGACCAGGCCTTAAAAGATCAACTACTTCTACTTTCTGTCTTTTAAAGGAAAAAAAAAGAAAAAAGAAACTAGTTCTTGGAATCCAGCCACCATGCTGAGAGGAAGCCTGAGCATCCGTGTGGAGAGGAACTAAGGTCCCTGACTGAGAGCCCTGGGCAAGCTCTCAGCCAGAAGCCAGCATTAGTTGACCAGCTATGTTAGTGAGTCATCTGGGAAGTGAATACCAGCAGTCCACTGATGCCATGTGGAGCATAGATGAGCTGTTCCCATCAAGTCTGGCCATTTGACTGACTCATAAGAATAATAGGTGCTTATTGCCATTCAGAATTAAGTTTGGGGGTGGTTTGTTACACAGCAATAGGTAACTGTAACAGAGAGTGTGAAGGTATGCAAATTCTGTTGATGGAGGAGTTTCCTTTAAAGGTACATGGCAAGGAGCAGCAAGGCAAAATCAAGCTCAAGAAACTGAATCAATCGAGCTAGAAGCAAAAGGATAAATACTGTAGAACTCCATTTATACAAATTTACAGAACAGACAAGATGTATCTATAGTGACAGAAATCAATAGTTGCCTGGGTAGGCAGTGGAGGAACTAACTGGGAAAAGTCCAGTTATAAGGGAACTTTTGAGGTGATGGAAATATTCTGTTTCTTGATCAGGATGGTGGTTTCACAGTGTATACATTTGTCAGAACTCATCACACTCTTAAAAAAACAGGTACATGGGCTCCATGCTGTATAACTAGAGTAAATATATCCAGATTGTTTTCTTTGGGATTCCAGGCTTCCATAATCTGGCAAATGCATTCTCCATGGCCCTTCTGATTCATCCTATGCTCATTCTTTGTAATCTTCTCACCATTCCTGAATATGAATGTTCTTTCCTAGTACACATGCTTTCAGTTCTGTTCAGGTTCCTAGTTGCGTCAGACTCCTTTCGACCCCACGGACTGCAGCACGTCAGGCTTCCCTGTCCATCACCAACTCTCGGAGCTTGCTCAAACTCATGTTCATTGATTTGGTGACACACGCTTTAGCTCTCCATAGTCTCTCCTCACAAAGGGCTTTCTCACTATCATTTCTTAATTTTCCAAATCCTATCTGTTAAGGATAAAGACTAATAAAGTCTTTCTGGATTCTATTAAAGGCTGAATTGTCTTTCTCTTTTTGGCCTACCACAAGTTACTAGGGGCTTCCCAGGTGGCTCAGTGGTAAAGAATCTGCTTGCCGATGCAGGAAACCCAGGTTTAATTCTGGTTTGGGAAGATTCCCTGGAGAAGGAAATGGCAACTTACTCAGTATTCTTGTCTGGAAAATTCCACGGACAGAGAAGCCTGGTGAGGCTACCGTCCACGGGATTGCAAAAAGAGTCACACATGACTTAGTGACTAAACAACAAATTACTTGCCCCATTCCCTTAGAATGCATGTGAGGATGGATGCCTTAAATTGTAATTAGATCATCTATATGTTTGACATACTGGTCATCTCGCCCACCAGACTTAAGCTCCTGGAGAACAAGAATGTTTTCTTGTTCAGCTTCTAACTTCAAGAATTCTTTGTCTACAGTAAATGCTCAATAGATGCTTGTTAAGTTGAAATATCTCACCAATTCTAAAATATCTGGTTTTAGGATAGGTCTGACTGCTAATTAAGATTATATTCTTACTTTGTACAGCAGTTGCTTGTCCTGACATTTCAAGTTAGCTTTGTTTTCATCTTGGCATATTACTCTCTTGTCATATACACCCCTATCCCCCCTGTAGGCTGCCTCATTTCTAATTTTCTTTGCTGTTATGAATTTATATTTAAAAATACTGATACTTTAATGGTATAAAAAGGAGATAAACATGAGTGTTCGATCTACTATTTTAAACAAAATTCTGTTATAATACTCTAGCTGTCTCAATTCTATACAATTATATACTGTGTTCTCTTACTATGTTACCTGTGCAAACCATCTCTCTCTATGGGGCTTTGCTTTCTCATCCACAGAATGATTGGAGCAGACATCTTAAACTTCTAAACATTTCAGGCTTAACGTTTTTGTGCATCGGGGTTCTAGGCAGATATTTTTCCAATATTGAGAGTTATCTGTGTACATCTGCCATAAGATGCAGTTACTGGGGAGAAGGAAAAATGATGTAGATTTAAGTGAATTTACAATGATTGTTGTTCTAGCAATGATCCTTGTTAGCAGCTTTTGAATGAGATAGGAGGACATCCTGTCTTTTTACACAGAAAATCTTTGTGTCTATTTTGCACAGAGATCTGGTCATCTTTCAAGAAGCCAAAACAGATGCTAAGAAACTGATTCAGTCTCTCATAATCCCCAAATGACCCTATGTATGCTGTGGCAATGCTCATGTGTAGGAGTAGCTTTTTAGAATGATTTATTTACAGTGTATGAAATGGGGTCATCATAACTGTGGTTCACTGAAACTCTTTACAAAAAAACAGAAGTTGTAACACATAAAGTCTACCATCCTGAACAAGCTGTCTCATATTATTTATCAGTAATTATAATATTTGCTCACATATTTTTTCCAAATTTTAAAAGATGTGTACTACTAAAACAGAAGTGGGAGGTATGAAACTGTGCTCATGAAAGAGAAAATAGATCATGGCAAGTAGAATACAGGTTTTTTTTTTCTGGTGGATTGCATTTTTCTGGGAACTTCGAGCGTGCACTTAAATACTATGTTTTAGTTAACATTTAATTAAACCTAGCTCCCATAATTCAAAGATCTAGGTTTGTTACTACTGGAAATTATATAATTCAGCATAATACAAGGATGGGAGAAAGAGAAGGAAAAGAACCTTTTATAGAGGGAGGATGGAGGAAGGCAAATTGCGGTGTAACCATGAAATGATGTATTTCAATAGAGGCTGAGTCTGGGCTCCTTCTGACCTATGAGAAAGAGGAATCTGCAAGAAAATGCTAACAGATTTCAAAGTCAGGAAACAGAAGCAGAACTGGGGGGTATTGTCAGTGCCGTGAGAACACTCCGGGGAGAAGGGTTGCTTGCTAAGCAAGTACACTGAACTCACTATTAATATTAATACTTTGGTTATACAGAAACAAGATCACATTTCTGCACCTTGGAATCCCCTCGAGGTGTGTGGTAGTTTGCCTTTTGTTTTCCATACAGACTCACGTTATTCATTTAATATGTAAACTATTCTGGTTGACTTGTGGCTCAGCTGGTAAAGAATCTGCCTGCAATGTGGGACACCTGGGTTCAATCCCTGGATTGGGAAGATCCCCTGGAGAATGGAAAGGCTGCCTACTCTAGTGTTCTGCCCTGGAGAATTCCATGTACTGTATAGTTCATGGGGTCACAAAGAGTCCGACACGACTGAGCGACTTTCACTTTCACTCTGGTTGAGGACCTCCTCATGCAAGAGGCAAAATGTTAGCAAGTTCCCCATTTGGAATGGGAAACTTAAAAGCTACTGTTTGATTTTAATTTTCTTTAAAATGACACAACAATAAACAACAAGGTCAGAACGAATCCATCAAACACATTCACGTCTGTAATTTACTGTGTGTCCAGTAGTGACGTGAGGCACATGCATTCTGAAAACTCGCTCTGACTACTGGAGCTGCAGTGAAAAAAAAAAAAAAAAAAATCATCGCAGGCACCTGACATCTATAACAGAGGCTTTTGAGACTGGTGAAGTAAAACCAGCATCATCCTCAGTATCATTTCAACCTGAATCCTTTACTTTTCTCAGATGCTACTCAAGTATAACATGACACATACAGGAAATTATCAATGTACTCCCTAAATAGATCAAACCCTTCCTTTTCTTCTCAGGTCTAATGGGAGCCTTGTAGCAGCGGCTGCCTCCTTTGTTCTTCCAGACTTCTAAATATGAACTTTTGAATACAGTACCATTCCGTTTTCAGAGTGCAAAACCTACTTTCAAAGTTTGTTTCACACCTCAACAGGAAGGTCCTTGTGTGGGTGACTAAGACATGTCTGTTCCCAGGACACACGGGTTTTATTTCTGAATGTTTTCATGAGTTTCATGCTTTCAGAAGCAGAGGTGCTTTTTTAGTGATTATAAAGAAAGTCAGGCAACCCTACTCTTCCACAATGAGACTTATGATACTTCTGCTTATCAGAGTTTCCAAGGTTGACTATAATCAACCTTCAGTTTCCCTACATAAAACAAGAGAACTCAGGACCGACCCATTTACACAGGTGAACAGAAAGGAGCAGTGTGGTGAGGATAACTTAATAGCAAAGGGCAAGCTGAGAGCTCTTCTCAGTGCTTAGAGATCAATCGCCTCTCCACATAAAATGAATTGGTCATATTTCTAAGCATCTCCTCAACAGCTTCACTGCACTTTTATTTTCACCTTGACTGCAACATGCCCTATTGGGTTTCATGGGGATGATGGCATAATTTCCAAAAGAGCCTTACAAGTCAAGATGTAGGTGACTCAAGGTTTTAGAGGAAATCTGCTTTCAAGAAGGATGAAGTGATTATGAGGGCCCATTTCCTTCCCAAATTTATCACTGCCTAGATAGCTTACTATATTAATTTTATGCATGAGTGCCTTATTTGTTTCATATGAGATACAGCATGAGGCTGCTGGAGCGAAATATCATTAGGTCTGGAAAAGGATTGGGTCACGAATGCTTTGTCATCAAGGATCACTGGACAAAGATTTTATGTAACCTTTCATGTATTAAGTCATAAATATAAAATGAAGCATATTGGTGTGTATGTACAAAGGAATGACACTTGAAATCTGTTAGTGAAGTGATGGCCCCCTTAAAAGCAAGACATGAGTGCAGCCATGTTTGTTACTAGTCTATGCCGGGGAACCTGGAGCAGTGGGTTTCCCTCTTCTAGTTTTGACTCTGGAATTGGTAGAAAAGGTAATCTTGGTCCAAGTTCACTGTTTGGGACATTTTATCATAGGTCCAGGCCTTATGGCCTAATTATTGCTTTGAATAAAAAGGAGTGGGCAGGGACTTCTTTGATGGTCCAGTGGTTAAGACTCCATGCTTTCCCAGCAGGGGGCACAGGTTTGATCCCTGAGAAGGCAATGGCACCCCACTCCAGTACTCTTGCCTGGAAAATCCCATGGACAGAGGAGCCTGGTAGGCTGCAGTCCATGGGGTTGCTGAGGGTCGGACACGACTGAGTGACTTTACTTTCACTTTTCACTTTCCTGCATTGGAGAAGGAAATGGCAACCCACTCCAGTGTTCTTGCCTGGAGAATCCCAGGGACGGGGGCGCCTGGTGGGCTGCCGTCTATGGGGTCGCACAGAGTCGGACACAACTGAAGCGACTTAGCAGCAGCAGCAGCAGCAGGGAACTAAGATCCTGCATGCTGTGTAGAACAACAACAACAGAAAAGACAAGGTGTGAGGGATAGTTATAGGTGGTTCTGGATGTCTCTGCCTATCATAGAGATAAGTATTTTCATATATAATATGTGTATTATAAATGTGTGTAAAGTCGCTTTAGTTGTGTTTGACTCTGTGTGACCCTATGGACTGCAGCCTGCCAGTCTCCTATGTCCATAGGATTCTCCAGGCAAGAATACCGGAGTGGGTTGCCTGTTCACTCCTGCAGGGGATCTTCCCAACCCAGGGACTGAACCCACATCTCTTAGGTTTACCTGAATTGGCAGGAGGGTTCTTTACCACTAGCATTACATAGTGGTTAATAGCAGATTCAGGTTGCCTGGGTTTGGTACCCAGCCCTGCAGCTTTAAAAGCTTGGATAAGGTATTCAATGTCTCTGTTTGTCAGTGACCTACTCACCATACAACTGTACCTTATCTCCATTTGTTCTCTGAAAACAGAGAACTTACTAGTTTTCCTGACCTCACATTTAATAAATGGTAAAGCTGAGGTTTGAACCCAGGTTGCCAGTTTCCAAATCCATGTATTTTACACTACATTCTATTGCCTTCGGCTCATGCAAATGTATAAACAATATCTGTGACTTAGAAAATGCATATTATATGTGTGAGAAAGTTAGGAGCTGCTGCTATTCTAAAAATTTTTGCAGAGCATTGTTATATGCCAGTCACTCAGCTAGATGTTGGGAGTATAAAAGTGAACCGAAGCTGACACTATCCCCATGGAGATGATGGTGAAAGGTTGTTGCTGAATTACAACGCTGGGATTCTTGGCACCCGGAGGAGAAGAATTCAATCCGGGGCAAGAGACGAGGCTTGATCACTCAGAGCTTTTGTGTAACAAAGTTTTATTAAAGTATAAGGGAGATAGAGAAAGCTTCTGACATAGGCGTCAGAAGGGGGCAGAAAGAGTACCCTCCTGCTAGTCTTTAGCTGGATGTTATATAGTCATCAGCAGTCTGTTAATGAAAGAAAGGAATGTCTCAAAACTTAGAATGGCACCAGGCCCCTCACCCATAAGATGTATTTTGGGATAATCTTGGCTCCAAATGGTTCATCTTGGGCCGTAAAAGGATTAACTTGAATCTTGAAGAAGGGCAGAGCACCATACAAATAGTGTCATTTACATAGATTAGAGGAACAAGATCAGGAGTATAACATGCTGGTTTATCAAGTAGGTTCTGAGCCCAAAAGTCTGAACCGACTTGAAGACAGAGTTTGGGGTAAATGCATAGTACATTACATAGCTTAAGATAAACATTTCCATAAGAAAAAGGCAATGGTTAACTTCAAGTGAAACCAGGTGTCATTATGGCAACACAGAATTTTAAGAGAAACCTCCTTTTAAATTTGTATAGAGAAGGAAAAAATATCGCCAGTTTGTTTCCTCCTACCGCTTAAGAGAGATAAAATGTCGACACTTGCAGGCTATTTCCTCCATTTGGAGACCCCTGGCCTTCCTGCCTGCTACCCTCTCAATGGTTAATTTGCAAAGAAGGATAATTAAAAGGAAACAAAAGTCTAATTATAAACTATAATAAAGGCTACAAAGTGAAGATACTGGAAACTCTAGTAGTTATAATAGGGGAGTCTAACACAAACTAAGGAGAAGGAAAGCCTTCCCCAAAGAAACAATGTTTGAACTGAGAGGAATGAACACACACTGACTCCAAAGAGCCAGTAGGTGGGGCAACAAAGTGGAGGTTGAAGGCCTTTCAATCACAAAGAGAAATCAGGAAAACTATTCAGTTTGGGGAAACTGAAGATGTCTGGTGTGTTAAGCAGGTCAGTGGTTGGAGGAGGTGGAGACATAACATGGAACAGGAGAGGTACTGGCGGGGAAGGATACTGCTGGAACATGTGGGCAATGTTAAGGAGTTTGGATTTTTCCTAGGTATAACAGGAAGTCATTTAAAACTGTTTAATGGGAAGCGTTTTAAACTGTGGAACAGCAGGTTTGACTTATTTAAAAAAAATCACTGTAATGTCAAGATTTTCATACATCCCACTTCCCCAGAAGACTTAATCTTCCGTATCCTTTTCTAAATAATAACTTTAGAAGTTGTTGCTTTTTTTTTTTTTTAAGTTGCTTTTTTTTTTCTTGCTCCTGGGACCACAAATATCCTATGAACAAATTCTTTCTTATCTTCCAGCAACCTGTAAGCTTATGTGTTATAACCTGTTTACTCTAAGTGTTAGACATTTTTCTATATCCTACATAGTAGTAATGCTGTTAGACCCTAAGGTCTCTCTCTGCCCAGGGCTTCGCCGTCGCAAAGATCACTGAGACGCAGATTCGATGCAATTAGCAAGAGGATTTATTAGGCCGACGCGCCAGGGTTCAATCTCCATTCGGGGAGACGAACCCCGAAGAGCTGTCATAAAGCAGTTTATAAGCACAAAAACCACAAACAGGTGCAGCTGGAGTGCAGCTTTTTGATTGGTGGTTAGATCTTAACCTTTTCAGTGATAGGTCTTAGTTATTGGCCCGAGACGATTAACTAGCCTACAATCATATTGTACAGCTATTTTTCAGAAAAGTTATTTTCTTGAGCTGTTTGAGACAATCACCTTCCCGGAACAACTCTTGGGGGTCTCACTCCCAGGACGTAAGGCATGTTTTGTTCTGTACCTTAAAATGAAAGGCCTGTCAGGATCAACAAAGGCCTGAGGATGAATGCTTGTTTTTCTCCTAGGCCCCTGGTAATTTTTAACTCTTGTTCTAATAAGTCCATGATCTCACTTTCTATGGCAGACTGACCACAGGACGAAAACAGGCCTTGATCAAAAACAAATTTTAGATTAGTTTCCACATTCCCACAATGCCACTGGTTTTAGATGGTTTTCTTCCTCTTGCAAAGTATAATTTGTGTTATTTAAGATTCTGAGGCTATGGTTTTTCCAGTAGTCGTGTATGGATGTGAGAGTTGGACTATAATGAAAGCTAAGCACCGAAGAATTGATGCTTTCAAACTGTGGTGTTGGAGAAGACTCTTGAGAGTCCCTTGGACTGCAAGGAGACCCAATCAGTCCATCCAGAGGAGATCAGTCCTAGGTGTTCATTGGAAGGTCTGATGTTGAAGCTGAAACTACAATACTTTGGCCACCTGATGCGAAGAGCTGATGACTCATGCTGGGAAAGATTGAGGGCAGGAGGAGAAGGGGATGACAGAGGATGAGATGATTGGATGGCATCGGCGACTCAATGGACATGAGTTTGGGTAAACTCCAGGAGTTGGTGATGGACAAGGAGGCCTGGAGTGCTGCGGTTTATGGGGTCGCAAAGAGTTGGACATTGAGCAACTGAACTGAACTGAAGATTCTGTATTTGATCCCAAATTTTGACATCATTATAGTTTGCTATCCTAACCTTTCCTATTGGTTCGGCTATGATCTTCATTCCTTTATCCAACAAAAATCTTCCCCAGGTTTATTGAGATGTAATTGACTTATGACATTGAGTAAGTTTAAGGTGTACAGTGTGTTAATCTGATACAGTTGCATATGCAAAATGATAGCCACTTAACACCTGAATCACATGACATTACCATTTCTTTTTTGTGTGTGGTGAGAAAATTTAAGGCCTACTCTCACAATAATTGAGAAGGAAATGGCAACCCACTCCAGTGTTCTTGCCTGGAGAATCCCAGGGACGGGTGAGCCTGGTGGGCTGCCATCTATGGGGTCGCACAGAGTTGGACACAACTGAAGCGACTTAGCAGCAGCAGCTCATAGTAATTTTCAAATATGTAATATAGTATTGTTATCTACAGTCACTATACTGTACATTAGAGCCCTAGAACTCATTCTTCCTGCAGTTGGAAGTTTGTATTCTCTGACTGACATCTCCCCTTTCCCCACCCAAATATTTCTTCAGTCAATATTCTTAATAGTTACCAGGTTTTATATTAAGTATTCAGCAGTGAGGAAAACAGTCACAGCTTGTCTTTATAGAACACAGGCTTAGGTTTGTAGGTGACTTCCAAAGTCCAGATCTGTTCATCCAATGGTCTATTGGGCCAGTCTCCAGGATCAACACTTGGAAATTACGTAGTATATTTTCAGTAAGTTTCACTACAATGATTCCAAATTTCAAACTTCACAGCTTTCTTGGGCAACTCCTTCCCCATGCCCTACTCTCCCACTGTCCTCTGATCACAGATTCTCTACCTTGAGACTTTTGGCAAAAGCTTCCTCTACCTTGTTCTTCAAATTCATTCCCTCCTTATTTCCAGAGCTGCTGTCCTAATGAAGGTTTGTTCCTTTGCACTTGGACCATTGCTTTAATAAACTAGCAGACCTCACGGATCTGTGGTCACTCTTTCCTAGATCATGATACTCCTTTGGCAGATTCATTTTCCAGATGTTCAGTTCTGACATAGCACTCTCCTCCTCACACCTTTCTGTGGGGCCACATTCCTACTAAAAGAAACCCCGATTCTCCAGATGGACCCTCCAGATCCAAAGTTTCAGCACATTTCCTCCCCACCCCAGGCCTCCTACATTGCAGTTAAACTGTACTACTGCTCTTCTCCAAACACACCTCATGCTTTCCTACTTCTGTGTCTTCTGCTAATGAGGCTCCCGCCATCTGGAATATCCTCCTGAAATATGTCATCTGTCAAATTCTTTCAAGACCCATCCAGAATGCCACCCACTTCATTAAGCTGTTCTTGACTTCCCCAACCAGATATGTTCACTTTTCTTTTTAGCCTGTCAGCAGATGAATACTTATAAGAGACAGCTTGTAAACAGGTGTTCATTTTGGCAGCTACTTATTAAATATCAGCTTAAAAGAAAACTCTGTACCAAGTACATACTTTCTTTTTCTCATGTATGTACTTATCACATACTATCTTATCCTGTAAAATAGTAGCTAAGCCATCCATCCATTCATCTTACAAATATTTGTCAGGCATCTGCTGTGTATTCTGTTTTCTGCTCCTGACTGGATTGAAATGGAAAACCCCCAAGGGCATAGATCAAATACATGTAAGGAGAGATGTCTCAGTGCTGGCCCAGCAGGAGTTTTAAGAACTGGAACTGGACATATGTTCCTTTAAGTGGCAGACTTGTTTTTTATATAGCAAACAGGTATGTTTGGGTGCTAAAATGGGAGGGAGTGTAAGAGACTGCAAGCCCACACACAGTCTGAGCTCCTTTGAAGCGGTAGTTAGTTGACTGTGTCTCAGCTGGTAGCACCCTGGGGGAGGAGGCGGTGGTGACAAAGGAAGCCATGCTATTCCTTTGTATCAGTGTTTGTATCTTTGTCCCCTGTCCATCCCATGTTCTGTTCATCTGAGAGTAAGTTCAGTTCAGTAGCTCAGTCGTGTCCAACTCTTTGTGAACTGGAACACACCAGGCCTCCCTGTCCATCACCAACTCCCAGAGTTTACTCAAACCCATGCCCATTGAGTCGGTGATGCCATCCAAGCATCTCATTTTCTGTCGTCCCCTTCTCCTCCTGCCTTCAATCTTTCCCAGCATCAGGGTCTTTTCAAATGAGTCAGTTCTTCGCATCAGGTGGCCAAAGTATTGGAGTTTCAGCTTCAGCATCAGTCCACCAATGAACACCCAGGACTGATCTCCTTTAGGATGGACTGGTTGGATCCCATTGCAGTCCAAGGGACTCTCCAACACCACAGTTCAAAAGCATCAATTCTTTGGCACTCAGCTTTCTTTAGAGTCCAATTCTCACATCCATACATGACCACTGGAAAAACCATAGCTTTGACTAGACAGAAATTTGTTGGCAAAGTAATGTCTCTGCTCTAGAATATACTGTCTAGGTTGGTCATAACTTTTATTCCAAGGAGAAGTGGCTGCAGTCACCATCTGCAGTGATATTGGAGCCAAAAACAAAAAAAGTCTGTCACTATTTTCACTGTTTCTCCATCTATTTCCCATGAAGTGATGGGACCAGATGCCATGATCTTCGTTTTCAGAATGTTGAGCTTTAAGCCAACTTTTTCACTCTCCTCTTTCAACTTTCATCAAGAGGCTTTTTAGTTCCTCTTCACTTTCTGCCATAAGGGTGGTGTCATCTGCATATCTGAGGTTATTGATATTTCTCCCGGCAATCTTGATTCCAGCTTGTGCTTCTTCCAGCCCAGCATTTCTCATGATATACTCTGCATAGAAGTTAAATAAGCAGGGTGACAATATACAGCCTTGATGTACTCCTTTTCCTATTTGGAACCAGTCTGTTGTTTCATGTCCAGTTCTAACTGTTGCTTCCTGACCTGCATACAGATTTCTCAAGAGGCAGGTCAAGTGGTCTGGTATTCCCATCTCTTTACTCTCATCTGGGAGTAAGCCAGAATCAAAACCCATATTGAACTGTGATAGTTCTCCCCATGATAGTTCTCACACGGGAGATTTCTGATGAGGGTCTTGAGTGCTCTAGTTTTGAACAGTCAAGCCTCACAAAGTAGGAAGCAGGCTTTGGTGCTCAACATAGGAGACATCTTGGCCTCAATTCATTATTTACGAAATTACACTAGACCCCGCAGGGCCTTGCCAGTTTCAGATGATGAAGCATCACACTTTTTAGAGCAATAGAGGGATGGGAGTCTGGTCATGTGATCTGAGTAGACTGCATGCATTTCTCAATGCATGGGTAACCACAAAGGCTACTCTTATTTTCTCTTTCAGGGGAACAAGGATTTCCCCTAAACTTTCCAGCTCTCTGTACCAGTACCTTCACCCCACAGAAGTAGAATGAGTTGCCTAGGTGGTGGGCTAACTGGAAAAGTCTGCACAAAGTAGATTTAGCATGAAATAATGGAAGCATTAGATTGCTCCTTTGCACAGACTACTTCCAAAGCCCTGGTTAGAGACTCTTCAAAGAGTATTTAAGGTTAGTTGCTGCAATAAAATACTTAAAATGTCCTAAAATCCTACATCTCAAATGTGGATGAAACTTGACAGAGATTTTCACAAATTCAAGCCTGAAGACACCTATCTAAACTCTGTTTGTTTTTTTTTAAATGTCATTCTAGAAAAAGAATGAATTATCATTTTTATCTCTATAGAAAATATTACAATTATTTTCCTACAAAAAGACAACCAAAGAGTATTCAATGAAAAAATGGAGAAAAGAGGATTAGGAGTCCTACAAAATAAATTAATAAAAGTATTATGTTGTCCTGTAGTTTTTATACTTGTTAGCATTACATTTTTGTTAATTTTGTTATTTCTTTGACTGTAAAGGAATATTTACTTCATATGTCTCTATTTTTTTTTCCTCACAAGAGATCTTGAAACTGTGTTGATCTCAAGGTCCTCAAAGCCTAGATCTACCCCTGGTTTTCTGCACTTTTCATTACTGGCTGGTGAGAGGTGACAGTTCCAGGTAAGTGTGTCAGCTGTGCAGAGCCAGACTTTCTCTGTTTCAGGCTTCAAACTGGTGATTCTCAAATTTCATCGGAATCACCTGGATTGTCTGTCCCACTGTCCATCTCCCCAGGGGTTCTCATTTAGGAGGTCTGACCCTGATTTACATTTCCAACAAGATCCTAGGTGATGCTAAGGCTGCTGCTCCAGGGACCCTACTTTGAGAAACACTGCTTTAAACCAATGGTTCTCAATGTTGGGGGCATGCAGAGAGCACCTGGAGGGGGTTTAAAATGACTAATTCCTGGTGCAAGTCCTTCATGAGTCTTCTGATTTAATCATCCTGGGCAGAGGGTATTTTACAAGTTTTCCAGGTAATTCTAAAGCATAGTCAAGGTTGAGAACCAGTGGTCTAGACGGTGGGTTGGGAGTAGCAAATCTTAACTATGTTCTTCAATATGGTGTTATCAGTAACAAGGGTTTTCATACATTTTATACATCATTTATTGTGCCTATGGTATTCCAATGCTGATAGTGTATGAGATCTATTAACTAAGAAGCCTTTGGTATATGAAACAATTGCACATACCATTATACCACCTATAGATTTTTATATATTTTTTTAAAATGTCAATATGTATATGGAAACCCAGTGATTAATATTTTGAGGTAAAATTTTGGCAGAGATCATGATAGATTTCATTATATAAAAGACATTCTATAAGAACTCAGCAACTAACAATCTTCATTTCGGACAAGGTGTTGGATATTGTAGACTTAGGTGTACATATTACCTGTGTGTGTTACCATGCTCTGGAAATTTGAACTAGCTTGAAATTTCCTAATAGTATTTTTTGAATTATAATTTTATCTTCTTAACTAATTTCATGCCATTTCCCTATTTGATCTGATTTAGCAGCTCTAAGAAAATGTATTATAATAGTTTATTTAATACTCAATTTATAATTTTTTCTCACTGGAAACTAAATCTCCTATGATGATTTCTCTAAAATGTAGCTGTTACCTTATTCACTAAGAACCAAAAGGACTGTGGCATCTCTAGATTTCTTTTTAGCAAGGCCCTTAAACAGCTGGTCATTGATCCTCTAGTGAATAGTGGCTTGAGAATGAAAGTAATTTCTTCCTTCGAATATCTGGGTGCCTCATGGAAATGGAATGTCTTTAACTACATATTACATCTCTATACTTATTATCATTCCATTTGGAAAAACATGTCACATGGGGCCAAAGAGATCCAGTTAGGCTGTGGATTCTGCTTAAATGAATACCTGATGAAGTGATAAACCAGTTTTAAAATGAATTTGCTGCTCCCATCAATTCTTTGCGACTCTGTTGCAAGCCTGAAAAATGTATCAAATAATGAAACTTGATAATCTGACCTTGCTAAATGCTGCAAGCTATGTCTCAGGTTGTGCATATGGTGAACCCTTTATTTATTTAATTCCTAAAAAAAAATGCTCTCTAAAGGAATGTCTTTTCCATATTCCAGATAATGCATTCAGTCTAGCTACATGTGAAACTTAAATTATTTGGGGTTATTTGGACAAACAGAATTAATTTCCAGTAAGTACAGAGTGACACTGTCTTTAATTATGATGAAGTAGAGTGTTACAATCCGGAGAAGGCAATGGCAACCCACTCCAGGCCTCTTGCCTGGAAAATCCCATGGATGAGGAGCCTGGTGGGCTGCAGTCCATGGGGTTGCTAAGAGTCGGACATGACTGAGTGACTTCACTTTCACTTTTCACTTCCATGCACTGGAGAAGGAAATGGCAACCTACTCCAGTGTTCTTGCCTGGAGAATCCCAGGGACGGTGGAGCCTGGTGGGCTGCCGTCTATGGGGTCACACAGAGTCGGACACGACTGAAGAGACTTAGCAGCAGCAGTGGAGTGTTACAATGGGAGCAAAAAATGCTTTATTCTTTTTTAAAAAATTAATTACTTTGTTTTAATTGGAGGCTAATTACTTTACGGTATTGTTGTGGTTTTTGCCATACATTGACATGAATCAGCCATGGGTGTAATGTGTTCCCCTCCTGAACCCCCCTCCCCATCCCATCCCTCTGGGTCATCCCAGTGCACCAGCCCTGAGCACCCTGTCTCATACATCAAACCTGGACTGGTGATGTTTCACATATGATAATATACATGTTTCGATGCTATTCTCTCAAATCATCCCACCCTCACCTTCTCCCAGAGTCCAAAAGTCTGTTCTTTACATCTGTGTCTCTTTTGCTGTCTCACATATAGCGTCATTGTAACCATCTTTCTAAGTTCCATATATATGCGTTAATATACTGTATTGGTGTTTTTATTTCTGACTTATTTCACTCTGTATAATAGAAAATGCCTTATTCTTATGGCCAGCTTTTCAGCTGGACACATCATGCAAGGAGGCCAAGTTTCCAACAGGAGAGTTGCCCTAATTGGCAGTCGAAAAAGGACACCTAGTGAGGTTATCTTCTGTTTCATAGGCTTTTGAACTCTGTGTGAATAGTCTTTGGGGTGAGGGAATTTATCTTGATCCAAAAGTCATTATTGAGGCTGGATCTTCATGCCTCCCAGAAGCACAACTCTTATGCAAGTGCCCCATTTTACCCCCGTGAGAGATTAGCAGGTCTCACAGGAGCATTGAAACTCATTGTTACCACAAATTAATTAATGACATGTACAGAAGGAGTTATTCCCTTGGATGGAGAGGCCTAGAAAGGCAGCATATATCATTTTTCTTAATAATTTAATTATAATGGAATGGATGGTGATAGCACCTTGTTTCTGCCAGTCTTCAAAAACTGAAGGCTTTGGTGTGATTTTTATTGCTGGCTGGGGATGTGTTAAGGAAACTTTCCATGTCACTCTTCATTTGCTGTTTTCCCATGCCTACTGAGTGGCTTTCAGATGATAACTACTGCTTACCATAATTACTTGTCCACATGACAGTGTAGTGTGGACCCTCCTGCAGTAGAAAATGGGTTTTTATCTTTCCCAGTTATGATGATGAGTTTATACTGAGCTTGCTATGCTTTCTGACTTTACCCTCTTTGTGACTAATGGTATTTTTTTTCTCTGAGATAACAACTTAAGCCTTTGATGGCTATGTAATGGTTTTGCCTGCCATTTCCCCTTCTGATGATGATACTCCAACTTTGGGGGTAGAACAGCCATCATGCATTTAAATCCATTTGGTTGGGGTGGTTGAGTCCTCTCCTAGACTGGTACATGGATCAGACATGGGAGATGAGAACCCAGCATATGCTTAGATACACTGAGTGGTTGAGGGAAAGGCATGTGATCATGAACAATGGGACACTTGATGGAAGGTTTAGAAAAGAGAAGTTTCATGTGTTTCTTCTGGTTTTGCTAAACTAGTAGGATGTGATTTGAGAGCCTCTGCTGAACCTTTGTGTTGTTCTTTGAGGGGAGCATATCTGAAGAAAGTAGGTAGGGGCTGGGGAGAATATAGATGCCTGAACTTTGAGCGCCTGAATCCAGCTGTGCCTGAAGCTGACTGCTGAACTCTTGAATTGTGAGAGGTTAAAAATCCCTCATTTGGTTGGATTGAGTTGCATTTCTATTACATGCACCCAAAAGAGTCCTCTCATACACATGTTCTGTGGTCATTATTCTGAGGATACTAACAAAGAGAAAAGTGTAAAAAGAGTCCTCCTAAGCTATATCTGTATAATGAGTCCAGGACATGGCATTTCTAGTTGATTTTTCTGCTGTATAATCCAAATCCACTCTAAGTCTCAGAGTCCCTAAGGCTGGAGAGAGCTAAGAGTTTCTCACTTTCCAAGGACTAACTTGGAAATCTTGAATATTTTCATGAGAAATTGAGAATGTTAGTACCATCTTCTGCTTCTGAAAGTGAAAGCCCTTGTCTTTATTTGCAATCAAGATTTGACCAAACAGAAAACAAGACAGAGAAGATATATTTCTTCCTAAAGTTTAGAATAGCTTATTCTGTAGAATTCAGACTTTTACAGAAGAGAAAGCTGGAATGGTTGGTAAATAGGGGTAAAATATTTGTAAGTAATGATGAATTCAGTTTAAACTGATCTGTAATTATTTCATTAGTTTCAAAAGAAGCAGTAATATGAGAACAGAGTTGTTAACCCCAGGCTATGGTATATTCAAGTTGTTTTGAGTGAGTTTGCTGTTTCCATTCATTGGCTTGTGTAGACTGTTTTATTCTGTAAATTTTTTTTTTTTTTTGGGGGGGGGCACATGATGTTAATCATATGGTCATGGAGATCTGAAATAGCATGAGAGGGGTTATTAGAACTGGGATAAAGCTAGCCTCCGTTTGCCTCTTTTCTGCTATTAGTTTATAGATTCTGGAACTCAGAAGTCAAGGCTTTGTAAACAGCCAGTGCCTTCTTTTTTATCAGCCTTAGTTGTTCAGTGGGTCAGTTGGCAATTGCCAGTGGCTAACGACATGGAAGGATGAGGGAAGCTAATTAGCTCTGATGTGAATCAAACATAGGAGCTTGGCATTTCTGACCTTATCCTCCAAGCCCTGAGCGCACTGGATGTAGAGTAGACAAGTGAGAAGCTGGCAGCTCCAGCCTTTTGTTTGGCCCCAGGGTTCACCAACACTGGTGTCCTAGTGCATCTGAAAGGGAAGCAGCTGAATTTAGAGACCTCACTCTCCCATTCCTCAGTCCCCCTCCTAACACTTGATCAATGAATTAATATCAATAAAACAGCGACTTACTAATAGTTGGGGATGAGCTTAAACTTCTTAAAGAAAACATTTTTAATGTTTTATTTTTTTTCTTAATGTATTTTAAGTGCTGACTATGTGCAGTAGGTACTATGGTTTGAACTGTGTACTCCTGATATTCTTTTGCTGAAGTCTTAATGCCGTGGCTCTCCAGCAGTGACTGTATTTGGAGGATAGGGTCTTTACAGAGATAACCATGTTAAAATGAGGTAATTAGGGTAGGCCTTGCTCCAGTAGGACTGGCATGCTTATAAAAGGGGAAGTTTGGATACAGACATGCAGAGGGAAGATGATAGGAAGAGATAACAGGGAGAAGGGAGAAGGCAGCTGTATATAAACCAAGAAGAGAGGTCTGGACCAGCTCTGTCTCTAATAGCCCTCAGATGTGACCAGTCCTGCCAGCACCTTGATTTTAGGCTTGTCGTCCTCAGAACTGTGAGGCAATAAAAATTTGTTGTTGAAGCCATGCAATCTGTGGCTCACTGTTAAGGCAACTGATACAGCTGGCTGGTATCCAAGGCCCTGTAATTCAGGCTATCTCATTGAATCATCCCCTGTGAGCTAGTCATTACACTTCCAGGTAAAACTCAGGAGATTTGCCATGGCAACACAGCTATCTAGTAGAAGAGCTTGGGACATAAATCAGGTATTTAATTCCAAGTCCAGTGAGTTTTTTGCTCCCAAGAAACAACTTCAGGAAGCTAAGGGAAATATATATATATACATACATATATATATATATATATATATATATATATAACTTTTCTTATAAAAGGGGGAAAAGACAAAAAAAATTTAAAAGGATACAAAAAATACTGTCTCTGAAAGCCATTTAAGTACCATCCAAATTTAACAAATGGTAGCATATTATTGTGTTTTCTTCAGATTTTTTCCTTCAAGACATTATTGTTGTTTAGTCACTGAGTCATGTCCAACTTTTTGTGACCCCATGGACTGTAGCCCACCAGGCTCCTCTGTCCATGAATTTTTCCAGGCAAGAATACTGAAGTGGGTTGCCTCAAGACATAAATCATTACAAATAGTTTTCTTATGTTTTTATCTATAGATCATTTTCCTTTCTTCACTGAAGTCAAACAGGCATTAATTTAGTGTATATTTATCCCATATTTTGATATTCTCACCATTTTCTAATAAAAATAATTCTGCACAAAGTAATGCTTCAGTGAAAACCATTGAGCATGTCCCTTGTGTATATTTGCAGGTTTTCTTGAGATTAATATAGCAGGAAAACAAATGGATGGGTTACAGGTAGGCACTTCTCCATTTTTCCTAAATATTGTCAAGTTGATCTCAAGTAGGTCATACTAAATCATATTCCAACATACAGTATATGAGAATTAGTTTCCCACAACTTTGGTATTATTAGACTACAAGTTCTAAGCAATCTGATATAATTTTAAAATGTCATATATAGATGTAAATAGCATATGATGTTCTTTCCATGTTTTAAAATTTATGCTAAAGTTATAATACTTTATGTATTCAACTGCAACTTAGTTGACAGTCTTTTTTTTGTCTATTTTTTATTTTAAAATACTTAATAGTCAAATAACTAATCAAGTGCTTCTACCTGAAAAATTTTTTCTCTACAAACATTGTGTTATAAATAAAAGTAACTATACTTGCTCAGCTTTCCACCCCTCAAAAATGCGCTATTTTCTTTCTGTGTCACTGATAACACTTTCTTTTTTTTTCCTTTTAAACTTTTTATTTATTTATTTTTAACCATTTATCATGTATTTATTATTATTATTATTACTTTACAATATTGTACTGGTTTTGCCATATATCAACATGAATCCACCACGGGTGTACACGTGTTCCCCATCTTGAATCCCCCTCCCACCTCCTTCCCCATACCATCCCTCTGGGTCATCCCAGTGCACCAGCCCCAAGCATCCTGTATCCTGCATCGAACCTAGACTGGCGATTCATTTCTTATATGCTATTATACAAGTTTCAATGCCATTCTCCCAAATCATCCCACCCTCTCCCTCTCCCACAGAGTCCAAAAGACTGTTCTATACATCTGTGTCTCTTTTGCTGTCTCGCATACAGGGTTATCGTTACCATCTTTCTAAATTCCATATATATGCATTAGTATACTGTATTGGTGTTTTTCTTTCTGGCTTACTTCACTCTGTATAATAGGCTCCAGTTTCATCCACCTCATTAGAACTGATTCAAATATATTCTTTTTAATGGCGGAGTAATACTCCATTGTGTATATGTACCACCACTTTCTTATCCATTCATCTGCTGATGGACATCTAGGCTGCTTCCATGTCCTGGCTATTATAAACAGTGCTGCGATGAACATTGGGGTACATGTGTCTCTTTCTATTCTGGTTTCCTCGGTGTGTATGCCCAGCAGTGGGATTGCTGGGTCATAAGGCAGTTCTATTTCCAGTTTTTTAAGGAATCCACACTGTTCTCCATAGTGGCTGTACTAGTTTGCATTCCCACCAACAATGTAAGAGGGTTCCCTTTTCTCCACACCCTCTCCAGCATTTATTGCTTGTAGACTTCTGGATCGCAGCCATTCTGACTGGTGTGAAGTGGTACCTCATTGTGGTTTTGATTTGCATTTCTCTGATAATGAGTGATGCTGAGCATCTTTTCATGTGTTTGTTAGCCATCTGTATGTCTTCTTTGGAGAAATGTCCATTTAGTTTGGCCCATTTTTTGACTGGGTTGTTTATTTTTCTGGAATTGAGCTGCAAGAGTTGCTTGTATATTTTTGAGATTAGTTGTTTGTCAGTTGCTTCATTTGCTATTATTTTCTCCCATTCTGAAAGCTCTCTTTTCACCTTGCTTATAGTTTCCTTTGTTGTGCAGAAGCTTTTAAGTTTAATTAGGTCCCATTTCTTTCTTTTTGCTTTTATTTCCAGTATTCTGGGAGGTGGGTCATAGAGGATCCTGCTGTGATTTATGTGGGGGAATGTTTGCCTATGTTCTCCTCTAGGAGTTTTATAGTTTCCGGTCTTATGTTTAGATCTTTAATCCATTTTGAGTTTATTTTTGTGTATGGTGTTAGAAAGTGTTCTAGTTTCATTCTTTTACAAGTGGTTGACCAATTTTCCCAGCACCACTTGTTAAAGAGATTGTCTTTTCTCCATTGTATATTCTTGCCTCCTTTGTCAAAGATATACAGTGTCTCTTGTACCATTCTGATTCATTCATTTTCACTGCTGTGTAACATGAGGGAGTGAGTGCTCAGTCGCTAAGTCATGTCTGACTCTTTGCAAACTCATGGACTGTAGCCCTCCAGACTCCTCTGTTCATGGGATTTTCTAGGCATGAATACTGGAGTGGGTTGCCTTTTCCTTCTCTAGGAGATTTTCCTGATCCAGGGATGGAACCAGTGGTCTCTTGTGTGATCTGCATTGGCAAGCAGATTCTTTACCACTAGTGCCACCTGGGAAGCCCCTGTGTGCGTATATATCCCAGTATATTTATGTACTTTCCTCTTGATGGGTATTGAGAATGCTTCTGATAGGAACATTCACAGTCAATATTGCTGTGAATATATTTACACATACATGTCTTCTCATACATACATATGAGGGTTTCTCTGTACGCCCTAGGAAATAAATTGCTGAGTCATAGGATAAATGTTAAGCAATTTAATATCACCATCATTATTATGCCTTGTCTTTTCTTTTCTATATTATTTCTTTTTTCTTTATGTTTCAGTGTTTCATCCTGGGTGAATACTTTCATATCTGCCTTCTAATTAATTATTTCTCATTTTAGATCCAGTGTGTCATTTATAACCTATATTGGAATTTTTATTATTTTTAGTTTCTAGGAATTCCAATTGGTTCTTTTTTCCTAATCTGCTTATTCTTGATTCCTATCTGATCGCTTTGGTCTCACAATTTTTGTTCTTATTTTACAAAACTTTTTTATTTCTTTGAAACATATCTATTTTAAAGTCATTTCTGGCATTTTCTATTTGAATTTTCTTCCCTTAGCCTTCTTATTTATCATATACTGGTAATATTAGTTTTGAAGCTCATGTTGAGTGACAATTTCTTTTCACATTGTCTGTGCTCATTCCTTCCTGTCTGTTTTGTAGAGACGTCTACAATGACTCTGGTTTTTCCTGTCTTGAGCCAGTCTCTATAGTGGTGTCTTTCTGCTGTTGTCCCATGGTGATGCAGAGAAAGTTCAGACCTAATTATGAACTTTTGGGAAGCCTGGCTGAGGTCTGACCGACATGGTCCCACCCACCCTCTGCTTCCTTTAGGTCCTCCTCCCCCACCAAAGTGTAAATTATATACTGCTTCATATAAACTGATGTTCTGGGAATTTGCATAGCATTCCTAACTTCTTTTTAATGCTTTAATGCCTTATTTCAGGTCCCTGGTTTAATAGAGTTAGTCTGGTTCAGGTATTTCCCCACATCCTACAAGAATAAATAAAAAAAAAACTCAGCTGTTCTTTTTATACACACACACACACAAACTTTTATGTGCTGAACATTTGCCACCTCCATTCATAGACTGCTCAGTGTAATGGTATTTGCAAAGAGGGGTTCTTTGAGAGATAATTAGGTTCTGATAAAGTCATGAGCATAGGGCCCTTTTGATGGGATTAGTACCTTTATAAGAAGAGGATGAGGCATGAGTGATTTCTTTCTCCAAGAGTATGCACTGAAAAAAGGCCATGTGAAATGCAGCAAGAAGGTGCCACATGCAAATCAGGAAGACGGTTCTCTTCAGTAACTGAATCTATTGGCATCTTGATCTTAGACTCCTCAGACTCCAGAACTGTGAGAAATAAAGTCCTGTTGTTAAAGCTGCCACTCTACAGGATTTTGCAATAGGAGCTTGAGGTAAGACATGTGCTGTAAATAATTCCGGAATCTGGTTGATCTGGTTGGCTGTAGCCCCTACTCATCTCTGTTTCTGTTCTATTTCCAACTCTGGTGCATATTTATATACTTCCAACTCTTGTTCATATTTTAAATGACTGTTATTTTAATACTTTAAAAACTAATCAAAAAGTATACTATGAATTCACAGTATTCACAGTATACTGTGAATGCATCAAACAGAAAGTTGAAGCATTAATCCAAGGTGCCATTTTGACTGGAAGCCTTGAGGCTATTTCTCTAGGATGTTCTGTTAAATAAAAATGTAAGCTCAAATGGTGCAACAGACATAGAGGTACTGGATTAATTAGTAGAATGTTTAGGACAGAGACAATTATGTGCATTGAATTCTCTGCAGCCCTCACCACAATGTATTGCATGTAATAGATACTCATTAACCATTGAAGCTCTGGCATTTGTAGATTTAACATTTGTGGTTTTTTGAATTTTCCCAAGTAACCTCTAGAGGGCCCTGGAATTTTACATGTGCATCTCAGCATGATTGGTGGCCCTTAGCTCTTTATCAAGTGATCATTATTGCATGTCATCAAGTGCTCACAACTGAATTTTTAAAAATGTATATAAAATAGAGGTGAAATAAGATAACTGAATAAAAATTTAAAAATAGCAAAATTGATTACTTGGATAGGGAAAGAAAACAGGTTACTTTTTCAATAGAATATAGTTCTGGAGCAAACCAAAATCCTTGCCAAAATATTTTGAAGTCATGAATTCAAGGTTATGTAGAGAAGCCTGGAAGAATTCATGAATACCAAATGTCTGCGGTAAATATTTGTCCATTGAAATAATTTGAATTGTTCTTTGAAGTTGCACATGTGAGAAACAATAGGAACACTCCACTGTCTTGAATTCCCCCCATACTGTCAAACTATCAGTCATACTGATACATCATCCTGTGAAATTGATTACTTTGTGCTAAGTATTTACCCTTCTCTAAAGACCTCTCTTAACATTAATGTCCATGATTGTGAAGGGAGCAAGTACATTGTCACCAATACTTTAGGCTAAAGTTTTTCAGATCCACAGACCCAATACCTCTTGAATATTTATCATATGCCAGACCCTTCTAGGTACTGCAAATGCACAAGGATGAAACATAGGTACTTGTTCTTGGGAACGCCTGGTCCAGTGGAAAAATGGATGGAATGAAATATTAAAATATGAAATAATAGATGACATTAAAATGTATGAATAAAGCTATCCTCTGATAGTTTAGAGGAGGGAACAATGAATAATTCCAGGAGAAATAAGGGCAACATTTAGAGAGGAAGCAAAATTTGTGTTTTATGAAAGACTAGGGGAATTTGCTTACTTGGAAGAGCTGGAAATGATTCATCCTAAGATTGAGAACCTTAAGCCCAGATCTGGAGGGTGAAAATATGAGGGTAAAATGGGGCTCTTGGGGAAGGAATAGGAATGTCACAAAGTTCATTCCTCAAATTTGTCATCTGTTCCAGCTAGTTAAGAATCCTAAGGAAAACGCTTTGTTCTGTAACACTAGGTGCTATTCATAGCCTGTGTAAGACCTCAGTGATTTTATTTTATGCATGTATGAAAGTGAAATTTGCTCAGTCATGTCTGACTCTTTATGATGCCATGGACTATACAGTCCATGGAGTTCTCCAGGCCAGAATACTGGAGTGGGTGTCCATTCCCTTCTCCAGGGATGTTGCCAATCCAGGGACTAAACTCAACTCTCCTGCATTGCAGGCAGATTCTTTACCGCCTGTATGTGTATACATATATACATATATGCATGTATATATCTGTGTGTGTGAAAAAGCTGGCTTAAAATTCAACATTCAAAAAACTAAGATCATCATATCTTGTCCCCTCACTTCATGGTGAATAGAAGGGGAAAAAGTGGAAACAGTGATAGATTTTATTTTCTTGGGCTCCAAAATCACTGTGGATGGTGACTGCAGCCATGAAACTAAAAGATGCTTAGACATGTATGGATGTGAGAGTTGGACTGTGAAGAAAGCTGAGCGCCGAAGAATTGATGCGTTTGAACTGTGGTGTTGGAGAAGACTCTTGAGAGTCCCTTGGACTGCAAGGAGATCCAACCAGTCCATTCTGAAGGAGATCAGCCCTGGGATTTCTTTGGAAGGAATGATGCTAAAGCTGAAACTCCAGTACTTTGGCCACCTCATGCAAAGAGTTGACTCATTAGAAAAGACTTTGATGCCGGGAGGGATTGGGGGCAGGAGGAGAAGGGGACGACCAAGGATGAGATGGCTGAATGGCATCACTGACTCAATGAACATGAATCTGAGTGAACTCTGGGAGTTGGAGATGGACAGGGAGGCCTGGCGTGCTGCGATTCAGGGAGTTGCAAAGAGTCGGACATGACTGAGCAACTGAACTGAACTGGCTTTTTGAAAGAAAAGCTATGACAAACATAGGCAGCATATTAAAAAGCAGAGACATCACTTTGCCAACAAAAGTTTGTATAGTCAAAGCTATGGTTTTTCCATTAGTGATGTATGGCTGTGAGTGTTGGACCATAAAGAAGGTTGAAGAAGACTCTTGAGAGTCCCTTGGACTGCAAAGAGATCAAACCAGCCAATCCTAAAGGAAATCAACCCTGAGTACTTTGGAAGGACTGTAGATGAAGCTCCAGTACTTTGGCCACCTGATTCAAAGAGGTGATTTGCTGGAAAAGACCCTGATGCTAGGAAAGATTGAGGGCAGGAGGAGAAAGGGACAAAAGAGGATGAGATGGTAGGATACAATACCATCACCATCTCAATGGACATGAGTTTGAAGAAACTCTGGGAGATAGTGAAGGACAGGGAAACCTCTCATGCTTTAGTACGTGGAGTCACAAAGAGTTGGACACAAGTTAGTGACTAACCAACAACATATATCTTTAGTGCGAGCTTGGGGTAGAGTGGAGATAAAGTTCACCTAGAAGTCTGAAAACTTAGCTTCTAGACCGGTTCTATCATTAGTTAATCATGTAATTCTGTGCAAACTATTATATCCTTTGGAGCTTCAGTTTTCCCAACATGACAATGTAACAAATATAGTTGCCCTGTCACTTACAGTGAAGTCTTGGGATAGAAAGCTAAAGAGCATATATAAAAATACACTGAAAATTGCAAAGCACTACACAAATATAAATTTAGGTTTGAAGTATCATTCAGCAAGTTAAGGGGTCAGACTAATGCACTAGGGGTGACATGTCAGCCAAGAATGAGTTTAAGGCACATAAACTAGTCAAATGGTATGGAAGATTTTTCTTTTTTGCCCTGCAGATACTTTCTGAATTGTGTTTGAGCTGTTGCCAGGGTGAGTGTTCTTGTCTTCTATACTTAGTTATCCCAGCCATAGTCCTATTCTTTTTAAAAAAATTTTATTTGTTGTTGGAGTATAATTACAAAGTTGTATTAGTTTCTGCTGTACAACAAAGCAAATTGGTTATATATATACATATATCCCCTCCCTCTTGAACTTCTTTCTCACCCTCAGTCACATATAGGTCATCACAGAGCACTGAGCTGAGCTCCCTGTGCTATACAGCAGCTTCCCACCAACTATTAATACCTATTTGACACATGATAGGGTATATATGTCAGTGCTACTCTCCCAGTTAATCCCATGCTTGCCTTCACACCCTGGCCTTGTGTCCACATGTCCATTTTCTATTCCTGCCCTGCGAAGAGGTTCATCGGTACCATCTTTCCAGTTTCCAAATATATATGTTTTTAAATTTAATTTATTTTAATTGGAGGCTAATTACTTTACAATATTGTGGTGGTTTTTGCCATACACTTACATGAATCAGCCACAGGTGTACATGTGTCCCCCATCCCAAACCCCCATCCCACCTTCCTCCACATCCCGTCTCTCTGGGTTGTCCTAGTGCACTGGCTTTGAGTGCCCTGTTTCATGCATTGAACTTGGACTGGTGATCTATTTCACATATGGTAATATACATATTTCGATGCTATTCTCTCAAATCATCCCACCCTTGCCTACTCTCACAGAGTCCAAAAGTCTGTTTTGGTATCTGTGTCTCTTTTGCTGTCTCACATATAGGGTTGTTGTTACCATCTTTATAAATTCCATATTTATGCATTAATGACATGAGTCTGAGTGAACTCTGGGAGTTGGTGATGGACAGGGAGGCCTGGCGTGATGCAATTCATGGGGTCACAGAGTCAGACATGACTGAGTGACTGAACTGAACTGAACTGATACTGTGTTGGTGCTTTTCCTTCTGGCTTACTTCACTCTGTATAATAGGCTCCAGTTTCATCCAACTGATTAGACCTGACTCAAATGCATTCTTTTTAATACCCTAGTAATATTCCACTGTGTATATGTACCACAATTTTCTTATTCATCTACTGATGGACATCTAGGTTGCTTCCATTTCCTAGCTATTGTAAACAGTGCTGCAATGAACATTGGGGTACACATGTCTCTTTCATTTCTGGTTTCCTCAGTGTGTATGCCCAGAGTGGGATTGCTGGGTCCTTTGGCAGTTCTATTTCCAGCTTTTTAAGGAATCTCCACACTGTTCTCCATAGTGGCTGTACCAGTTTGCATTCCCACCAACAGTGTGGGAAGGTTGCCTTTTCTCCATACCCTCTCCAGCATTTATTGTTTGTAGACTTTTGATAGTAGCCATTCTGATCCACATGAGATGGTACCTCATTGTGGTTTTGATTTGCATTTCTATGATAATGAGTGATGTTGAATATTTTTTCATGTGTTCTTATCCATCTGTATGTCTTCTTTGGAGCAATGTCTATTTAGTTTTTTGGCCCATTTTTTGATTGGGTCATTTATTTTTCTGGTATTAAACTGTGAATGGTTTGGATATGTTTGAGATTAATTCTTTGCCAGTTGCTTCATTTGCTATTATTTTCTCCCACTCTGAAGGCTGTCTTTTCACCTTGCTTATAGTTTCCTTCATTGGGGAAAAACTTTTAAGTTTAATTAAGTCTCATTTACTTATTTTTGCTTTTATTTCCATTACTCTGGGAGGTGGGTCATAGAGGATCTTGCTGTGATTTATGTCAGAGAGTGTTCTACCTATGTTTTCCTCTAGGAGTTTTATAGTTTCTAGTCTTACATTTAGATCTTTGTTCCATTTTGAGTTTATTTTTGTGTATGGTGTTAGAAAGTGTTCTAGTTTCATTCTTTTACAGGTGGCTAACCAGCTTTCCCAGCACCACTTGTTAAAGAAATTATCTTTTCTCCATTGTATACTCTTGCCTCCTTTGTCAAAAATAAGGTGTCCATAGGTGCATGGATTCATCTCTGGGCTTCCTGTTTTGTTCCATTAATCTATATTTCTGTCCAGTACCATACTGTCTTGACGATTGTAGCTTTGTAGTATAGTCTGAAGTCAGGCAGGTTGATTCCTCCAGTTCCATTCTTCTTTCTCAAGATTGCTTTGGCTAGTCAAGGTTTTTTCTGTTTCCATACAAATTGTGAAATTATTTGTTATAGTTCTGTGAAAAACACCATTGTTAGCTTGATAGGGATTGCATTGAATCTATAGATTGCTTTGGGTAGTATACTCATTTTCACTATATTGATTCTTCTGATCAATGAACATGGTATATTTCTCCATCTATTTGTGTCCTCTTTGATTTCTTTCATCAGTGTTTTATAGTTTCTATATATAGGTCTTTTGTTTCTTTAGGTAGATTTATTCCTAAGTATTTTGTTCTTTTCATTGCAATGGTGAATGGGATTGTTTCCTTAATTTCTCTTTCTGTTTTCTCACTGTTAGTGTATAGGAATATAAGGGATTTGTGGTTAATTTTATATCCTGCAACTTTACTATATTCATTGATTAGCTCTAGTAATTTTCTGGTGGTGTCTTTAGGGTTTTTTATGTAGAGGATCATGTGATCTGCAAACAGTGATAGTTTTACTTCTTCTTTTCCAATTTGGATTCCTTTAATTTCTTTTTCTTCTCTGACTGCTGTGGCTAAAACTTCCAAAACTATGTTGAATAGTAGAGGTGAGAGTGGGCACCCTTGTCTTGTTCTTGACTTTAGGGGGAATGCTTTCAGTTTTTCACCGTTGTGGATAATGTTTTCTGTGGGTTTATCATATATGATTTCTATTATATTGAGGTATGTTCCTTCTATGCCTGCTTTCTAGAGGGTTTTTATCATAAATAGGTGTTGAATTTTGTCAAATGCTTTCTTGAGCAGTTATTTTTTTAGCTCGTACTTGTTATTTCAGCAGAAACTGGAACCCACAACTTCCATTACAACATTGTCTTTTGTATTTTGAGGAAAACAGCATTTCTTCTTTTTTTTTTTTACATGAAAAAAATTAGCAAAAGACTAATAAGCTAAAGCAGTAACCTTGAATTTTGTGAAAGTTAAGGGAAATTGAATGCTGAGAATTACAAATCTGCAACTGAAATTAGTCCCAGGGCACCCCTTCTGCTCTCAGATTCTGGGCACCCCAGTAAAACATCAGAAGACATGCAATACCATGAAAATGGGTTCTTTGGGTATTGTAGCATCTTGAAGTAGATGAGCTTTAACCTTGGCCTCATGCTTCCTGTGGGGCCTGTTGCTGATGCTTCACAGGTGCTGGAATTATCAAGCAGCACCCAGAATTTTTCATCTGAGCAAAATTAAAAATGAAACCCTCAAAGTTCTATTGATTCCAAACATGTTCTTTATGCATTAAATAGAACCTCATGGACTAAGAAATGTGGCTGAGCGTTTTAGCCACATATAAGTAAGAATTATTTGTATGAGAGTCAATTACTCACATGCCCTTTATCCAGCAATGTATGTACATGAGTAGGTAATGACAGAGCATCCTGCTGAATCTCTCTGAGATAGCTGAGAATCACTTTTCATTCAGGATGCTTAAATTTGGCTCAGTGTTAGTCCATCATTAGCTCTTGGCTTTCCTTGTATAAAATATATGTGAAAACATTTAGTGAATATTTTGACCATTGGAAACACTGAGTAAGGACTTTAGCAGTGTTATAATTGATATTTTTCTAGTCTTGTAGTCTTTTTACTTGTTCGCACTTATCTGGTCCATGTCTTTTATGTTTTTAGGACTCTTTATCCTGTATTTCTATCTTAAGTTTGGCTTTGAACTTTACGTGAGCTTGAGCTCATATATCCAATGATGCTGTTGGAGGAAGTGAAAGTTGTAGTCACTCAGTTTTGTCTGACTCTTAGCAACCCCATGGACTGTAGCCTGCCAGGCTTCTCTGTCCATGGAATCCTCCAGGCAATACTGGAATACTGGAGTGGGTAGCCTTTTGCTTCTTCAGGGGATCTTCCTGACCCAGGGGATGAACCCTGGTCTCTTGCATTGCAGGCAGATTCTTTACTGTCTGAGCCACCCAGTTACTTAGAAATCTCACAGCGACCTGCTATTCAACATGCTTAAAGTTGAAAGTCCTGCTCTTACAAACTCAACCTGTTCTTCTTCTTGTATTTCAGCTGTCACCCAGACTACACTGCTTCCTCCTTTCAACACTCATCTTCAGTTTTCAAGTCCTCATTTTATTGCTTGAAGCGAGCTCAGATGGATTCACTTCTTTTTATCCCTGTAATAAGGCTTGAGTGTAGACAAGCTCTTGTTTTGAGTACAGTTGTCCTCTAATTCTGCTTCAGTAGAGTGTCACTGACCCAGATGCATTCTTTTTTATTTTTACTCAGTTAAAAATTTTTGATATGGATAATTTAAAAATCTTTATTAATTTTTTATAATAATGTTTGTTTTATGTTTCAGTATTTTTGGCCAAGAGACATGTGGGATCTTAGCTCCCTGACCAGGGATCAAATTCACGCCTGCTGCTTTGGAGGGTGAAGTCTTAACCACTGGACTACCAGAGAAGTCCCTGTTGTTACTTAGTTATTAACTTTATTTTTAATCAGATGTATTTTCATGGTGTAGCCAGAAACAGAATCCTCTCTCCAACTTGCACATTTAACTATGTTGCTCCCCCACTCCAGAATCTCCCAGTGGTTTCTTAAACATCTATTAATACAAGCTGAAGTTTAACTTCTTAACAGGGCTCATGAGATCCTCTGGGACTTGGCCGACACCGCCTTACTAGCTTCCCCTCTCAGTCAGAGGGTACCATGGATTTGCTTGTAACTCTCCACACTTGTAGTGCTGCCTCATATTGCATGTCCTGATTTCAGGTGACCCCTTGGCTGCAACCACCTTCTCACCTCTCCACATCCCATTAGCCCTTCCAAGACTCAACTGTGACATCTTTTCTCCAGAAAGCATACTTGAAAATCCAATGTGAAGTAATCCTCTTTTATGCTCCATCACATCCTGTGCAAACCTCTGTATATTGAAATTTTATTGACAGTTTTGTGTCTCTATTTCACTAGGCTATAAAGTTTTTTGAGAAAAAGACTATTTTGTATTCATCTTAGTACCCTCAACATGAAGCCCAGTGCCTTCCATTTGGTAAATGATTTAAAATGCTCATTAAATTGTCTTTGAGTTAAACTGATACACTTAACAGTTTTATGTAAGATTTCCTTTGGCTGAAAGTTTTAGGTAATTGGCCAGGTTATGGAAAAAACTGTGGAAGGATTCTTAATTTAGATACTCTCTCTGTCACTTATAGGTTGGAAGCAGGTTTTAGGAGCAAATGGTGTGTTAAGGTCCCAAGGGATATATACACCAGCGGTTCAGCTTAGTTTTTAGGATACTGGCTAGAAGTTTCTGGGAACTGCTAGCATTGCCAGATTTATAGGATTGTTGTTATCATGTGAAAGAGGAGAGCAAAAAAGTTGGCTTAAAGCTCAACATTCAGAAAACAAAGATCATGGCATCCGGTCCCATCACTTCATGAAATAGATGGGGAAACAGTGGAAACAGTGTCAGACTTTAATTTTGGGGGCTCCAAAATCACTGCAGACAGTGACTGCAGCCATGAAATTAAAAGACGCTTACTCCTTGGAAGAAAAGTTATGACCAACCTAGATAGTATATTCAAAAGCAGAGACATTAGTTTGCTGACCAAGGTCCGTCTAGTCAAGGCTATGGTTTTTCCTGTGGTCATGTATGGATGTGAGAGTTGGACTGTGAAGAAAGCTGAGTGCCAAAGAGTGGATGCTTTTAAACTGTGGTGTTGGAGAAGACTCTTGAAAGTCCCTTGGACTACAAGGAGATCCAACCAGTCCATTCTGAAGATCAACCCTGGGATTTCTTTGGAAGGAATGATGCTAAAGCTGAAGCTCCAGTACTTTGGCCACCTCATGCAAAGAGTTGACTCATTGGAAAAGACTGATGCTGGGAGGGATTGGGGGCAGGAGGAGAAGGGGACGACCGAGGATGAGATGGCTGGATGGCATCACAGACTCGATGGACGTGAGTGTGAGTGAGCTCCGGGAGTTGGTGATGGACAGGGAGGCCTGGCGTGCTGCGATTCATGGGGTCACAAAGAGTCGGACATGACTGAGTGACTGAACTGAATTGTTATCATGTAGTAACATGTACTATGAGTGCATTTTGATAATTAGAAATATAGATACCTTTATGTGTAAATTATCAGTAATAATTAATGCTCATCAGATTAAGAAATTCACGGCCTATGAGGCCCTTCCAATTATAGAACTCACCCCTATAAACAAATCAGAATAAAAATTGTTTTAACTTTCCCATACCTGACATATTAGACTGTCACTTGGTCGTGTCGGTTTTCTGTAACTGCAAAAACTGAACCCATCACCTGACCATCTGAATCACTTTTGAAAAAAGCCCAAGCACTTTGTATTAACATGCTCTCTTGGGCATTTCAGTCAATTTCCTCAGAGTCTAAGAGTCCAAAGAAGGAGATGAAAAAGTCTTATTTCTCTGAAGAAACACGAGGTTAACATGAAATGCACAATACTTCAATTGTCTCTGCTCTTTGGTAAATACATCATCCTGAATGGATCCACTGGCTGTGAGGAGGTGTATGCAAATTACACATTTTTTTTTAATGTAATTTAATACTCTCCACGGATCCATTTTTCTGAAATGGGGTAATATGCTTCTTTTTAGGCAAATGTGTTTGCTCTTCTGATTTTCCATTCATTTAGTGGGTTTTGGCACCAAGATTCTGAGCAGCTGGACCTCTAATTTAAGGAACCTATAATGCACCCATTCCTGGAAATGAGGAAACATTTTGTGTTTAGAAAGAAGTGGATTTATTTGACACTCAAGAGTTTCTGGTTTGTTTAGAGAGACTGACATACCTCTCCTGACATAAGGACACCAAGAAGGAACAAATCATAAAGTTTAGGGATAAAAAGGATTTTATATCTTAAGGATATCTGCAATATATTATTATCTTGTCCCCTTTTTAATTCACTCATTAAAGAAATACTAGATGAATACCTGCTATTTGCCAGGCACACTACTAGATGACTCATCAACTTAAAGTCTGGTGGAAGGGACAGTGGAAACATAATTTATATATGGTGTCATAAATTTTGCAAAAAGGTCTAGGGGGCTAAGGAAGAACTGCTGAGGGACCTGACCCAATCAGGATAGAAGGCTAGTGCTCCCTAAGAAGTACCCTTTAGGCTGAGAACTGAGGGCTGGAAAGAGGAGTCAGGGTGGGGGTTAGTCCATGGGCTTCAGGCCAGATTACAGAGCCCATGGTTCCTGCTAGGATGAGTTGTCCCCTTTGGGAAATGTTTGACACTTTCTCTAGTCTCCAGTGACCCCACCTCTGATGTCACAATGCTTTTTTCTTCTCTATTTGAGAGCTGACCTTTCCGAGCTCACTTGTCAGGGAGTCTTGTCTCTCTTTCTAGGCCAGTGTAAGACTTTACTGATGAGGGAAGGAAAATGGTGATAAATGACAAATTCGGCTAGAGGTGATGAAATCTACAATGAAGGACAAGCTCTCTCCTTCAAAAATAGAAACTGAACTTCCCCGCTGGTGCTTTTTAAGATTTAACTCTGCTGTGAAGTGGCTCCCTATGTAGGCATCCAGTACCTCCCTAAATTAATGTATATTATTAAATAGCTTGAAGAAGAAGAAAAAGTAAGCTTATAGAGTTTTTCCCCCATTTCTGATCTCTGGGTGAGATTTTAGATTTTTTAATATTAATAATTACATTCCTCCTAGTAAATCAAGGCCTGTAGCTCTGGCAATGAAATTAAATCTCCTTTTCATAAAGGAAATAAAGGGATGCAATAATATGGATGAATTTCATAAGCAAGATATGGAATGAAGGAAGCCAGGTTCATAAAATACAAACTGTATAATTCTATTGAGTTTCAAAACAGGTCAAAGTGAGCTGTGCTAATTGGAAGTTCACCATTCTTGATGGGAGCTACCCTTGGTGGTGGTGAGGGAATTAATTGGAAGAGGGCACAGGGCGAATTTGGGGTGCCAATAATATACCTTATTTATCCTGTATCATAAGTATTATAGGTGCTTGTATGTACATATGGTATAAGTCAAGAAGAAGCTGAAAAGAGGTTCACTTACAATGAATACTTTATACAAAGGGAGAAAACATTTGGCCTTGCAAACATGGCTCTGTAGATAATGCTAGAATCATTACAAAGTGGCCCTTTACAGTGATTCAGTTTCTTTGATTCAGCTCAACAGACAAAAACCGTCTCTCACAAAAAATTTTTTTTGGATGAGATTATTTAGTTTAACCTTAAGTCTGATGATGCTAAAGATGTAATTGCTCAAACTAAGCAAACAGTATTAGAAATCTGTTCTCTTTGTGTTGGAGCCAAGGCTAAGATAATATGTTTCTATGCTGTATTTCATCACATGCATGATGCATTTCCCAATGCTCTTTTATTTCTCCAGGAAATAGCTAAAGAAAACTGTACAATGCTATGTATGCAGTCTGTATACACTGGGTTTATATGTCCTGAAATAATATTTGATGGTAAACAATATTTTTTCTGAGTTGACATTATTTCAATAGGCGTATGAATTTGATGATTGACCTTCTGTTTTCTGTGAGAGCGACTCCATGGGATGGAATATGTGATTAGAGATATATGTTCTGGTTTTGCTTCCATAAGTGCAAAGAAGGAGTGTATCATTGCATGCTACACTGGTGTTATGAAATATCACAATTTTGTTCACTCCCCTATTTTTTAAGTTACTTTATGCTTTTCAGATGTATCATTTCAAAAGTTTGCTACTATGACCCTAGCCATCCCCTCTCACTGGAAGACAGCTAAAGGTTTAAAAGAAAAAGACCCAGTCATAATCACCTAAATGAAGCCATTGTAGACTCCTCACTCTGGAGTCTAGGTAGCCGGTGGCCTGTCTGCTGATAAAAAGCATGGTCCTGAGGAAAGGGAGTTGGGGAGATGGAACACTGTTCTCCTGCTCTCCCTCATGAGTGGTGCTGGGGCCTCTCCCACTACTATTTTTGCCCAGAGATGCTGTGTAGAGCTGTTCAATCACTCATGATCTGGAGATACGAGTGGGTTTCTAAAGCACACTCAGGCGATTAAAGTCAACATTCCTGAGGACAGAATACTTGTCAGGCTGAGAAGCAGGCAATGGAGTGGTGAGAACCTCCTGAAACACTGCTGGGTTCTCTGGAGAACCTAATGTGGCATCCAGCCAACAGGAGAGGAGTGTGCTTTATGGAAACACATGAAGTGTCTTGGTGAACATTCTCCTCTGACTGCATGTGGGTAAACTCTGCGTATCTGTATCTCCAGGGGAGTCCTTCCCTGTTTGTCTTCTAGCAGTGCTGCCCTGCAGGGCCACATCAAATAGTAAACAGAGCAGATAAATGGAAGATAAGTCTTCTTGAGCAGAAAAAAATGACTCTCTAGTTGCTAAAGAAAAAAAAAAAGGCAATCAAACAAACCCCCCAACTACATGCTTATGTGAATATCTTACACATTAAATAAGAAATTGCTTTCCACTGTATATGTGTGTCACATGTCACTGTAGTGATTTTTAGTTTCTGCACAGCTTGATTTTCATTCCCCTCTGCAACTCTCCTTTGCTCGTGTTCAGCCTTCCTCTGAAATCAGTGTACCACACAAACCACAAATGATTAGGGATGGGAAATTAAATCTGTGAACAAGCAGAACTAATGAAATGCTTCCCTGCAAGGCAAAGGTGGGATAAGAAAGACTGCAGGCTAAAGAAGCCTGCAATTGTTAGGCACAAAAGTGGGAGATACAGCAAGTATGTGATCTTAATGACATAGCCGTCAGTCAGTCCACTGTAATATCCATGGCTTTTTACGTTTCTATTGACATATAGTCCTGTACTATTAACACATGGATACAAATACACATGTGTATGCACCTTAGACATTTTCTCCTTGCAGTTTAGAGATTCAATGCCTTATATCACACTTAATTCACAGAACAGCTCAATGAGATGGTAGTGTTGTGATTCCCTTTTTGGAAATGAGAAAGCTGAAGCACTCATAATGACAAAGGTCCATCTAATCAAGTCTATGGTTTTCCAGTAGCCATGTATGGATGTGAGAGTTGGACTATAAAGAAAGCTGAGCACCGAGGAATTGATGCTTTTAAACTGTGATGTTGAAGACCCTTGAGAGTCCCTTGGACTGCAAAGAAATCAAACCAGTCAATCCTAAAGGAAATCAGTCCTGAATATTCACTGGAAAGACTGATGCTGAAGCTGAAGCTCCAATAATTTGGCCAGCTGATGTGAAGAGCTGACTCATTTCAAAAGACTCTGACGCTGGGAAAGATTGAAGGCAGGAGGAGAGGGGACAACAGAGGATGAGGTGGTTGGATGGCACTGCTGGCTCGATAGACATGAGTTTGAACAAGATACAGGAGTTGGTGATGGACAGGGAAGCCTTGACATGCTGCATGGGGTTGCACAGAGTCAGACTTGACTGAGCGACTGAACTGAACTGATGCCTTATATTTATGTATCCAGTAACCACAGATCTTCTCTGTAAGACTTTGCCTAGCATCTTCTTTATTATCTCTCTGTAAAATGGAAACTTCTTGACAGTTGGTTTCAGGCTAGTCTTGTGAGTTTATAGAGCAGGTGGCCATCCCCTCAGGTTGTCATTTCTGAACATTTGGAGCGTGCTCCTTGCTCAGCAGTCCGTCTCTCACTTGCTTTCTGATGCTTTAACAGGGACCACAGTTGAGGCTGGTACCAGGTTAGGATGAGTCAATAGATGAAGTAAAAAAAAATACAAACACCATGGAAGGACAGCATTACCCAAATTCTTACAGAAAATTCAAGGACAAGCTTTGATAAAATGCAGTACACTGAGTATCCCCAACTGGGTAAAGGAGAGAGAATCCCACTGGTCAGTCAGCTGACTATAGAGAAATGGGCAGATGGTACTAAGGCAAGTGATTCCTTCACAATAGGAAGGTGACCTCTATTGACTTTATTTGCTCAAAGTCCTTGGTTTGGTGTCAGGCACATATTTACTTATTGGGTGGATTTTTTGGATTTTTGCTTGTTAGCAAAATGGGAGCAATTATATGGTCTGAGCTGAATCAGTAGAAGGTTCACCTTATATATACTGTGTGAGGGTAATTGGTTATTTCCTTCACTCTTTTGTTTAGTCTTTTGCTCCTTTAAAACCCATATTGCTGTTCCATTTCTCAGGAAGCCTTCCCACAGATCCAGGATGTTGGAAATATTCCCAGAGTACCTGTTCCTACCTAGAGCCTAGCACTTCCCACTCTGATAACTGGGGACTTGGCTTGCTCTTTGCCCCACCACGCTGTAAACTCCTTGAGAGCAGGAAAAGATGCTCATTTAGTCCTGGCCCTAGTGCCCAGTTTCCTAACTGGAACATCATTTATTGAATAATTGAATAAACTCTTTAATGAATCTGACAGATCAAAAGAAAAGTCTGGATGCAGTGATGGGTTAGCCACAAGACAATGTGCAGAAGCAGGGAACTTGAACATTTACTTTATCAACGTAATGTACTATAAAAGGTAGGATCTATTTTTCCAAATTAAAAAAGGCTTTATGGTATTTTTCTCAGAGTTCATTTGCCTAATAAACTTGCAGTGGAGCAATCAGATTAAGAGATTCCAGATAAACTCTCTTGTGATAATTGAAAAGGCCCTAGAGAATGGTGACTTCTGAAATGGCCACTAAGTCAGGAGAAGAGTAGGTGGGTGAGGGCAGCTACTGCCTGAAAGCTAAACCATGTGTGTGGCTACCTCTCCCTTGAGATGGTAGCTACTGGGAGTCAGAAACAGACCTTTCAGCAAGATTAAAGAGATGCTATTAATTGCTATCGATCATGGTCAACAAATTAAATTGTATCTGCAACCACATCTCTGAAAGGTCTAAATGAGAAATGCAGTTAATGGGTCTGGTTGACCCAATGTTGTGATTAATTAAACAGAGAGTGGAATCAAAAAACAAACAAAGACCAAGAAAAACGTAATGGGAAAAGGGTGGGCATTCTTGCAAATCTCAAATCAAAATGCTCTCCTAGGACCTATCTTGCCACCTAATCCTGTATGTTCTGAAAGAAAAAAAGAAGAAGACCACAGCAGATGGTTAAAAATTTTCTTTTCTTTTTAATTTCCAAAACCCTGGTGAACAATAATATAAAAATAAAACTGACACTTACATTCTGAAGGGGCATCAGCAGAGAGAGGTGTTGGGAATTTATAAGCAGTTTGTATCTTAATATGCAAAAGAAATTATGTCACCATGGTATGAGATTAATATTTACCACAAATTAGTAAAGAATTCTTTTCTTGCCATGCCAACCTTTGACTTCCATTTCAAGAATACTATGAAAACATGTAAAGAAGGCTGAGTGCTGAAGAATTGATGCTTTTGAATTGTGGTGCTGGACAAGACTCTTGAGAGTGCCCTGGACTGCAAGGAGATCAAACCAGTCAATCCTAAAGGAAACCTGAATATTTATAGGAAGGACTGATGCTGAAGCTGAAGCTCCAATACTTTGGCCACCTTGTTAGAAAGACCCTGATGCTGGGAAAGATTGAAGGCAAAAGGAGAAGGGGAAGACAGAGGATGAGATGGTTGGATGGCATCATTGACTCAACAGACATGAGTTTGAGCAAACTCTGGGGGACAGTGAAGCACAGGGAAGCCAAAGCAAAGAGTTGGACATGACTTAGCAACTGAACAACAACAACAGTGAAAACATGTATGACCAGTGGAGGATATGGCTATTCAAACCAAAATGAAAAGAGGATTGGCAAGTAGAAACACAGGGGCTGCCCTGGAGACAAGCATATCTGAGGTTGATCCTAAAAACCTGGTCATTGCCAGCACCTTCAGTGTGAAGTCTAAAGTTGGCTATGTGCCACTCCCAAAGAAAGCATAGCTCCATGTGTTTGGTGGCTGTTATTAGTATCCATATCCTTCTAGTCACTGGAACTAGAAATGTGGACTGTTTTAATTCTTGATCTATTTGATCCTGCATGAAGTCCTGTTGCCCCAGCCAGTCTGTTTCAGGGTCATCATTATCAGATCAGATCCTCATTATTCCTTCCTGGACTCTGGTAATTGCTTCTCATTAGTGTCCACACCTTTGTTTCCCCAGACCCCAACCCATCATTCACTCAGATGTCAGAATTTTTATTCCCAGACTTACATGTGGTCATATCACTCTCTTTTTAATGTTAATGAATCCACAGTATCAATAAAAACCAAGTCTGATTTTCTAAACGTGATTTTTTGATCCCTGACAACTAGGTTTCCTTCCCAGATACAACTCTCACCGTATCTCACCCTATCTCCAACCTCACACTCAAATCACAGTTGATTGCTTGTCACACACTCCAAAGATACTATTTATCTTTTTAATATCAAACCAGAAATTCCTGCATATCTTGTACTCAAGCTATATGATCCAAACCCAGGGTTACTTTATCTATGAGATTTATCATACCATAACCAGACCTCATAATGATAGCTAACACAAAAGAGACTCTTCTTATGTGCCAGGCTATAGTCTAGGCTATTTTATGGGTAACATTCTGTTCAATACTTACAACTCTGATATAAAATTGTGTGAGTCTGAGAAAATGACAGAACCTTTCTGAATCTCACTGTTCCAGTCTTCAAAAATGGGAATGCCAGTTCATGACTCCATAATATTAATAGTTATGAGAATGGTTGAATTGATGAATGCAGGTCATTATCTCTTATAAAGTAATGAATATAGTGTCTTGATGCCCAGACGGGGCTCAAGGTGTGGTAGCTGAATAGCTGAACTTTATATCCAAATTTCTCCCCACCTCACTTACTCATTTGAAAGGTTTTAAAACTTAAAACTTAATTCTAAAAGGGTAACTTTTTTATTTTTAAGGATCCTTATTTAAGGCTAAGTGGTAAAGTAAGCACTGGTATTGGTTAAACTGGGAGTTTGGGCTTCAAAGAACTATGAGTTAAAAATTTTCAAATTTAAATTTGAGGAAACCATTAAGTCATCACCACAAGCAAAAATTTTTGGCATATAAAACAAATTAGAGTCCTTAAAATTAAATAAAAGAAATCCTTTTAACTCAGTGTATTTAACTCTTACTCTGTGAGAGGCACTAAGGAACTAGCTCCTCAAAAGAAAAATATGCCTTCTGGGTATATAAGGTTGATCAGGAGAATGAGATATCCACATCAGACAGTTCAGTTGGAGCCTCACTAATAATATTGCCCTCCACATTTGAGGTATAAATTAGGGTGTAAACCATAGGTAAGGTTTCCAGTTTAGAGACAGCATTTGTTTTTCAAAATCATGAAGTTATTAAAAGCAGAGATATCTATCACTTTGCTGACAAAGGTCCATATAGTCAAGGCTATGGTTTTCCCAGTAGTCAGATACAGATGTGAGAGTTGGACCATAAAGAAGGCTGAGAACTGGAGAATTGATCCTTTTGAATTGTAGTGATGGAGCAGACTCTTGAGAGTCCCTTGGGCAGCAAAGAGATTGAACCAGTCAATCCTAAAGGAGATCAACACTGAATATGATTGGAAGGATTGATGGTGAAGCTCCAGCAATACTTTGACCTCCTGATGTGAAGAACAGACTCATTGGAAAAGACCCTGATCCTGGGGAGGATTGAAGGACAGAAGAGAAAGGGGTGACAAAGGATGAGATGGTTGAATGGCATCATTGACTCAATGGACATGAGTCTGAGCAAGCTCCAGGAGATAGTGAAGGACACAGAGAAACCTGGCATGGTGTGGTCCATGGGGTCATGAAGAATCGGTCACAACTGAGTGACTGAACAACAGCAACCTTTCTTTCTTTTTTTTTTTTTTAAAGTAACATGCCCAACATAAACCCTGAAATAACAAACCCAGGACTCTGTCACAGTTCATAGCTTTCCCTCTTATGCTTTGAAGTGCCCTTCCATGAATCCTGGATCAGAAATGAACTGTAAACAATTCTTTGCAAGGGACATAGGGAGCAGCGAGTTGAACAGATGGGAAACTGAAAACTGTGATAGTCTCATCATGTTTTAAGAAAATGTTGGTGGTGCTCAGGTGTGTATCCATGTATAGGGGGACACCATGCTGATGTTTTCTTAGTGGTTTGGCTGTTTTCTTTCTTCCTCCAACAATGCAGTAGATGATGGCAATTTATGGAGTATTGTTGCGCTTTACTTTGTGTTAGGCACTATGTTTGAATTGAGAAGGAAAATAACAGTTTGCTGTTACTCCTCAAGGAAAGCTTACACATATATAAAAGGCAATGTCCTCTGCACGCTGGTCATTGGCAGTAATTCTTGATGTGGGGCTCTTTGTTGCCCCTTGGAGATCAATTGGTAGAAAGCCTCTTGCTTGCCCTGCTCAGTGTGTAGGAGGGAGTTTAATGTGGACATTAAAAAAGCAATTTTCCCCAAAGCAAACCCTCTAATAACAACAATAGACCCAGGGGTTTGTCAGTTGGCAAGGTTCACATCTCTTTTGTGGATTTAGGAGAGAAAAAAACCAAATGCAGTGTTACAGATGACTTGGTTTTGATCATGCAAACACCCCATTCCCCTGTATTTTAGAAAAATCTAAGAAATTTGAATGTAAATTAGATAGTGATGATATTATTAATTTTTGTTATGTTAGGTTAAAAAAAATTATCCCTTTTTCAAAGAGATTATTTTCTTTGAGGAAGGGATGTAGGGATGAAATGATATTCCTGATACCTGCTTTAAGGTACTCCTGGGGAAAAACATAGATGAAGCATGATGCAAAATCTTGAGAAATGTGACATCTGGGCAATGGGTAAATGGAGGTTCTTTATACAATTTTCTCATTTTTTTTTCTTGCATATGATTGAAAACTTCCACAGTAAAAAATTTTCTGCTTTGTCACTTAAAGTCCTGTGGCCTTGGGTAGAACATTTAATCTCCTTGTATTCTGATTTCCTCAACAGCAAAGCAGGGAAAATAAGAGTGCCTCCCTCATAGCTGTGCTATGTGGATTGAATGGAAAAGGGTCAGTGCACAGTGCAGGGCCTGCCACAGAGCAAGCATTCAATAATTATAGATTATCATTAGTAACATGCATGGATATGAACAGGGGAAATATTTTCCAATCACTTACCCTCTCACTGCTGGTTTGAGTTCCTCTCTGATCCCTAAGTCAGACTTATGTTATGAAAAATGAAAATGTATACAGACAAATGCTAAAGCTGATGCTTAATTCTAATTGAATATAGCTCTAATGACACATATAATCTCAAATGACAGACATAACTGAGAATCAGTCATTAAATGATGAGAGTAGGGAGAAGGGAGAAACTTAGGAAGGAAAATATACCACGAACGATGTTTGCTGGTTAACACACTTTATATTTAACAAAATAGTTTTTTAATAATATATTATTTTACACATCAAATATTGTTGCTAGAATCCCCTTTTTACAGTTGAGTGTTTAGTTTTAGTTTTTTTTTTTTTCTCACTAGTTTTCAGGCACGCCATTTTTCAAAGATTTTAGAAACTGAATCGTTTTTTAACAGGCATCAGCTGACAAACAGGATGTTGATCCCTTATTTAAACAGAGCTGTAGTTAAAGCTGAGAACCAAAGGCAGAGGAGATGTAGGAGAACTGAGGTGACAGGGTGGCTGCAAACAAAGCTTTCAAAATGAAAAAAAAAATTAGGAAGCAACAGATGAAGCCAGAAAGCTGCTGTTCAGAGTTTGGAGAGAATTTCTCAATGACCTGGGTAGAAGGAAGTTGTAAAGTGTTTATCAGTTGATGAGAAATTCTGTCACAGTATAGGTTCATCTCTCCCTTAAGGGGCGGCGGGAGGGTGTGGGTGTAGGTGGAAATGTCAGTGCTACAAAGTCTTAAAGGAAACATCTTGTAGTGAGATACCATGAGAAAAGAAAAATCCAAGAACAGCAAAATAATCCCTCTCTCTAGCTGGTAACAGGCTGCTGAGCAGCCTTCATTCTGCAAGCTCTCTGAAGTTTCTTTATGGGTATTATGCTCCATTCTTGAAAATTCTTGCAGTGACTATCACTGAGCCAAGACTTTGATGCAAAACGCCTGTACCCTGGCTTCCCTGTTGCTCTTTCCTTCTGTTTTCTAAAAAGGACAGAGTAACTCCTTAATAATAGATGGGGTACTATGCTACATGGCTCTATTAATGATGTTTCTGGGTTTCAAACCTTATTCCTGTCATTTATTATTATTATTTCTTTCTGAGAGTGTAGATTTTTGAAGCTGGCAATAGGCAACCTCAGGGCAAAGAAAGCTCTATAATACATCTCTGTCTAGACATACACTGAAGTGTGGAGTAGTGCCTTTACTTTGGAGTGCGGGAATAAATCATGCAGAATTGTTCATGAATGATTCATGACTGTCTATATGATGTTTCTGGGGTGGTAACGGAAAAGCACCAACCTTGGTGCAAATTGGTGTTCTAAGGAAAGGCAGCCTGATGTGCTCCCTCCTATGATGCTGGCCTGGCTATTTGTATCATAACACAAGTGCAGTGTATATGAGAAGTGTCAGGTCCAACTTGTCAACACATTAATTTTGGAAATGACAGTTCTTTCTTGATGATGGGAGGTGCTTCCAGGGAGGAGAGGCTAGGCAATTTTAAAGGAAAACTCAATGGGTGAGACTAAAGAGATGTATGCCCGGAGGGCAGACCTGTGACCGTGTTGCGGTGGGGCCTCACTCCATTTGGATCTCAGGGCTTCTGATCCTGCCTGTCCCCAAGGGCTCGGAGGCTCCCCAGAGCCACAGCCACAGCCAGCTCTTGCCTGGCAGAAAACCACTCTCTACTGATTATTCTAGACCACTGGTTCTCAACCAGGTGAAATTCTGCCCCCTCCCAAACACCTTGGGGACATTTGGCAATGTTCAGAGACATTTTGTTATGACAGTTAGTGGCGCTGTTCTTGGCATTGAGTGGATAGAAGACAAGAATGCTGCTCAACGTCGTAAAAAATGCACAGGACAGCTCCCAGTGACAATTGTCTGGCCCCAAATGTCAATAGTGCTGAGGTTGAGAAACCGTGCCCAGGAAGGCAACACTCCGCTGGAGTTATGGCCAAGCCCAGGTAGGGCTGGGAGCAGAAAAGGACAGAACATCGATAATGAAGATAACCTTCAAGGTTCCTCAAGGACCCTGCCAGATCTGTGTCAGGGTTTTCAAGATAGGAGAGTGAAATAAGCGACTAGCTACGCTGTATGGTTTCAGAACTGCTCAGTGTGCACTTGAATTGAGGTGGCATTAGATACCCTGTGTTTTTTTTTTTTTTTTCCTGTTACTATACTAGCAGCATTGCCAGGGCAACCTTGAGACTCTTCAAAGGTTCACTTTAGTTGCTTAGTATCTAATATATACATTTTAAAAAAATGTTCAACAAATGGAATTGTATTGTGCAAGACCCCCTCTACCCTAATCTTTAATTTAAATCAGCACTTAAGGTGGAAAGAGTGTCCTGAATCTGTGTTTTAGTCAGAGGGCTGAGTGGTCATTAGTATAACATGGCAAACACAGTCCCGAACCAGAAAAACTGCCTGTATACAAGTACTGGCTTTCAGCCAGATCTGAGCTCAAGAGCCAAAAGTGTTCAGAAGGCTTCAGATTCACAGTGGGGCTGTTCACTCTGGTTCTGGTATTTATCGTGCCAGGTGACAGAGTGGGTTTAGAGTGTGTTTTGTTATAAGCTGAAATTAAATTTAACATCATGAGAAAGCCTAGTGTTTGATGTTACGGTTTTGGATAGCTGTCTCCCTTTGGATTCTTTAGTCAAGCTCATGGTATTCTTCACATATTAGTTTTTGATTGGCAGTTTCAAGGTTTTGTGAATGAAATGTGTGGTTTGTAAGAATTGAATTGTGAGCCCTCGCATAATGCATGGAGCATCAGTTCCCCACCTAGCCCAGCAGTGGACCCTCTCAGTGCACCTCTCTCTTCTCCCCTGCAGGGCAAGATTCCCTCAAGGGGAGTGATTGGCTCCATGTTTTTGCGTCTTCCTAATCAGGAAGGGTCCTTACCCTGGCACTGCTTACTGGAAGCTAGTTAGACACAACTCAAAACCTTCCTGTGCAGCTAAATCTGGCCCCTTAGACTCTAAAGAGGAAAAAAGGAATTACTACAAGAAAAAAATGCCATGTTTACAGAAGAGTAAAAGTGGAGTAAGTCGGTAGATGGTGAGCTGGCAGGCCAGAGGTGTCACCAGTGAAGAAGCCTGTTCAAGGCTATTTCTTTCTTTTTGCTCCAGAAATCCAGTGGTCAAGTCACCATCAAGCAAGGATAATTACAAAAGCAGTTTCAATAGCTGTATACTATGTATATTTTGTATAGCAAGAAAGAAAGAGAGAAATGTCCTCTTAGTAAAATATTCACTTTTGTCAACCCTAAAAGGTTTTGCTGGTGACCCTGTTGTAGCTGGCAGGAGTTTGTTTGTTCTGTCTTGTTTCGAACATGTGCTATGTGGAAGCCATAGCCTCGTCTCCTAAGAGCTTGTCGTCGGGTGGGAATCGCCTCTACACAGTCTGCTTGCCTTGGCATTCACGTTTTGAACACTGAGCAGGCTTCCACCAGTCCCCATTGTGACAGTGACAGATGTTACATTCATCCACTTTCACTTCGATGCCAGCCGGAATGATCGTCGTTCCTGCAAAGCAGTTTGGACCTGAAACACATATATAAGCTGATTAGTTGATTAGGTCTGAGAGACTCCCTTTTTTGTTTCCCTCTCCCATCTCAGTTAAAAAAAAAAAAAAAAAAATCCAGTCCCAAAATCCATGAATGAGTAGGTCAGACTACTCTTACCAGCGTATCTTTAAGGAATTTTCTAGTCATCTCCCTTAAATGCAAGCTTTTAACTTCTGCTGTCTTTTGCACAGAGCTCTTATTCCACATGTGTCATGCATTAAAAAAAAAAAGTACCAATGCTCAACAAAGAAAAAAAGTCTTAATATCTATTACTGAGTACATGCATTTTTCTAAAGTAAGATATGGATTAAAGTCTATTTGCTTTATTCTCTGAATGTTAAGACTGCCAGAGTGTCCCCTGAAACCTGAATGAGGGTCTAGCATGGTCAGCGTCATTGTCTGTGCCTGTGGCCTGGCCTTTCCCTTCCCAGAGTAGGTATGAGACAGGGAACTTGCTTACTCCCTGGTTTCAGCACCTCCCCAAGCCCAGTTCCTGGAATCCCCAGCTTGTTTCTTGATAATAATGAATAATTCATGACCAGATGATTTATTCATGTCCCAAACAAACTTTGTTAGAGGTTCATTTGATTTTTATAAAAAGAGTTCTTTTAATCTGCTGGCTATCTAATATATATATTTTTAAGAATGACT